>SJYX01015343.1:443752-465847 GCA_006410675.1 Oreotragus oreotragus | reverse complement strand
GCAAGAGTGAATGTCGACATTCTAGGAATCAGTGAACTAAAATGGACTGGAATGGGTGAATTTAACTCAGATGACCATTATACTTACTACTGCAGGCAGGAATCCCTTAGAAGAAACGGAGTAGCCATCATGGTCAACAAAAGAGTCCAAAATGCAGTACTTGGATGCAATCTCAAAAATGACAGAATGATCTCTGTTCGTTTCCAAGGCAAACCATTCAATATCACAGTTATCCAAGTCTATGCCCCAACCACTAACGCTGAAGAAGCTGAAGTTGAACGGTTATATGAAGACCTATAAGACCTTTTAGAACTAACACCCAAAAAAGATGTCCTTTTCATTATAGGGGACTGGAATGCAAAAGACAAGTCACAGTGCTATATAATGTTCCACTTGAAAGGGAAAGTGTTAGTAACACAGTCATGCCCAACTGTTTGCAACCCCAGAACTGTAGCCTGCCAGGCTCCTCTGTCCATGGAATTCTCTAGGCAACAATACTGGAGTGGGTAGACATACCTTCTCCAGGGGATCCTCCTGTCTTCTCCAGGGGATCTTCCCAGCTTAATTTAATGTAATTTTCTTTCATTGTTTAACTTTTCCATGAGTATATATCTAATCTAGTCAACCAAACAGTTACTTACAGAGTAACATTAAATTATTTCTGGTATCTAAAACAATACTACACACAGATGGTCAATACATCTTTTTCATTGATTGATATAATTCTTGATGTTTAAATGTATCACAATGTATAGGTGAATTATTACTTAGAAAATGTATTGTGTGAAAGTTACTCAGTCATGTTCGACTCTTTGTGACCCCATGGACTGCCAGGGGTCCTCTGTCCATGGAATTCTCCAGGCCAGAATACTGGAGTGGGTAGCCCTTCTCCAGGGCATCTTTCCAACCCAGGGATCAAACCCAGGTCTTCTGCAGGTGGATTCTTTACTGTCTAAGCCACCAGGGAACATGTACTACCTAGGTCTTTAGTATTTTCATTCAGTGTGTTCACACTTTTTTTTTTACTTTATTTAATGGCATGTTTCGTTTCCCCCAGGAGTCCATTTTCTTTGATCAAACTATCCACGTTTTGGTCATCTATATACTTTAGGGGAACTTCCCAACCCATCATCATGGAGAAGAGTGTTATAAAGTCAAATAATTCTTCCACATCAAAATCAATGCATATAACAATCAGACACAACTACACCCAAGGCGTTAAGTAACAAAGTTGAAAATAAACAACCATTTACAGTATTCCAGAGGGAAAAAGAAACCCTCCACTATGTCAGATGAAAGTTGTTGTTTTTCAGTCGCTCAGTCATGTCCAATTCTTTGCAACCCCAGAGAGTATAGCACACCAGGCTCCTCTGTCCCCTTGGACCTCCGCAGACTAGTCTAGTCACCCATTCTACTTCACACAGGAATATTCCAAGGTCACACAAAAGTGCCTTTACTAAGCTTGAGTAATATAATGCCTATGGAAAATGTGTTCACCACTAGATCTATTGCTTCTTGCTAATAAGACTGTTATTTCCCATGGGGCCATATTGACATTTAGCAGCAAGTACATTCAACACTTCTATTTTTAAAGGCATTCACTTTCCATGGTTTCTAAAACTGACTCATGTTTAAGCCTATGGGGTGGGTCAGTGAAGAGGAAAAATCCTTTGGAATAAATAGGGGGAAAATTATGACTACTTTAAAGAAAGATACTTACCTCGGGTCCTGTGATATGCATTAGACCAGAAACAGCAGAGGCAATAGCATCGTAACCAGCTCGTTGAGACAGTGGACCTGTCTGACCATACCCTAAGACAACAAGAATAGATATATATTCAGCACCACCCAGGGAGAGCAATACTATAATGTGTGCTGTGCTAAGTCACTTCAGTCTTGTCTGACTCTGCGATTCTATGGACTGTAGCCCACCAGGGTCCTCTGTTCATGGGATTTTCCAGCCAGGAATACTAGAGTGGGTTGCAATGCCCTCCTCCAGAGGACCTTGCCAACCCAGGGATCAAACACTTATCTCTTATGTCTCCTGCACTGGCAGGCAAGTTGTTTACCACTAGCGCCACCTGGAAGTCCAACAGTATAACAGAGTGTCAAAAGCATTTGTATCCAGAAATTCTGCAGCATTTTGCTGTATTAAACCTACACTATCCTTTGAAAGTGAAAGTGAAGTCACTCAGTTGTGTCCAACTCTTTGTGACCCCATGGACTGTAGCCTACCAGGCTCCTCCATCTATGGGATTTTCCAGGCAAGAATACTGGAGTGGATTGCCATTTCCTTCTCCAGAAGATCTTCCTGACCCAGGGATTGAACCCGAGTCTTCCGCATTGTAGGCAGGCGCTTTACCATCTGAGGCACCAGGGAAGTTCCTTTGAAGGAGGCAGTAAAAATGTAATTATGGTGTTACGGTTGCAAACTTGTAACTTGTGGGCCAGATTCTCCTTGTATGAATATTTTGTCTGGCCTTAAGAGTGTTTTGAAAAGTTTTTACTTAGTTTCCAATGTTTAAACATCAGGAAATAGCACACAAAATACAAATGTCTGGCTTTACCTGAAAAAAAACAGAAAATATGCTCAAACCTCGGGGAAGGCAATGGCACCCCACCCCAGTACTCTTGCCTGGAAAATCCAATGGGACAGAGTAGCCTGGTGGGCTGCAGTCCATGGGGTCGCTAACAGTCGGACAGACTGAGCGACTTCACTTTCACTTTTCTCTTTCATGCATTGGAGAAGGAAATGGCAACCCACCCCAGTATTCTTGCCTGGAGAATCCCAGGGATGGGGGAGCCTGGTGGGCTGCTGTCTATGGGGTCACACAGAGTCGGACACGACTGAAGTGACTTAGCAGCAGCAGCAGCAGCAGCAGCATGCTCAAACCTAGGCTCACATCCTCACATGGCAATAACCAATAAGCCACGTTCTTCCCTTTGCACAGAGCATAAATTCTCCAATTTGCCCCAGTTTCCACCCCTCCTTAATCCTTTATGGTTTAGTCTGATTCAGTCATTAACCAATAGGTACTTGCTACTCTTGTTCTATACCAAACAATATGCAAAATAAAACAAAATGGTATCTCCTTAGGTTTTATTAACAAGTTTTCTCAAGTATGCAAAGAAAATATAAATGAAAATTTTAAGTTTAAGTAAATATTAGTCGCTTGCTGTTGCTGTTGCTGCTGCTGCTAAGTCACTTCAGTCGTGTTCGACTCAGTGTGACCCCATAGACGGCAGCCCACCAGGCTCCCCCCTCCCTGGGATTCTCCAGGCAAGAACACTGGAGTGGGTTGCCATTTCCTTCTCCCAAGCATGACGCTCAGTAGTGTCCAACTCTTTGCAGTCCTATAGATTGTAGCCCACCAGGCTCCTCTGTCCATGGAATTCTCCAGGCAAGGCTACTGGAGTAGTAGCCATTCCCTTCTCCAGGGGATCTTCCCAACACAGGGATCAAACCCAGGTCTCTCACACTGCAGGCAGATTCTTTACTGTCTGAGCCATTGCTTGTAATGTCGGAGACCAGGGTTCGATCCCTGGATTAGGAAGATCCCTGGAGGTGGGTTTCTATGCCCTAAAATTTGAACAAACATATTATCATTGGATAATATGAGGAGCCACATGAATCTGTCTCCAGATTCCATATATTTTGCTTGCTCCTCCAGCAACCTGGAACACTCTCCCTCTATTTCACTCTATATATCTACATACCTCACATCCTCCAACTCTAAACTGAAATGTGTCCTTACCAGAGAGGTTTTCTCTGGAGAACTTTTATGAGAGATCACCCTTACTTCTCATTCTGAATCCTCCTTTCATGATTATATTTGATTTTATATCTCTTATCACCACAAGATACAAAATAAAGTTTAGTTATTTATTTTCTGTATCCTCCCTACTCAAAAGGTATGCTCAAGAGATTTTTTTTTTCTATTTAATTCACTGCAGTATTGCCAACATCTAGAATAGAATTCAGTAATGGTTACCAAATGAATAAATGAATGAATACTGGTTATTAAAAAGTTATCTTTTAAGAAAGAAACAAATTAATTACTACAGGAACTAAAGAAGCTTTTTCCTCTGCTTTGTTTTGGACTAAAATGATGACATAGGAGGCCGTTTTCCTCCTTCCGAGCACACAGTGAATATATAGCTACACACAGAGCACTTCTCTCTGAGAGGAATTTGGGAATTGAGAAACTAGAGAAATCTACTAGAATGACTCCTACACATTGGGTAACACAGAAAATATCCATAAAAGGCTGAGACACTCTCACCGTTAAGCTCGCTCCAGGCACAGAACCATACAATTAGGCAGAAACTCCAAACTCCTAGCATCTCCCTAAGGAACAAATAGTGCAGGCAGCACATCGAGTGTCCCAGCTCTTAAGGCTCCTCCCTGAGGAGCGGCCCCCTAAAACTCCTGTCTCTGACAGCCAGAATTCATGAGCCCTACAGGACTATGGCAAACAAAGAAGCTCATCACAGGCTCACGAACAGTAACCACATCTATCCC
The DNA here is from genome assembly GCA_006410675.1 of Oreotragus oreotragus. NCBI lineage: Eukaryota > Metazoa > Chordata > Mammalia > Artiodactyla > Bovidae > Oreotragus > Oreotragus oreotragus. The sequence continues at coordinate 461,325 of SJYX01015343.1, read as the reverse complement.
CCCCAGGCCTCAAGACTGGAGAAGCAGCAAAAATGGCCATCTCCCAGTCCTCCCCTAGAAAGGCTTTAACTGCATACTTTACAAGCTGCTGCCTAAGGATCCTGACACTAATTGAAATCTAACTGACCCTACCTAATTGACATCTAACAGGAACCTGAAGGAATCAGTGGGCACTTGCCCACCTTCGCTATGCAGCTCCCTCCCACAATAAAATCAGGTCACCATCATCTCTCTAAAGGGAGTTTCTAGAGAGATGGGGCACATGTCTTGTGCCCCAACTTTTGCAGATACTGCCTGGGAGATGGGCCTCCAGATCACCTGGTTCTGACTACCAACAGCGCCTGCAGTTAATAAGTCAAACTGGACTGTAGCAAAGAAATAAGCAGCTTTTTAATGGGCTCAGGAATACCCTCCCCCCAACATACACAGCTATCTACCCAGATTCAGTGCAAAGTGTGAAGACAAATATACCAATTTCCCAGTTTCTCCCCAGAAACTGCTTGACAGCATACGTTCCCAGCTGTTGCCTGAGGGTCTGGCTTCTAATCAGCCTGTATCTAGGCCTCACAACAGTCATTCCCTTTGGAACGTTGACAGGTCTTCACATACCCTAAACTACTAAAAGGCACAAAATAAAAAGACAGTGGCTTGGATAATCAGAAAGGTTTGTGAGGCAACCACAAATTCAGGCTGGGTTAATACACAGGATTCATCTCCTATGCAAGACTAATCTGCCAAGACTGAGAAAGGTGCTGTTTTAGCTAATGCATGAAAACCAATACAAACATTCAAGGAAAATGAAGAAACATCTGAATGTGTTCCAAACAAGAGAACAAGTAAAGTCTCCAGAAACCAATCTTAATGGAACAGACAAAAGTCATTTATCTCACAAAGAGTTCAAAATAATGCTCAGAAGGATGCTCATAGAGGTCAGGAAAGCCATGCATGAGCAAAGAAAGATTTTCAGCAGAGACTGATGATATTAAAAAGTACCAAACAGATAGTATAGAGATAAAGAATAAAATAACTAAACTGAAAAATTCAACAGAAAGGACCAACAGCAAACCAGATCAAATGACAATATCAGTGAATTAGAAGACAGAGCAGTGGAATACAACCAAGCAATGAAGCAAAAAAAAGACTAAAAAAGAAGTGACGATAGCTTAAGAGACTTATAAGGCACTGAAAATGGGTCAACATACACATTATAAGAATCCTGGAAGGGGAGTCAGTTCAGTTACGCAGTTGTGTCTGACTCTTTTTGACCCCACAGACTGCAGCACACCAGGCCTCCCTGTCCATCACCAACTCCCAGAGCTTGCTCAAACTCCTGTCCATCAAGTCAGTGATGCTATCCAGCCATCTCATCCTCTGTCCTCTGTCGTCCCTTAGAAGAAGAGGAGAGCTTTATTCAAAGAAAAATGTAGAAAGGAGGGCTTTATTCAAAGAAATAATAGGAAAGATTGAGGGTAAGACAAGAAGGTGGAAACAGAGGAGGAGATGGTTGGATGGCATCACTGACTCAATGGACATGAGTTTGAGCAAACTCTGGGAGATAGTGAAGGACAGGGAAGCCTGGCGTGCTGCAGTTCAGGGGGTCACAAAGAGTTGGACACAACTTAGCAACTGAACAACAATGACTGAAAACTTCCCTAACCTTGGGGGGGGCGGGGAACNGAGGGTAAGACAAGAAGGTGGAAACAGAGGAGGAGATGGTTGGATGGCATCACTGACTCAATGGACATGAGTTTGAGCAAACTCTGGGAGATAGTGAAGGACAGGGAAGCCTGGCGTGCTGCAGTTCAGGGGGTCACAAAGAGTTGGACACAACTTAGCAACTGAACAACAATGACTGAAAACTTCCCTAACCTTGGGGGGGGCGGGGAACCAAACATCCAAATCTAAGCAGTCCAAGGAGTACCAAGTATAATTAAATTGTCAAAAGTTGAAGACAAAGAACCATAAAAACAGCAACAGAAAAGCAACTTGTTACTTACAAGGGAACCCTCATAAGATTATCAGTGGATTCTACCTTGCAGGTCAGAAGGCAGTGGGATGAGATATTCAAAGCATTGAAAGGAAAAAAAAAAAAAAAGATTGCCAAACAAGAATACTCTACTCAATAAAAGTCCTTCAGAAATGAAAGAGAGATAAAGAATTTCCAGACAAATAAAAGCTGAAGGAATTTATCACCACTAGACTCCAGTACTCTTGCTGGAAAGGTCCCATGGATGGAGGACCCAGGATCACTAGGAGTCGGACACGACTGAGCGACTTCACTTTCATGCACTGGAGAAGGAAATGGCAACCCACTCCAGTGTTCTTGCCTGGAAAATCCCAGGGACAGGAGAGCCAAGTGGGCTGCCGTCTATGGGGTCTCACAGAGTCAGACACGACTGAAGCGAGTTAGCAGTCGCAGACTGTTCTTACAAGGTATGTTAAAGGGATTTCACAAGTTGAAACAAAAGGATGCTAAGTAGCAACATTAAAACATGAAAGTATAAAACTCACTGATAAGTAAATATATGGAAGAGCCAAGTGGGCTGCCGTCTATGGGGTCTCACAGAGTCAGACACGACTGAAGCGAGTTAGCAGTCGCAGACTGTTCTTACAAGGTATGTTAAAGGGATTTCACAAGTTGAAACAAAAGGATGCTAAGTAGCAACATTAAAACATGAAAGTATAAAACTCACTGATAAGTAAATATATGGTTAAATTCAGAATGCTCTAATATTATAATAATGGTGAGTAAATCACTTATAACTGGTATAAAGATTAAATTTAAAAGCATTAACCCCACCTATAAGTACAAGAATTTGTTAATGATACATAATATTAAAAAGATGTAAATTGTGACATCAAAACATTAAATGCTGGAGAAGAGTGAAAATATAAAAGCTTATTATACATTTGAAGTCAAGTTGTTATCAGCTTAAAATAGATTATTATAGCTTTCAGATGTTTTATGTAAGCCTCATGGTAACACAATGCAAAATTCCATTGTAGATACACAAAAGAGTAATCTAAACATATAACTACAGAAAATCATCAAATCACAAAGGAAAGAAACAAGAGTGAAAGAAAGGAACAAAGAAATTATAAAACAACCAGAAAACAATTAACAAAATGGTAATAGTAAGGCCACTGTTGTTGTTTAGTCACGAAACTATCTGACTCTTTTGCAATAGCCTGCCCGGTTCCTCTGTCTCTGATATTTCCCAGGCAAGAATACTGGAGTGGATTGCCATTTCCTTCTCCAGGGAATCTTTAAAACGCAGAGTCAAACCTGCATTTCCTGCACTGAAGGCAGATTCTTTACCTCTGAGCCACCAGGGCTTCCCAATGGAAGCTATAAATATCAAAAATTACTTTAAATGTACATGGGATAAATTTTCCAGTCAAAAAACACAAGAGTGGTTGAATGGATAAAATGAACAAGACTCAACTATATGCTGCTTACAATACAGCTTTAAGAACACAGACTGAAAGTGAAGGCATGGAAAAAGGCACTCTATGCAAGTAAAAATTAGAAGAAAGTAACGTATCTATACTTATCAGCTAAGGTAGGCTTTAGGACAAAGACAAGAGAAAAAGAAGGTTATTTTATAGTGACAGAGGGTCAGTCCAACAAGAGGATATAATTTATGTAAATGTTTATGCACCCAACATACAAGCACCTAGACACATAAAGCAAATATTAATAGACCTGAAGCGAGAAATAGACAGCAAAGAAATGCAAAAAGATAAAATGGTTGTCTGAGGAGCGCTTACAAATAGATGAGAAAAGAGAAGCAAAAAGCAAAGGAGAAAAGGAAAGATATACCCATCTGAATGCAGAGTTCCAGAGAATAGCAAGAAAAGATAAGAAAGCTTTTCTAAGTGAACAATGCAAAGAAAGAGAGGAAAATAGTACAATGGGAAAGATCAGAGATCTCTTCAAGAAAAATAGAGATATCAAGGGAACTTTTCATGTAAAGATAGGCACCATAAAGGACAGAAATGGTATGGACTTAACAGAAGCAGAAGATATTAAGAAGAGGTGGCAAGAATACACAGAACTATACAAAAAAGATCTTAAAGACCCAGATAATCATGATGGTATGATCACGCACCTAGAGCCAGACATCCTGGAGTGTGAAGTCAAGTGGGCCTTAGGAAGCATCACTATGAACAAAGCTAGTGGAGGTGATGGAATTCCAGTTGAGCTATTGAAAAACCTAAAACATGATTCTGTGAAAGTACTGTACTCAATATGCCAGCAAATTTGGAAAACTCAGCAGTGGCCACAGGCCTGGAAAGGTCAGTTTTCATTTCAATCCCAAAGAAAGCCAATGCCAAAGAATGTTCAAACTACTGCACAATTGCATTCATTTCACATGCTAGCAAGGTGACGCTTAAAATCCTTCAAGCTAGGCTTCAACAGTATATGAACCAAGAAATTCCAGATGTACAAGCTGGATTTAGAAAAGACAGAGAAACCAGAAATCAAATTGTCAACATCTGTTGGATCACAGAAGAAGCTGCTGCTGCTGCTGCTGCTGCTGCTAAGTCGCTTCAGTTGTGTCCAACTCTGTACGATCCCATAGATGGCAGCCACCAGGCTCTGCTGTCCCGGGGATTCTCCAGGCAAGAACACTGGAGTGGGTTGCCATTTCCTTCTCCAATGCATGAAAGTGAAAAGTGAAGTCACTGAGTCGTGTCCAACTCTCAGAGACCCCATGGACTGCAGCCCACCAGGCTCCTCCATCCATGGGATTTTCCAGACAAGCTAGAGAATTCCAAAAACATCTACTGTTCCATTGACTACGCTAAAGCTTTTGACTGTGTAGATCACAATAAACTGTAGAAAATTCTTCAAGAGATGGGAATACCAGACCAACTTCCCTGCCTCTTGGGAAATCTGTATGCAGGTCAAGAAGCAACAATTAGAACCAGACACAGAACAACGGACCAGTTCCAAATTGGGAAAGAAGTACATCAAGGCTGTACACTGTCACCCTTCTTATTTAACTTATATGCAGAGTACATCAGGCAAAATGCCAGGTTGATGAAGTACAAGCTGGAATCAAGATTGTGGGGAGAAATATCTACAACATCAGATATGCAGATAACACCACCCTTATGACAGTAAGTGAGGAGGAACTAAAGAGCCTCTTGATGAGGGTGAAAAAGGAGAGTGAAAACCTGGCTTAAAACTCAATATTCAAAAAATGAATATCATGATATCTGGTCCCATCACTTCCTGGCAAATAGATGAGGAAAAGATGGAAACAGTGACAGACTTTATTTTCTTGGGCTCCAAAATCACTATGGACAGTGACTCCAGCCATGAAATTAAAAGACACTTGCTGCTTGGAAAAAAAGCAGTGACCAACCTAGACAGCATATTAAAAAGCAGAGACATTACTTTGCCTACAAAAGTCCATCTAGTCAAAGCTGTGGTTTTTCCAGTGGTCATGTATGGAGGTGAGAGCTGGACAACAAAAAAGGCTGAGTGCCAAAGAACTGATACCTTCAAACTGTGGTGCTGGAGAAGACTCTTGAGAGTCCCTTGGACTGCAAGGAGATCAAACCAGTAAATCTGAAAGGAAATCAGTCCCGAATATTCACTGGAAGGACTCAGGCTGAAACTGAAGTTCCAATACTTTGGCCACCTGATGTGAAGAGTGACTCGTTGGAAGACTCGGATGCTGGGAAAGACCGAAGGCAGGAGGATAAGGGGACGACAGAGGACGAGATGGTGGATAGGATTACAGACTCAATGCACATGAGTTTGAGCAAACTCTGAGAGATGGTGAACGACAGGGAAGCCTGACGTGCTGCAGTCCACGGCATTGCAAAGCGTCGCACACGACTGGGCGAGTGAACAGCAACGGCAACAGTAACAGTGCGTGCACGCGTGCCAAGTCGCTCGGTCATGTCTGACTCTTTGCAGCCCCACGGACTGTAGCCCAGCGGGCTCCCCTGTCCATGGGATCTCAAGCAAGAATACTGGAATGGGTTGCTGCGCCTCTTCCAGGGGATCTTCCTGACCCAGGGGGTGAACTGGGGTCTCTTAGGTCTCCTGCATTGGCAGGCACCACCTGGGAAGCCCCACAGTAACAGCAGGACACTTTAACACCCCGCTTTCAACAACAGCTTGATCATCTAAACAGAAAATATTGAACTTAAACTACATATTAAACCTAATGGATTTAACAGATATTTACATAATAGTCATCCATCAGCAGTAAAATACACATTCTTCTCAAGCACACAGGGAGCTTTCTCGGAATACATCATATGTGGGCCACAAAACAAGGCTTAAAATTTAAGAAGACTGAATTCATATAAAACATCTTTTCTGACCACAGTGACAGGAAACTAGAAATCAATTATAAGAAGAAAAATAGAAAATTCACAAATAGATATAGATTAAACCTACTACTACACAAACGATGTGTCAAAGAATAAATCAAAACATAAATCAAAAAATTCTTTGAGACAAATAAAAATGGAAATACAGCCTACCAAAATTATGGGATGCAGCAAACACAGTTCTAAGGGTAAAGTTCATCTGGTAAAGTCCTACGTAAAGAAACAAGAATGATCTCAAAAACAAACAAGAATGATCTCAAATAAACAACCTAACTTCAAACATCAAGTAACCAGAAGAACAGGATCAAACGAAGCTCAAAATTAGAAGAGGGAAGAAAATATCAACAAACAGTGAAGAAATAAATCTAAGAGAGACTAAAAAAGACAATAGAAAAGATCAGTGAAACCAAGAGCTGGTTCTTTAAAAAGATAAACAAAAGTGACAAACTTTTAGACTCACCAAAAAAAGAGAGTAAAAATTCAAATAAATGAAATCAGAAAGGAGAGAGGAGATGTTACAGCTGACACCACAGAAATACAGTCTTAAGAGACTACTATGGAAAGGTACACACCAACAAATTGGACAACCTAGCAGAAAAGGATAGATTGCTAGAAACTTCAGGACTGAATCATGAAGAAACAGAAAATCTGAATAGCCCAATTACTGGTAAGGAGATGAAATCAGTAATTCAAAACCTTCCAACAAACAAATGTCCAAGACCAGAGGTTTCAGTGGTGAATTCTACCAAACGTTTAAAGAATTGATATTCCAGGGCAGCTGGTTGACAGCTGTAAAGGGCATCCTAAACCAGACCTGGACACAGTGGTTTTTCAGCCACCAGTATCCCCAGCATAAAGCAGGCCTCCAGGAGCAGAGAGAAGCTCCACGTAAGGCTGGAGCCCATGATGTGCTGGTGAACCGCCTGTTATCTCAACAGGAAGTCAAGAGAAGGAATTGGTTTCAGTCCTCTCTGGGTAGGGAGTATCAGCAGTCAGGAACAAATGGGACAAAAAGAAGGCTCTCATCATCAGCACAACTCTAAATGAAGTCTTCTAAATAAGGCCTGCAGGAAAACATACTCAGAGAAACAGTTTGCTAAGTAAAAGGCACCATAATACTTGCCTTGTGATACAAATTCTCTTGTTCAGCTTACAACAAGGAGGAGGCACAAATATCCTAATTACTTTAAATTACAACTTCCAGACATTTCTATTAAAGAGAAATATAAATAGTTACTCTCACAGAAGCAGCATGGCATAGTGAACAAGAGGATGAGTTCCAGGACTGAAAAAAGTCTGGATTCAAACCAAGGCTCTGCGAAGTACTGAATCCTCAACAATTCATGCACTCTCCCTGAGTTTCAGTTTCCACAGTATTCACACTTATCTCATAGATATATTGTGCAAGCGTACATGCTAAGTCGCTTCAGTCATATCTGACTCTCTGTGACCCCATGGACTGTAGCCCACCAGGCACCTCTGTCCATGGGATTCTCCAGGCAAGAATACTAGAGTGGGTTGCCATGTTCTCCTCCCGGGAATCTTCCCAACTCAGGGATGGAACCCACATTTCTTACATCTCCTGCATTAGCCGGCAGGTTCTTTACCACTAGCGCCCCCTGGGAAGCCCTCAAAGATATAATTATGAGGGTTCAATTTGATAAAACATCAGAAGCAAAGTACATTTTACATTAATAGCTAAATGTATTTAGTTAATAAATATGCATTGATTAATATACTAATAATATGGTCGTTTTCCCTTTCCACAAGATATTCAGAATAACAAGAACTGCCTTGAAATATGCTGAAATGATGAGAATAAATATTCTAGGCACTGCAATTATGTTGTTTAAGAACCCATTAAACTTGAAAGTTTATGTACTTGGAAACTAGCACATGGCCATTTTAGAAAAGAAACTTGACAATAACAAAATATATTTTTGTTGTAATGAGTCAAAACTTATTCTACCTTTTACCTTATACTTGCCTTAACTACTTAAATACTGACAACTAGTAACATCAACAAATATTTATGACAATAAATAAAAAATTTTACCACAAGAAACTGATATTATCAAAATGGTATTTTGCAAAGATTACTCTGTGGGCAATGTGAAGATTGAATTATTAATTAATAATTTAACAAAGCTGAAAAAATGGTAAGCATGGGATCCAGATAGTTCTTTTTAAATTTTATTTTTAGCTCTACAATTCCAAAAACGATCATGATCAAATCCAAAATAAAGATGAAAAATTTAAGCATGTTACTTATATTTTATGTTCAAGCAAAGGAGGTAAGGAAAATTAAGGCAGTTATGAAAAATCAGAGAGGAACATCTTTTCCGCTGCTCTTTACTCCCTGGAGCCCTTACTCACTTACGTTCATTTTATGGAGCAATGTCGCCACCTTGTGGCTTTTATGAACACTGACTATAAAGCAAAATGAACTTTCAGAACTAAGTAAAATTACAAGAGAAGGAAACTAGAGGGAAAAGATTTCTCTCCTATCTTTTGCCCTGAATATTCATTTTTCTTCTTAATCATGCCTTAACTTTTTGTTTCCTTTTTCTCTTTATCCAAAATAGGAGTATGTTTAAAGTCAGTATCATTCCAGCAGCTATAGAAACTTCAAAAACAGGTTGCTTACTTGAAATAACAGAAGCAATAAAATATTCTACAATAAATAAGGGGATCCTTTAAAATGTGTACAAATGTCTTCCTTTGTACAATGTACAAAAGACTTCCTTTCTTTGCTCATTTTCTGGTGTGTAAATTATTTCTGAATTAAAAGATTATACACTCGATGCATTTTATTTTAAAAAAATATTTATTTTCTTATCTGTCCACTGGATCACTGAAAAGGCCTAGAAGCAAAGACTAACCCAGTAGCAAAGGGCATCCCTAGTATCTAGACTGTGGTCTCTAAATGGCATTTTCCACTAAAAGAAATTAAGATTCTCGGGGAAATGGCTGATTCCAAGATAGGGCAGGAAAAGTACAAAGTTCACCCAGAATATTTTATGATGCTGTTGTTCAGTCACTAACTCGTGTCTGACTCTTTTGAGACCACGTGGACTGTTACCCGCCTGGCTCCTCTATCCATGGGATTTCCCAGGCAAGAATACTGGAGCAGCCTGCCATTTCCTCCTCCAGGGGGTCTTCCCAACCCAGGGATTGAACCTGTATCTTCTGCACTGGCAGTCAGAGTCTTTACCACTGCGCCACCAGGGAAGCTCATATCTTATTATACCAGAAATCAAAGAAGCTATCAGACTATTAGTCATGTCAAAAGTATGCACAAGCCAACTTGAAAAGGCCCCCACTGACCAAAGATGAGATCATTTTGAGGATCAATAAGGATAAGAACTTCAGTGGACTGAAACACATCAAATATGTTAAATTCTGTGAGTTCATAATGATATTGTTTTAATCATCAGTCACCCTTGGAAGATACTAAGGAATAAATTCATTATTATGATAATTGGTAAATAGAATTTACAGCCATCCTGCCTTTACTTAGTGATCTCTATCTCAGGATAATCAAATAGTTGGTGAGGGGAACAGTATTTTTATGGAAGAACTCCAGTCAATATACAAAGAAGGAACAGCAGGGTTAGGATACCATCATTTTGTAACTCCCAAGGGGCTTTCCCTGAGGCAAAATGGTAAAGAATCTGCCTACAGGAGACTCAAGAGACACGCTTTCCACCCTTGGGCTGGGAAGATCCCCTGGTGTAGGAAATGGCAACCTACTCCAGTATTCTTGCCCGGGAAATCCCATGGACAGACAAGCCTGGTGGGCTACAGTCCATGGAGTCTTTACAAAGAGTCGGACACACACACAGCCACGCAATGGATCGATAGACCTAGGCAATCATCATCAGTGGCTGCTGATACCACAAAAAAGAGCCAGGGCCAACCCATACATGCCTCTGAGTGGAACTACACACCACCTTCTATGACATATTGCAATCCAAAAAAAAACCAAACCAAACCAAAATTTGAGCAAACCTATAGATATGTCGATTTGGAAATAATAACAACAAAAAAAATTAAACAACATAGGAGTGCAATCAGCAAAATTCAACCTACCAACAGAACAAATAAACTGGGTTTTTTTTTTTTAAACAAATAAACTGTAAGAAACAAGAGACTGAGAAAGAACTATAAATTAAAGGAGATGTAGGGGACATATTAATGAACCGCAATGGTTAGACTTTATTTGTATTCCAATTCAAATTAACAAACAGTAAAACAGAGAGACAGAACTGGGAAAACCTGAACACCAATTGAATATCTGGATGTTATTAAGTAATTATACTTAGCTAGTGCTAGTCACTCAGTCATGTCCGACTCTTTGTGACCCCATAGATTCTAGTCGCCAGGCCCCTCTGTCTATGGGATTATCCAGGCGAGTATACTGGAGTGGGTTGCCATTCCTTTCTCTAGAGGATCTTCCCAACCCAGGGCTTGAACCCAGGTCTTCCACATTGTAGGCAGATTCTTTACTGTCTGAGCCACCAGGGAAGCCTATTAAGTAATTATAGGGTTGGTTTAATTTACATGCGATGACATTGGGTGTTTATGCTTTAAGAGCAGTCCTTTTATTTTAGGCATATTTTGAAATATTTAGAAATAAAATAATTTAACGTCTGAGATTTGCTTTTAAGTGATCAGGGGAAGAGAGAATAAGTAGGATTGTAGACAAAATAAGATTGGCTGTGACTTAATCACTATTAACCTGAGTAATGTGTACTTCAAGAGCCATTATAATAGTCTCTCTACTTTTACGTGACTTTAAGATTTTCCACAATAAAATGCCAAAAAGATATGTTTAAGAATTACATGCAAATTTCTCATAAAAGTACACCAAGGTATATTAGAGTTGAATGAAACGGGCAAAAACTCTTGCTTTATAGATAAGAAAACTGAGGCTCTGAGAGGTTAAGTGACTTATCTAAAGTCATAAAGACAACCAACAGCACACAAGAATTAACACTCAGGTTTTCAGTTTCCCCATCAGAACTTTTTTTAATTTATTAACTTTTTAATTGAAGGATAAATGCTTTACAGAATTTTGTTGCTTTCTGTCAAAGCTCAACATGAATCAGCAATAGGTATAAATATATCCTCTCCCTTTTGAACCTCCCTCCCATCTCTTTCCCCATCCCACCCTTCCAGGTTGATGGAGCCCCTGTCTGAGTTTCCTGAGACATACAGCAAATTCCCATTGACTATCCATTTTATATATGGTAATGTAAGTTTCCATATTACTCTCTCCATACATCTCACCCTCTACTTCCCTCTCCCCATGTATACAAGTTTATTCTCTATGTCTGCTTCTCCACTGCTGCTCTGAAAATAAATTGTTCAGTACCATTTTTCCAGATTCCATATATATGTGTTAGTATGTGATATTTATATCTGGAAAGGGAATGGCAAACCACTTCAGTATTATTGCCTTGAGAACCCCAAGAACAGTATGAAAAGGTGAAAAGATAGGACACTGAAAGATGAACTCCCCAGGTTGGCAGGTGCTTAATATGCTATTGGAGATTAGTGGAGAAATAACTCCAGAAAGAATGAAGAGACGAAGCCAAAGCAAAAACAACATCCAGTTGTGGATATGATGGGTGATGGAAGTCAAATCTGATGCTGAAAAGAACAATACTGCATAGGAACCTGGAATGTAGTTCCATGAATCAAGGCAAAGAGGAAGTGGTCAAACAGGAGATGGCAAGAGTGAACATCAACATTTTAGGAATCAGCAAACTAAAATGGACTGGAATGGGTGAATTTAACTCAGATGACCATTATATCTACTACTGCGGGCAGGAATCCCTTAGATGAAATAGAGTAGCCATCATAGTCAATTAGAGTCCGAAATGCAGTACTTGGATGCAATCTAAAAAACGACAGGATGATTTCTGTTTGTTTCCAAGGCAGACCATTCAGTATCACAGCAATCCAAGTCTATGACCCGACCAGTAATGATAAAGAAACTGAAGTTGAACAATTCTATGAAGACCTACAGGACCTTCTAGAACTAACACCCCAAAAAAAAGATATCCTTTTCATTATACGGGACAAGAATGTAAGAGTAGGAAGTTAAGAAATACCTGGAGTAACAGGCAAATTTTGGCCTTGGAATGGAGTAGGGCAAAGGCCAATAGAGTTTTACCAAGAGAATGCACTGGTCATAGCAAACAACCTCTTCCAACAACACAAGAGAAGACTCTACACATGGACATCACCAGATGGTCAATACCAAAATCAGATTGATTATACTCTTTCCAGCCACAGGTGGAGAAGCTCTATACAGTCAGCAAAAACTAGATGGGGAGCTGACTGTGGCTCAGATCATGAACCCCCTATTGCCAAATTCAGACTGTAATTGAAGAAAGTAGGGACAACCACTAGACCATTCAGGTATGACCTAAATCAAATCCCTTACCATTATACAATGGAAGTGAGAAATAGATTCAAGGTATAAGATCTAATAGAGTGTCTGATGAACTATGCACAGAGGTTCCTAACATTGTACAGGAGGCAGGGATCAAGACCACCCAAGAAAAAGAAATGCAAAAAGGCAAAATGGTTGTCTGCAGAGGCCTTGCAAATAGCTGTGAAAAGAAAAGTGAAAGGCAAAGGAGAAAAGGAAAGACATACCCATTTGAGTGCAGAGTTCCAAAGAATAGCAAGGAGAGATAAGAAAGCCTTCCTCAGCAATCGATGCAAATAGAGGACAATAATAGAATGGGAAAGAGTAGAGATCTCTCCAGGAAAATTAGAGATACCAAGGGAACATTTCTTGCAAAGATGGACACAATAAAGGACAGAAATGGTATGGACCTAAGAGAAGCAGAAGATATTAAGAAGAGGTGGCAAGAATACACAGAAGAATTATACAAAAAGATCGTCACAACCCAGATAATCACCATGGTGTGATCACTCACTTAGAGCCAGACATCTTGGAATGTGAAGTCAAATGGGCCTTAGGAAGCATGACTATGAACAAAGCTAGTGGAGGTGATGGAATTCCAGTTGAGCTGTTTCAAATCCTGAAAGATGATGCTGTGAAAGTGCTGCACTCAATATGCCAGCAAATTTGGAAAACTCAGCAGTGGCCACAGGACTGGAAAAGGTCAGTTTTCATTCCAATTCCAAAGAAAGGCAATGCAGAGAAATCTGTATGCAGGTCAGGAAGCAACAGTTAGAACTGGTCATGGAACAACAGACTGGTTCCTAATCGGGAAAGGAGTACATCAAGGCTGTATATTGTCACCCAGCTTATTTAACTTATATGTGGAGTAGTACATCATGAGAAACGCTGGGCTGGAAGAAGCACAAACTGATATCAAGATTGCTGGGAGAAATATCATTAACCTCAGATATGCAGATGACACCACTGTTATGGCAGAAAGCAAAGAAGAACTGAAGAGTTTCTTGATGAAAGTGAAAGAGGAGAGTGAAAAGTTGACTTAACACTCAGCATTCAGAAAACTAAGATCATTGCATCCAGTACCATCACTTCATGGCAAATAGATGGGGAAACAGTGACAGGCTTTATTTGGGGGGGCTCAAAAATCACTGCAGATGGTGACTGCAGCCAGGAAAATAAAAGACGCTTGCTCCTTGGAAGAAAAGTTATGACCAACCTAGACAGCATATTGAAAAGCAGAGACATTACTTTGCCAACAAATGTCCATCTAGTCACAGCTATGGTTTTTCCAGTAGTCATGTATGGATGTAAGAGTCGGACTACAAAGAAAGCTGAGCACCAAAGAANAGACGCTTGCTCCTTGGAAGAAAAGTTATGACCAACCTAGACAGCATATTGAAAAGCAGAGACATTACTTTGCCAACAAATGTCCATCTAGTCACAGCTGTGGTTTTTCCAGTAGTCATGTATGGATGTAAGAGTCGGACTACAAAGAAAGCTGAGCACCAAAGAATTGATGCTTTTGAACTGTTTGTTGGAGAAGACTCTTGAGAGTCCCTTGGACTGCACAGATATCCAACCAGTACATCCTAAAGGAGATTAGTCCTGAGTGTTCATTGGAAGCTGAAACTCCAATACTTTGGTCACCTGATGCAAAGATCTGACTCATTAGAAAAGACTGTGATGCAGGTAAAGATTGAAGGCGTAAGAAAAGGCGACAACAGAGGATGAGATGGTTGGATGGCATCACTGACTCAATGGACTCTGGGAGTTGGCGATGGACAGGGAGGCCTGGCATGCTGCAGTCCATGGGGTCAGAGAGTCAGACACGACTGAGCAACTGAACTGAATTGATATGATACTTCTCTTTTCTTTCTGACCTACTTCACTCTGTATAATTGCCTTAGGTTCATCCACCTCATTAGATCTGATTCAAATGCATTGCTTTTATGGTTGAGTAATACTCCACTGTGCACGTACACCACAATTTTCATCCATTCATCTGTCAATGGGCATCGAGTTCGTTCCCATGTTCTTGCGATGACCCCAGCAGCCGCACCACCTCCACACCTGCCCTGTCTGGTTTTCTTTCATCTAAACTGGATGTCTGAAGACTCTAGTTAGCCACTTTCCAAATTCAACTTCATAAGGTTAACTCAGAAAAAACTCCAGAGCCAGTCTCAATGTTTTTGTTTTGGTTTATTAATTTGTATGCTTTGCTTTTTGGACATCTTCCTTGTCATACGTTTTTCCTCCATTGTGAGAATTAAATGAGACGTTTAGTAAATGGCCCAAAGTTTTATATTCTTATGGATTTCACTCAACTTTTCTATTGTCATTTTTAAAAAATCTTCCTATTAATTTGAAAGATTTCCCATAATTATACCTCCCACTTAATAGGGTTTGTCCTTCTGTCACATGCATAGCAATTTAGATTCTCACAGTTACACCATTTTGGTGGATTTTTTTTTTTTTTCTTTTTCCCTCAGGTCATGATACAGCATTTCTGACTATAAGATATGTACCTTTCTACATGTAAGATTACAAAACTAACCTCAGCAGGATTCCACTGAGATTCCTGTAAATCTCAATAGAGCAAGAGACTTCCCTGCAAACATGCCAAGCAATCAAAACTAATACTTAACCAAGGACCCCATAAAGCAACAGGGCAATTTAGGAGGTGACAATAATGATAACAGTTAACATGTACAGAACACTTGCTATGTCCCAGGAATCGCGCTGGTGCTTTGTATGTGTCATCTGATTTATGTCTTTGAAGAATTACATGAGGTAAATTGTATTATCCTATTTGAATTACTACCTAGAAAAATGAGGTTTTGAGAGATTAAATACCTTACCCAAGGTCACAGAAGTACTTGCTGTGATTCGATAGGTTTTGAAGTCTTGACACTCATTACTATGTAACCACTTTTACAAAATATTTCCATGAGTATTAACAGCTCATACATTTTCAAAGACCAAAAATTCAATTAATACGGTTACCTCAATTTCAAATAACCTATGAAATTTAGATCCCTTAATGTCTACCACTGAGAGGCAGCAAAATTGGTTGATTAATTGTATAGCAACTAAAACATCTGAAATACTAATAAGTATATGTTACCAGTCAGAAAAGGCAAGTAAATTTGTAAATTAAGCAGCATTACTATAATGCAGGGAAAAAAGGCACACTAAGTAAAAAAGTTTTTACTGATGATAGTGATAGCTGTCTTTACTACAGAATTACCACTTTTATGATAGTCAATTTGATGATACTAATATATATATAAACATATTTTGATGATTGCTTCTTATACATAGATTTCATTTTTCCCCAACTAGTTAATATAACACTAATATAACAGTAGAAACTAACTTAATAAACACTCACTTGACTGATACATATTTTTGTATTTTATACTATTTCATGCATGCCTGTGATATTCTTCACATGTTTTTTATAGGACAGACAAGAGTTAGGGGTAACTGAGTGTCAAGATACTATCTTGCCTACAATATAGAGTATGTTTTTAATGGAAAAGAAGTAAAAAGTCCTCAAATTTTCATCATCCAAATAAAGTCTACAATTGCAAAAGCTTTAATGATTATGCAAATACATCCTGTTAAAAATGACTTTAACTACACCCACAATCATGTAAGTTATACACACACACACACACACACATATACACACACACACAATTATCCTAAATCTCAGAAGACTTATTCAAAAAGGGAGGGGAAAAAAACTATTAAGAATCACTGATATAATGAAAATAAATTGCGGAATCTGCCCTCAGATTAAGAATTTGAATATATTTTCATGGACTCTATTCAAAAGAAACTACCAGGAGTTACATCTATATCCCAAGATTCAATATTTTGTACAAGAGGAAGGCAGTTTACATTCTGACAGATGCTCCATAAAATTACTAAAGAATAAAGAGAATTACCATTTTTATATCCTTTTCATTTTCAGGAGAAAAATCAAATTTTAAATGACTGAAACATAAAACACGAGTATATCAAACATGAGGAGAAAAGAAAATAAAAGCGCAGCCAGGCTCTCACATAAAACCAATTCCCTATAGCTGGATTCCCACACTCCAAATAGCAGCACTACGTCAGCCTCAGAAGGGACATTTTAGGCAAAGAACACAAAAATGTCCAGTGCTGACCTCTTTACAGAGACTAAACATCAACTCAAATCAAACCCAGATAAACGGATAACTCAAGTGAGTAACAAATTAACAAGAGTCACCTTTAGCCTTGTTCCACTGCCAAGAGAAAAATACTCAGTTAAGTACAGTCTACATCTTTATTTAATAGAGATCAATGAAACAAAGACAATAAAAGGAATCCAAGTAAAAAAGTATCAAACAAAACTCAGTTATCTTTGAACTCCCCAAAGTTGGGAACAATTAAAGTCTTCCCAAAAATGCAGACTTGTGAGTGAGCAATGCTTCCTGAGTGAGCAAATACACATAGTTAACACTGAGGCCAAAAGGAGAGAAATAAATAACACGAAGTCAGGAAAAAAATAGTATAACATGTAACGATGCTGGCTAAAATAATCACTTGCAGAATAAACTAATGGGTTTTAAAAGTTTGCAATTATGACCACAATCCAGTGCTCAGATCTTGGTTCTTAAATATCATTCTCCACTCAACGGAACCAGGGCTCCTTGGAAAAATAGTTAAAATCAGGCCTGTGGGCAGGGGTAGTGCAGGTGCAGTGGTGGGGGGCTGGGGTTGGGGGGGTGGTTGGTGGAAG
>SJYX01015343.1:384033-432374 GCA_006410675.1 Oreotragus oreotragus | reverse complement strand
AGATGAGTGCAATTGTGCAGTAGTTTGAGCATTCTTTGGCATTGCCTTGCTTTGGGATTGGAATGAAAACTGACCTTTTCCAGTCCTGTGACCACTGCTGAGTTTTCTAAATTTGGTGGCATATTGAGTGCACCACTTTCACAGCATCATCTTTCAGGATTTGAAATAGCTCAACTGGAATTCCATCACCTCCACTACTTTGTTCATAGTGACGCTTTCTAAGGCCCACTTGACTTCACATTCCAGGCTGTCTGGCTCTAGGTGAGTGATCACACCATCATGATTATCTGGGTCATGAAGACTTTTTGTACAGTTCTTCTGTGTATTCTTGCCACCTCTTCTTAATATCTTCTGCTTCTGTTAAGTCCCTACCATTTCTGTCCTTTATTGAGCCCATCTTTGCATGAAATGTTCCCTTGGTATCTCTAATTTTCTTGAAGAGATCTTTAGTCTTGTTTTCCTCTATTTCTTTGCATTGATCGCTGAGGAAGGCTTTCTTATCTCTCCCTGCTATTCTTTGGAACACTGCATTCAAACGGGTATATCTTTCCTTTTCTCCTTTGCTTTTCACTTACCTTCTTTTCACGGCTATTTGTAAGGCTTTCTCAGACAGCCATTTTGCTTTTTTGCATTTTTTTTTCCTTGGAGATGGTCTTAATTCCTGTCTCCTGTACAATGTCATGAACCTCCATCCATAGTTCATCAGGCACTCTGTCTATCAGATCTAGTCCCTTAAATCTATTTCTCACTTTCACTGTATAGTCATAAGGGATTTGATTTAGGTCATACCTGAATGGTCTAGTGGTGTTCTCCACTTTCTTCAATTTCAGTCTGAACTTGACAATAAAGAGTTCATGATCTGCACCACAGTCAGCTCCCGATCTTGTTTTTGCTGACTATATAGAGCTTCTCCATATTTGGCTGTAAATAAAATAATCAATCTGATTTCAGTGTCGACCATCTGGTGAGGCCATATGTGACGGGAATACCAAACCACCTGACTTGCCTCTTGAGAAACCTGTATGTAGGTCAGGAAGCAAGAGTTGGAACTGGACATGGAATAACAGACTGGTTCCAAATAGGAAAAGGAGTATGTCAAGGCTGTACATTGTCACCCTGCTTATTTAACTTGTATGTAGAGTACATCATGAGAAATGCTGGGCTGAAGGAAGCACAAGCTGGAATCAAGATTGCCGAGAGAAATATCAATAACCTCAGATATGCAGATGACACCACCCTTATGGCAGAAAGTGAAGAAGAACTAAAGAGACTCTTGACGAAAGTGAAAGAGGATGGCGAAAAAATTGGCTTTAAAGCTCAACATTCAGAAAAACTGAGATCATGGCATCCGGTCCCATCACTTCATGGCAAATAGATGGGGAAACCGTGGAAACAGTGTCAGACTTTATTTTGGGGGGCTCCAAAATTACTGCAGATCGTGAGTGAAATTAAAAGATGCTTACTCCTTGGAAGGAAAGTTATGGCCAACCTAGACAGCATGTTAAAAACCAGACATTACTTTGCCAACAAAGGTCTGTCTAGTCAAGGGTATGGTTTTTCCAGTGGCCATGTATAGATGTAAGAGTTGAACTATAAAGAAAGCTGAGCACTGAAGAATTGATGCTTTTGAACTGTGGTGTTGGAGAAGACTCTTGAGAGTCCCTTGGACTGCAAGAAGATCCAACCAGTCCATTCTGAAGGAGATCAGTCCTGGGTGTTCATTGGAAGGACTGATGTTGAAGCTGAAACTCCAATACTTTGGCCACCTCATGCAAAGAGCTGACTCATTGGAAAAGATTGTGATGCTGGGAGAGATTGAGGTCAGGAGGAGAAGGGGATGACAGAGGATAAGATGGTTGAATGGCATCACCGACTCAAGGGACATGGGTTTGGGTGGACTCTGGGAGTTGGTGATGGTCAGGGAGGCCTGGCGTGCTGCGGTTCATGGGGTCACAGAGTCCGACATGACTGAGCAACTGAACTGAACTGAACTGAACTAGGTTTGTCATAGCTTTTCTTCCAAGGGGTAAGTGTCTTTTTATTTCATGGCTAGTCACTATTCACAGTGACTTTGGAGCCCAAGAAAGTAAAATCTGCCATTGTTTCCATTGTTTCCCCATCTATTTGCCATGAAGTGATGGGACCAGATGCTATGATCTTCGTTTTTTGAATGCTGAGTTTAAGTCAGTTTTTTAAGCTCTCCTTTTTCATTCTCATCAAGAGGTTCTTTAGTTCCTCTTCGCTTTTTGCCATTAGGGTAACATCATCTGCTTATCTGTGGGGAAGGCAATGGCACCCCACCCCAGTACTCTTGCCTGGAAAATCCAATGGACGGAGTAGCCTGGTGGGCTGTAGTCCATGGGGTCGCTAACAGTCGGACAGACTGAGCGACTTCACTTTCACTTTTCTCTTTCATGCATTGGAGAAGGAAATGGCAACCCACTCCAGTATTCTTGCCTGGAGAATCCCAGGGATGGGGGCGCCTCGTGGGCTGCCGTCTATGGGGTCACACAGAGTTGGACACGACTGAAGTGACTTAGCAGCAGCAGCAGCATCTGCTTATCTGAGGTTGTTGATATATCTCCTGGCAATCCTGATTCCGGCTTGGGATTCATCCAGCCCAGCATTTACCTTGTACTCTGCATATGTAAGTAAGCAGGGTGATAATACACAGTCATGATATACTCTTTTCCCCAGTTTTGAACCAGTCTGTTGTTCCATGTCCAGTTCTAACTGTTGCTTCTTGACTTGCTTACAGGTTTTTCAGGAGGCAGGTAAAATGGTCTGGTACTCCCATCTCTTGAAGAATCTTCCAGTTAGCTGTGATCCACACAGTCAAAAGCTTTAACACAGTCAATGAAGCAGAAGCAGATGCTCTTCTGGAATTCCCTTGCTTTCTCTATGATCCAACAGATGTATTCTAGCCTCCTCTTCTTAATCTCTTCTGCTTATGTTAGGTCCTGGAGAAGGCAATGGCAACCCACTCCAGTACTCTTGCCTGGAAAATCCCATGGGTGG
Source organism: Oreotragus oreotragus (assembly GCA_006410675.1). Classification (NCBI taxonomy): domain Eukaryota; kingdom Metazoa; phylum Chordata; class Mammalia; order Artiodactyla; family Bovidae; genus Oreotragus; species Oreotragus oreotragus. The sequence goes on along the minus strand of SJYX01015343.1, from coordinate 429,356 downwards.
AGGAGCCTGGTAGGCTGCAGTCCATGGGGTTGCTAAGAGTCGGACACTACTGAGCGACTTCACTTTCGCTTTTCACTTTCATGCATTGGAGAAGGAAATGGCAACCCACTCCAGTGTTCTTGCCTGGAGAATCCCAGGGATGGGGGAGCCAGGTGGGCTGCCGTCTATGGGGTCACACAGAGTCAGACGCAACTAAAGTGATTTAGCAGCAGCAGCAGTATGTTAGGTCCATACGGTTTCTGCCCTTTATTGTGCCCATGTTTGCATGAAATGTTCCCTTGGTGTCTCCAATTTTCTTGAAAAATCTCTAGTCTTTTCCATTCTATTTTTTCCCTCTATTTCTTTGCATTATTTCATTTAAGTTTTTTTAATCATGATAAAGTACACATAACATAAAATTTACCAATTTAACCATTTTTAAGTGTATGGTACAGTGGCATTCACATTGTTGTGTAACTATCACTACTATGCATCTCTAAAACTTTTTCATCTTCCTAAACTGATGCTCTGCATCCATTAAACAGGAACTCCCCATTTTCCCTTCCCCCAAGCCTCTAACAATCATCATCTACTGTCTTTCTCTATGAATCTGACTACTCTAGGAACCTCATGTAAGTGGAGTCATACAATATTTGTCCTCTTGTGACTGGCTTATTTCACTTAGCATAATGTCTTCAAGGTTCTTCTATGTTGTAGCATGTGTCAAAATCGCCTTGCTTTTTAAGGCTAAGTAATATCCCAATGAACATATACCACATTTTATTTATCCATTCATCCACTGAGGGACACAGGTTGTTTGCACTTTTGACTATTTTTGAATAATGCCACTAAGAACATGACGCAAATATCTGTTCAAGTACCTGCTTTATATTCTTTTGGATACGTAACCAAAAATGGAATCACTAGATCACACAGTAATTCTATGCTTAGTTTTTTGAGAAACATCCAGCGTGGCTTACACCATTTCACATGACCCTAACAGTGCACAGGGGTTCCAGTTTCTCCACATCCTTACCAACAGTGTTAGTAGTGATAGTAGTCATCCCAATGAGTGTGAGGTGGTGTCTCATTGTGGTTTTGATTTGTATTTCCCTAATAATTAGCAATGCTGAGTATCTTTTTCTATGCTCATTGGCCAGGTGTATAATCTCTCTGTAGAAATGTCTGTTCACATCCTTGACCCATTTTTTAATGAGACTGTCAGACGGTCTTTCTTTTAACCAAATATTTACCAATTTTTTTTAAACTTTGGTATTTTTCACTCGATAAACTTTTGTGAATTTTATGTTATTTGTAAAACAGATTCACTGATTCCACAATCTGATATATTATTAATGTCAACATGCCTTATCTTTCAGGGTGCATGACTGTTACTTACTCAGCATACTTGACCTTTGTGAAGTTAATCTGGTTCAAATAAGGGCTGAAAGTTGTAGTATTGCACTAATGCTGGCTTGGAAGGCCATCCAAAGAATGAAAAAAATCATTAGCATTCATGAAATAAATGTTATCTAAATTTTATCTAACATTCTTTTTTTTCATCCTTTTACATTTCTTCCTATCTAGCATTGCTTGTTTAATTTGTGGGTTTATATCCCAGACCTATTACCATAAGGGGAAACAATTTAGTTCTGATGACAGGATTTTGAGATTGTGGCTAAGTCTTGGCATGTTTATCTGGCACAATCTATGAGCATTCGATCCATGAAGTGTTTTTTTTTTTTTTTAATAACTGCTGCTTTGATACTAACAGTGTCATCGTCTTCCCTTCTTTCTATTGGTCTTTGGCCTCAAGTGGTTCTTTAAGCTGGGAACCAATAGATCCATGCATTAGAAATCAGAGAGCAAAGGTAAAACTAACTGATCCTAGATTTATACCATATTTCTAGGTCCTGGCTATCTCTTTGCTTTTGGAATTTTAAACCATTGAGAAAATAGTTCAAGTTCCTTTTCAAATCATGGGTTTCTCTTTTATCAATCAACCATTCAAGGAAAATGGAAGTGTCTGAGAACTGGAGAAGCTCAAACACATATTTACATATAAAACTGTCATGAGATGGTGCTCACTGCACATCCCTAATTACACCCAGCAGAAATCTTTTAAGAAGAGTGATTTTGTCTCTTAGTATAATGGGGAATCATTTTATCTATGTTCCAGTTCAGTAGATTTTCTTAATCCCAAGGTTTCACAAATAATTCTCAAGTAAAATTATCATAATGTTCCCTATACCCAGTAACAATTCAGTATCAGCTTTAAGCTGAGATTTGCTATTGGGAAAAGATATTTATTTAGACATTCTGAATATGGAAATGATTGACTTTTTCATTTGGGTCTAAATAATTTAAAATATATATAAAATTAGTCCAAACACTCTTAACTTACTGAATATTATCTTTTCATACTTAAAAATTTTGAAGACATATATCTCTGGTTTTTTTCTACTTACTGTTATTTTTACTACTTGAAAAACATACTTCTTCAACAAACTTTGAGTTAAAGAATGTTCAAACAGAACTCTCTTGCTTCACTTTAGTTAAGGCTTCAAATCCAAAAAGAATGCCATAAATTCCAGAACACCAACACAGGTCAAGCTAAAAGACTATGAAACCAGTTTTGCCATTCTTAGCTTATCATCCACTTCAGGATACATGAGGGAAAGGTGAAAAGGTAAATAATACCTTTAGCAAGAAGTTCCTTAGAAAGAGTTGTCAGTCATACAGGCACATGAAAAGATGCTCAACATCATTAATTATTTTAAAAATGCAAATCAAAACTACAATGAGATATCACCTCACCAGTCAGAATGGCCATCACTTAAAAATCTGCAAATAACAAATGCTAGAAAGGGCATGGAGAAAAGGGAACCCTTCTATGCTGTTGATGGAAATGTAAATTGATACAGTCAATCAGGAGAACAGTATGGAGATTCTTCAAAAAACTAAAAATAGAATTGCCATGTGAGGAGCCTGGAAGGCTGCAGTCCATGGGGTCGCTAAGAGTTGGACACGACTGAGCGACTTCACTTTCACTTTTCCCTTTCATGCATTGGAGAAGGAAATGGCAACCCACTCCAGTGTTCTTGCCTGGAGAATCCCAGGGATGGGGGAGCCTGGTGGGCTGCCGTCTATGGGGTCACACAGAGTTGGACACGACTGAAGTGACTTAGTGGCAGTAGTAGGTGGACCTAGAGACTATCATACTCAATGAAGTAAACCAGAAAGAGAGAGACAAATACCATATGCTATCACTTATATGTGGAATCTAAAATATGACACAAATGCACCTATCTAAAAACAGGGAGACTCACATGAGAACAGATTTGTGGTTGCTAAGGGAGAGAGAGAGTAAGGGAGAAAAGGATTGGGAGTTTGGAATTAGCAGACACAAACTCAAATATAGAATGGATAAACAACAAAGTCCTATCATACAACAGTGGGAACTATACTCAAAATCTTATACTAACCTATAATGGAGAAGAATCTGAATATGTATACCAATCATATATATTTAATCAAATCACTCTGCTGTATACCTAAAACTAACAACATCATAAATCAATTATACTTCACTTTAAAAATTAAAAAAGGAATTCTACCCATGAGGGCTGCCTATAGGAAAAAGTGACCTGAACAGGTAGACTCTATATACAGAAGCCCACAAGAAGTCAAGGACTGAAGAGAGGCCTACAAAGCTCCCCACAGAAGAAAGAGCCATCAGCTGAGCGTCAGGCACACAGTAGGCCCCAATGCAGGGTTCAACTACCCCTGCCAAGCACCAGCTCTTTCGTACCCATTAACCTACTCTTCCCTAAGGAGGCCTGACAATGAAAGAATCACAAACAGCAGCTAGAAACAGGGAAAAGAAGAATTATGGATGAATGCAGAAACTGATTATGCTCTTCCAACAAACCCACATGCACACACACGCACATGTGCACACACACACACACACACACACACTTCAGGTTTCCAGGAAGTCAGGCCCAACTTGGGGAAAGGGAAAAGTCGTAAGTCTGAAGTTTTTATTTTAGATTGGACTGGACCTTTTAATACTTGAAGTAAAATAACCAGAAAAAAAATCTGTAGGACTTTCCTGGATTTCAGCCATGAGCAAGGAAAATGAGTTAGAAGTGCAGGTTTACAGAGGTAAGGCAGGAAAGAATAAAGTTTCTGCTTACATGCCACTGAGTCCAACTTGGATGACACATCTGTTATGTGTGTAAGGCTAGAAAGAAGTATTTAAAGATAAAGAGGTTACGCCCTTAGAGAATACAGTGAAGGCATAAAGTCACTTTCTGGAGTCTGTCCATGTCTGCAGACAAAATATAATCTCAGTCCCTAACTTTATAGACTGTGTTTTGAAATCTTGTATTTATGTGCTAAGTTTCTCTTCCCCTGCAGAGATGGTGTCATTGTTTGTTTAAACAATGGTATGAAATGGTAAATATGTTAAACCACACTTTTGCTAGGGATCACTGACTATCAAGTTGGACAGATGATCACAACACTCTAAAATTCTGGGGGGAAAAATATGTCCTTTTAGAAGGGGAACAGCAGAGACACTCATAATTTAGGCCAGTAGTTTCCAATTACTTTCACTGTGAGGACTCCTTTTAATGTCATCTCTGTATTGTTTATTCAATCTAGAAAGATGCTTAATGAACTCAACTGGACTATTATTTTTAGAGGTTAAAAAAACTTGCCCATTGTTACTCCATCAAACTTAGTTCTGATTCTGTCTCTTCTTTGCTTCATTCATTCTTTCCTCCCTACCTCCATCTATGGGGTCACACAGAGTTGGACACGACTGAAGTGACTTAGCAGCAGCAGCAGCATCTGCTTATCTGAGGTTGTTGATATATCTCCTGGCAATCCTGATTCCGGCTTGGGATTCATCCAGCCCAGCATTTACCTTGTACTCTGCATATGTAAGTAAGCAGGGTGATAATACACAGTCATGATATACTCTTTTCCCCAGTTTTGAACCAGTCTGTTGTTCCATGTCCAGTTCTAACTGTTGCTTCTTGACTTGCTTACAGGTTTTTCAGGAGGCAGGTAAAATGGTCTGGTACTCCCATCTCTTGAAGAATCTTCCAGTTAGCTGTGATCCACACAGTCAAAAGCTTTAACACAGTCAATGAAGCAGAAGCAGATGCTCTTCTGGAATTCCCTTGCTTTCTCTATGATCCAACAGATGTATTCTAGCCTCCTCTTCTTAATCTCTTCTGCTTATGTTAGGTCCTGGAGAAGGCAATGGCAACCCACTCCAGTACTCTTGCCTGGAAAATCCCATGGGTGGAGGAGCCTGGTAGGCTGCAGTCCATGGGGTTGCTAAGAGTCGGACACTACTGAGCGACTTCACTTTCGCTTTTCACTTTCATGCATTGGAGAAGGAAATGGCAACCCACTCCAGTGTTCTTGCCTGGAGAATCCCAGGGATGGGGGAGCCAGGTGGGCTGCCGTCTATGGGGTCACACAGAGTCAGACGCAACTAAAGTGATTTAGCAGCAGCAGCAGTATGTTAGGTCCATACGGTTTCTGCCCTTTATTGTGCCCATGTTTGCATGAAATGTTCCCTTGGTGTCTCCAATTTTCTTGAAAAATCTCTAGTCTTTTCCATTCTATTTTTTCCCTCTATTTCTTTGCATTATTTCATTTAAGTTTTTTTAATCATGATAAAGTACACATAACATAAAATTTACCAATTTAACCATTTTTAAGTGTATGGTACAGTGGCATTCACATTGTTGTGTAACTATCACTACTATGCATCTCTAAAACTTTTTCATCTTCCTAAACTGATGCTCTGCATCCATTAAACAGGAACTCCCCATTTTCCCTTCCCCCAAGCCTCTAACAATCATCATCTACTGTCTTTCTCTATGAATCTGACTACTCTAGGAACCTCATGTAAGTGGAGTCATACAATATTTGTCCTCTTGTGACTGGCTTATTTCACTTAGCATAATGTCTTCAAGGTTCTTCTATGTTGTAGCATGTGTCAAAATCGCCTTGCTTTTTAAGGCTAAGTAATATCCCAATGAACATATACCACATTTTATTTATCCATTCATCCACTGAGGGACACAGGTTGTTTGCACTTTTGACTATTTTTGAATAATGCCACTAAGAACATGACGCAAATATCTGTTCAAGTACCTGCTTTATATTCTTTTGGATACGTAACCAAAAATGGAATCACTAGATCACACAGTAATTCTATGCTTAGTTTTTTGAGAAACATCCAGCGTGGCTTACACCATTTCACATGACCCTAACAGTGCACAGGGGTTCCAGTTTCTCCACATCCTTACCAACAGTGTTAGTAGTGATAGTAGTCATCCCAATGAGTGTGAGGTGGTGTCTCATTGTGGTTTTGATTTGTATTTCCCTAATAATTAGCAATGCTGAGTATCTTTTTCTATGCTCATTGGCCAGGTGTATAATCTCTCTGTAGAAATGTCTGTTCACATCCTTGACCCATTTTTTAATGAGACTGTCAGACGGTCTTTCTTTTAACCAAATATTTACCAATTTTTTTTAAACTTTGGTATTTTTCACTCGATAAACTTTTGTGAATTTTATGTTATTTGTAAAACAGATTCACTGATTCCACAATCTGATATATTATTAATGTCAACATGCCTTATCTTTCAGGGTGCATGACTGTTACTTACTCAGCATACTTGACCTTTGTGAAGTTAATCTGGTTCAAATAAGGGCTGAAAGTTGTAGTATTGCACTAATGCTGGCTTGGAAGGCCATCCAAAGAATGAAAAAAATCATTAGCATTCATGAAATAAATGTTATCTAAATTTTATCTAACATTCTTTTTTTTCATCCTTTTACATTTCTTCCTATCTAGCATTGCTTGTTTAATTTGTGGGTTTATATCCCAGACCTATTACCATAAGGGGAAACAATTTAGTTCTGATGACAGGATTTTGAGATTGTGGCTAAGTCTTGGCATGTTTATCTGGCACAATCTATGAGCATTCGATCCATGAAGTGTTTTTTTTTTTTTTTAATAACTGCTGCTTTGATACTAACAGTGTCATCGTCTTCCCTTCTTTCTATTGGTCTTTGGCCTCAAGTGGTTCTTTAAGCTGGGAACCAATAGATCCATGCATTAGAAATCAGAGAGCAAAGGTAAAACTAACTGATCCTAGATTTATACCATATTTCTAGGTCCTGGCTATCTCTTTGCTTTTGGAATTTTAAACCATTGAGAAAATAGTTCAAGTTCCTTTTCAAATCATGGGTTTCTCTTTTATCAATCAACCATTCAAGGAAAATGGAAGTGTCTGAGAACTGGAGAAGCTCAAACACATATTTACATATAAAACTGTCATGAGATGGTGCTCACTGCACATCCCTAATTACACCCAGCAGAAATCTTTTAAGAAGAGTGATTTTGTCTCTTAGTATAATGGGGAATCATTTTATCTATGTTCCAGTTCAGTAGATTTTCTTAATCCCAAGGTTTCACAAATAATTCTCAAGTAAAATTATCATAATGTTCCCTATACCCAGTAACAATTCAGTATCAGCTTTAAGCTGAGATTTGCTATTGGGAAAAGATATTTATTTAGACATTCTGAATATGGAAATGATTGACTTTTTCATTTGGGTCTAAATAATTTAAAATATATATAAAATTAGTCCAAACACTCTTAACTTACTGAATATTATCTTTTCATACTTAAAAATTTTGAAGACATATATCTCTGGTTTTTTTCTACTTACTGTTATTTTTACTACTTGAAAAACATACTTCTTCAACAAACTTTGAGTTAAAGAATGTTCAAACAGAACTCTCTTGCTTCACTTTAGTTAAGGCTTCAAATCCAAAAAGAATGCCATAAATTCCAGAACACCAACACAGGTCAAGCTAAAAGACTATGAAACCAGTTTTGCCATTCTTAGCTTATCATCCACTTCAGGATACATGAGGGAAAGGTGAAAAGGTAAATAATACCTTTAGCAAGAAGTTCCTTAGAAAGAGTTGTCAGTCATACAGGCACATGAAAAGATGCTCAACATCATTAATTATTTTAAAAATGCAAATCAAAACTACAATGAGATATCACCTCACCAGTCAGAATGGCCATCACTTAAAAATCTGCAAATAACAAATGCTAGAAAGGGCATGGAGAAAAGGGAACCCTTCTATGCTGTTGATGGAAATGTAAATTGATACAGTCAATCAGGAGAACAGTATGGAGATTCTTCAAAAAACTAAAAATAGAATTGCCATGTGAGGAGCCTGGAAGGCTGCAGTCCATGGGGTCGCTAAGAGTTGGACACGACTGAGCGACTTCACTTTCACTTTTCCCTTTCATGCATTGGAGAAGGAAATGGCAACCCACTCCAGTGTTCTTGCCTGGAGAATCCCAGGGATGGGGGAGCCTGGTGGGCTGCCGTCTATGGGGTCACACAGAGTTGGACACGACTGAAGTGACTTAGTGGCAGTAGTAGGTGGACCTAGAGACTATCATACTCAATGAAGTAAACCAGAAAGAGAGAGACAAATACCATATGCTATCACTTATATGTGGAATCTAAAATATGACACAAATGCACCTATCTAAAAACAGGGAGACTCACATGAGAACAGATTTGTGGTTGCTAAGGGAGAGAGAGAGTAAGGGAGAAAAGGATTGGGAGTTTGGAATTAGCAGACACAAACTCAAATATAGAATGGATAAACAACAAAGTCCTATCATACAACAGTGGGAACTATACTCAAAATCTTATACTAACCTATAATGGAGAAGAATCTGAATATGTATACCAATCATATATATTTAATCAAATCACTCTGCTGTATACCTAAAACTAACAACATCATAAATCAATTATACTTCACTTTAAAAATTAAAAAAGGAATTCTACCCATGAGGGCTGCCTATAGGAAAAAGTGACCTGAACAGGTAGACTCTATATACAGAAGCCCACAAGAAGTCAAGGACTGAAGAGAGGCCTACAAAGCTCCCCACAGAAGAAAGAGCCATCAGCTGAGCGTCAGGCACACAGTAGGCCCCAATGCAGGGTTCAACTACCCCTGCCAAGCACCAGCTCTTTCGTACCCATTAACCTACTCTTCCCTAAGGAGGCCTGACAATGAAAGAATCACAAACAGCAGCTAGAAACAGGGAAAAGAAGAATTATGGATGAATGCAGAAACTGATTATGCTCTTCCAACAAACCCACATGCACACACACGCACATGTGCACACACACACACACACACACACACTTCAGGTTTCCAGGAAGTCAGGCCCAACTTGGGGAAAGGGAAAAGTCGTAAGTCTGAAGTTTTTATTTTAGATTGGACTGGACCTTTTAATACTTGAAGTAAAATAACCAGAAAAAAAATCTGTAGGACTTTCCTGGATTTCAGCCATGAGCAAGGAAAATGAGTTAGAAGTGCAGGTTTACAGAGGTAAGGCAGGAAAGAATAAAGTTTCTGCTTACATGCCACTGAGTCCAACTTGGATGACACATCTGTTATGTGTGTAAGGCTAGAAAGAAGTATTTAAAGATAAAGAGGTTACGCCCTTAGAGAATACAGTGAAGGCATAAAGTCACTTTCTGGAGTCTGTCCATGTCTGCAGACAAAATATAATCTCAGTCCCTAACTTTATAGACTGTGTTTTGAAATCTTGTATTTATGTGCTAAGTTTCTCTTCCCCTGCAGAGATGGTGTCATTGTTTGTTTAAACAATGGTATGAAATGGTAAATATGTTAAACCACACTTTTGCTAGGGATCACTGACTATCAAGTTGGACAGATGATCACAACACTCTAAAATTTTGGGGGGAAAAATATGTCCTTTTAGAAGGGGAACAGCAGAGACACTCATAATTTAAGCCAGTAGTTTCCAATTACTTTCACTGTGAGGACTCCTTTTAATGTCATCTCTGTATTGTTTATTCAATCTAGAAAGATGCTTAATGAACTCAACTGGACTATTATTTTTAGAGGTTAAAAAAACTTGCCCATTGTTACTCCATCAAACTTAGTTCTGATTCTGTCTCTTCTTTGCTTCATTCATTCTTTCCTCCCTACCTCCGTCCTTTCCTCCTTCCTTCCCATCTTTTCTCCTTCTCTATTTTTGTCCTCCGTCCCTGCTTCCCTCCTTTCCTTCTTGTTTTTCTCCCCTTCAAAACTTTTATGGGTTTAGAGTGAAGGCAGGCTTCTAATTATTGTTTTTTAAAAGACATGGCTATGTGGTGAATGTGTAGAAAAAGAGGAGAATATACATAGACACACAGACTAATTCACTCCATAAGAATCCAAGAGCAGCAGTGTTTTGTTTTGTGTTATCGTTGCCATGATATGCATGTTGGATGCAGTTGCTAGATGATTTGCCATATCCATTTGGGCTCATCATCCTCTGTTATTGATTCTGAAACACCATGGGAGCCTTTAGTAATCTAAAGAAAATGTTATCTTAATCGTTACTCTCTGAAACATGAACATTATTTCAAGACCAATGTTTATAATAAACTTCTTCCATGAGTCCATCAGTATTTGATTCCTACCTCTTTTGAAGATGATTTCTGATAGAATTTGAATCATATCCCTCTACTGTGGAAACCCCTTCCAGTCTGCTTGGCACTCGCACACCTCTATGCAGCACCTTCTCAAGCATGCTGTTCCCCATTATTTGTATTCTAGGCACACTGGCCTTCTCTCAGGCCTTTAAAGATAGCTAGATCTTTTCTCTCTCTGCACATGGTGTTCTCTCTGCCTGAATCGTTCATCCCCTGGCTCTTAGCATGGCTGGCTCCTTCTCATACTTTAAGTCTATTAAATGTTACCTCCCCAAAGAGGCTTTCCTTGACCATCTCATTTACTTACGCACCCCCTGCTCTATTAATTTCCACCACAGTGCCCTGTTTGAGTCTTTCATAATAGCATAATTGGTTGGTACATATACTGCCTTTTTCACCTGTTTATGAAGTGTCACTGACACTAGGCTGTAAGCTCTTTAAAGGCATGAACTGCACCTGCATTGTTTGCCCTGGACACTACAGAAATCTATGGAAACTCAAGAAATATGTATGAAGTGGTGGGGGTGAGGAGGAGACAAAGGAAATGAGTGAGAAAGGAAGGGAGGGAGGGAATTAGTGGGGCATTTCTGAGTCACTGGCTGTTGCTATTTCAAACATAAAAAGGTATAAAATAACAAGTACTCATGCTCTGCCAGTTGGTTTATTTGACAAATTTAGTTGAAGTCCCATGTACATCCCTTCCCTGTGCCCCATCTCTCCCCCAGGGGTAATCATTCTCTTAAACAATTTTTCATTACCATGCATATCTTTATATTTCTAATCATGTATGAGTAAAATACCAAGAAAGATATATTTTATATGACTTTAACTCTATATGAATAACATTATTCTGTACATCATGTGTTGCAAATTGTTTTCAAAAATCAAAAAGGTACCTTGCAAACTACTTTTCTTAAAAGAAAATTGAAAATTTTATTTAAACGGTATACACAATGTTCCTACTACAAAATCAGTCTAGTCAATAACATAATGTAATGCTTATCCTTTTAGAAAGAAACAGCAGTGAAATTAACATGAAGAAAAAATAAATACTTTAAAATGTGGTAGAGAGCATTCTTATTGCTAAATTTGTGTAACTAATAACATGCTCAGAAGACACAAAAGAAGGTAAACTCAAGATTAAATTGCTCAGCCTTCAGAATGGGAGAAAATAATAGCAAATGAAGCAACTGACAAAGAATTAATCTCAAAAATATACAAGCAACTCCTACAGCTCAATTCCAGAAAAATAAACGACCCAATCAAAAAATGGGCCAAAGAACTAAACAGACATTTCTCTAAAGAAGACATACAGATGGCTAACAAACACATGAAATGATGCTCAACGTCACTCATTATCAGAAATGCAAATCAAAACCACAATGAGGTACCATTTCATGCCAGTCAGAATGGCTGCAATCCAAAAGTCTACAAGCAATAAATGCTGGTGAGGGTGTGGAGAAAAGGGAACACTCTTACACTGTTGATGGGAGTACAAACTAGTACAGCCACTATGGAGAACAGTGTGGAGATTCCTTAAAAAACTGGAAATAGAACTGGCATAAGACCCAGCAATCCCACTGCTGGGCATACACACCGAGGAAACCAGAATTGAAAGAGACACGTGTACCCCAGTATTCACTGCAGCACATGGAAGCAACCTAGATGTCCATCAGCAGACAAATGGATAAGAAAACTGTGGTACATATACACAATGGAGTATTACTCAGCCATTAAAAATACATTTGAATCAGTTTTGATGAGGTGGATGAAACTGGAGCTTATTATACAGAGTGAAGTAAGCCAGAAGGAAAAACAGCAATACAGTATACTAATGCATATATATGAAATTTAGAAAGATGATAACAATAACCCTGTAGGTGAAACAGCAAAAGAGACACAGAAATTTATACAACAGTCTTTTGGACTCTGTGGGAGAGGGCGAGGGTGGGATGATTTGAAATAAGGGCACTGAAACATGTATAATATCGTATGTGAAACGAATCACCAGTCCAGGTTCAATGCATGATACAGGGTGCTCGGGGCTGGTGCACTAGGATGACCCAGAAGGATGGTACGGGGAGGGAGGTGGGAGGGGGGGTTCAGAATGGGGAACACGTGTACACCCATGGCGGATTCATGTTTATGTATGACAAAACCAATACAATATTGTAAAGTAATTAGCCTCCAATTAAAATAAATAAATTTATATTAAAAAAATACACTTCAAAAAAAAAAGAAACAGAAAAATCTCAAACAATTTAAACTTACACCTAAAAGAAACTAGAAAAAGAACAGATGAATCCCAAAGTTCATAGAAGGAAGATCAGAGAGGATAAATGAAATAAAGACCAAAAAGACAATAAAAAAAGATCAGTGAAACTAAAAGCTGGTTCTTTGAAAAGATAAACAAAATTTGCAAGCTGTTAGCTGACTCACTAAGAAGAATAGAAGGTTCTATTGAATAAAATCAAAATATTGCAGTAATCTTGCAGTAACTTTATATGATGTCAGATGGTTACTAGACTTATAGGGGTGATCAACTGCATAATGTAAAAATACAAAATCACTATGTTGCACACTTGAAAGTAATATAAACTGTATGTCAACTAAATTTCAATTTAAAAATTGAAAAGAAAAATATATTTTTACAATACTAAAAAATAATAAATTGCTAAGGAAAATATCATGATACTTATAAACGTACAGAGAGGTAGAGAACGGTCACCTTGGAAAAAAATACTTCTGAAAATATACAGATATGTCCTTTCAGTGATTCTCTACCCAGTTGTACAGAGGCAACACTACAAATTTCTCAAAAGGGGATTTCTAGTGAATTATAGCTTTTTAAACACTGCCCCCTTATGTTCACATGCAGCTTCTTCTGAAATGTTAAGAGGACCGTGCTAATAAAAATAATCAGGTCCTTCCTCCCTTGTGATCAGTCCAGCATTTTTGTCCTGCAGACCAGATTTCACAGACTGAGGCAGTCTCAACCACACAACTGTCAGAATGCATTACAGTAAATCTCCCGACCATTCTAAGATTACTCTCATCAGTAAGAAGGCCAAGATGTGAGTGAGAACAGATTATTTGTGCTTGGAAAGCACTGACAAGACATCAATACTGCTGGGAAACATCAGGCAAGTTTAGGATCCCAATAATAACATGTGCAACATTAGACTGATCTAATCAGTCTTATTAAAAAATAAAAAACAAACATTTATTACCAAGAATATCAAACTTCTTAAAAAAGAGAGAGAGAAATGGCCCTTGCTTTATATACACACAAACTAATGACTTACAAAGGAAAGTTGCTTCCAAAAGAATCTGTTGAAATTTTGACTCCCTGATGAGCCGATTTGTTCATGACTTCCACCACTGCAAATATGATCAACACATAAAAGAGAATAACAAAAACATATAATCTCAAGTAGAGCTGCTCAGTGTCTTGTAGTCACAAAGTCCACGTCATCACTTAACAGTGATGTATGTCTGAACAGAAAAAGCATAGAAGCACTTAATGCTAAATCAAGGAGCCTGAGTTTTAAACCCATTTTTCATTAAATAGCTGTTTGACCTTAGGTCCCTTAGGTGTTCTGGATCTGTTTCCTTATCAGGAAATAAAAGAGAATGAGCTATGTGAATGCTTTTCTAATGATTGTCAGGAGGTGGAGAGAGGATTATAGAATCAGGAGAGCTGCTTTTTCAGACCACACCTGCCTCTCCACACCACCCCTTCATGGCCCATTCCTGTTAGCAAAAAGCATGATACTCCCATTCTCCCCTTAGCTGAGAACCACTAGACTGTATCAGGCTTCGCCGGTGGCTCAACAATAAAGAACCCGTCTGCAGTGCAGGAGCCGCAGGAGACACGGTTCATCCCTGGGTTGGGAAGAACTCTGAAGAAGGAAATGGCAACCCACTCCAGTATTCTTGCCTGGAAAATCCCATGGACAGAGGAACTTGGTGGGCTACAGCACATGGGGTCGCAAAGAGTCAGACATGACTGAAGTGACTTAGCACGCACTGGATTATATCATCTATCTCCAAGGCCCTTTGCCACACTAAAATGTTAATACAGGATCTGAGAACTGGAAGAAAATTGAGAAATTCCCCAGTCACAAAACCAAGCCCAGAAGAACTTTTGATTCTAACCATAGTTGGATACAGCTGTGAAACTTTGGGGAGGTGTGAGGCTTTCCAAAGGAATTAGCATTTTATTTAGCTGGGTGATGTGATGACATATTTTATTATTCTCAATCTTCACCCTTCCCAGATTCCAGACCCTTTTCAACGTGACTTTGTAGTTCCTGTCACTGGACTAGTACACTGAACCACCTGTTGGTGTTAGGCTTGGCCAGATGACTTGCCTTGATCAAAGGAATATTAGCAGGAGTGACGTGAACAGAGAGAGGCCTTAAATGTGCTTGTGAGATTTTGTTCTCTTGTGCTCTTTCCCCGTAAGGAGAACTTGCACTTGGTAGTCACTGGTGTAAGGAGTCTAAGACATGTGCGGAGCAGACCTGCAACTTGGAACCCAACCTAACAAGTCTAGATGAACTGAATTCCAGCCAACTCACATTCCCAAGAAGGAGAAATAAACACTTACTGTCATGTGAGATTTTGCATTTGGTAGTTATGCAGAATTTTTACAGCAGTAGGGTAATTCAGATAATAGTTCACCTATTTAATATTTCAGACCTCAACCTGTCCATTATATTGTGAGAGTCTAAGGAAAAACCTCACCCTCTCTGTCACTTCATGTAAGTATTGATATACAAAAAACAAAAGTGTGATTACACATCTATATAATAGTACATCTGAAAAAGAGTCAGAGGTAGTGGCAAAGATCTGCTATGAACAGAACCTATCCCTAGTGCTGAGTCAGAAGAGAAGTTAATGGCACTGGGCTCTTCCTTGTATCTAAAATAACAGTCAGCCAAATGTTGCAATTCTGTTTATTTCATATAAAAATACCATCACATAAGATAATTTACCATGAAAAGCACACTTCATACTGAAGTAATATGTCCTAGTAATATGTCCTATTCAATTAACCTGAATGAAGAGAAATCGGGGTATTTCGGTTATTATAATTTTACAAGTAATAAATATTTTTAAAATAACATTTTTGCAGCCTTTACAGTGAAACAAGATTTTCAGATAGGTATTAATTTTAGGATAAATTTACTGAAATATAAGAAGTAAAGTGTTTGCTTGGTTCCTTTTTTAAATATGTTTTTAATATACCAGTGTCCTTTGATAGCTCAGTTGGTAAAAATTCCGCCTGCAGTGCAGGAGACCCCAGTTCAGTTCCTGGGTTGGGAAGATCCCCTGGAGAAGGGATAGGCTACCCACTTCAGTATTTTAGGGTTTCTCTTGTGGCTTAGCTGGTAAAGCATCTGCCTGCAATGCAGGAGACCTGGGTTGGGAAGATCCCCTGGAGAAGGGAAAGGCTACCCACTCCAGTATTCTGGCCTGGAGAATTCCATGGACTGTATAGTCCACAGTGTCACAAACAGTCAGCCACAGCTGAGCGACTGCCACTTTCGCTTTTCTGTCTTAGGGGAAAATCCAAGGCGTAGTGACCTGACAACTGAATATTTCCTTCATGGTGTAGACTCTGTATGTCTGTGCTCAGTCGCTCGGTCTTGCCTGACTCTTTGCAACACTACGGTCTGTAGCCCACCAGGCTCCTCTGTCCATGGGATTTTCCAGGCAAGAATACTGGAGCAGGCTGCCATTTCCTCCTCCGGGGTTAGACTCTTTAGGTACTTTAAGTTAAGGATCATTATATAGTGCTATGGACAAATTATATAAGAAATAACAGACTAGGCCAAAAATGCCCTAAGCCCAGGCTATCCTCTGAAAGCATCTTTGGAAAATGTAAACATAACATTTACCACTTAGCCTTATCTCTGAAAAGTGGTACTCTAAAAAAATTGCCACTGTTAAAAACTCTTCACTCAAGTTCTGATTACTCATTCATTGATCTAAGAAACTCCCTACCATGTGCTCTGCACTGTGTGGAACTGAGAATAGAACAAGAGCTGACAGGGACTTCCTTGATGGTTCAATGGCTAAGACTCTGCACTCGCAGTGTAGGGGGCCCAGACTGGATCTCTGGTCATGGAACTAGATCCCACATATCTCAGCTATGATCCTGCATGCTGCAACAGAGATCAAAGATCCAAGCCACAACTAAGACCTGGTGTAGTCAAATAAATAAACTTTTTTTTAATAAAAAGAAAAGAACAGAAGCCTGTAGGATAGTGGATGAGACAGACAAGTAAAGTGGCAAATACAAAACATGATCGACAACAGTCAACCCAACCTTCAGGGATCAAGAAAAAATGTCTGCACAGAAGCAGTGACAACCAAGGTGAGATCTAAAGGGCAAAGAGAGAACCACTGGGTGTGGCAGAGGATCAGGGTTTCAAGCAATGGGAACATCGTGTGTAAAGGCTTTGCCGTGAGGGCGAGCATGGTGAATTTAGAAGATGCAAGTAGTTCAGGTTCATATATTCTTTATGCTTTATGCTTTTCTGCCTAAACCAGCTATGAAAATAAATGTTTTCCTCCCTTTACCTCTGGAAGTTCTCCTCCTACCTCACTGAAAATTCCTTCACAACCCCCTTCACTGTTTCATCATTATCTCCTAAATGTCTACTACTTGGAATGCATCAGGCTCAAACACTCACACTCTCCTTTTTCTGTCTACACTCACTCTATAAATGATCAAACACAGGTTTCAAAGACCATGTATTTGTTCATCACTATAAAATTTTACATCTCCTGACAATTAGATCCAAGCAATTACTCTACATCTCCTCTTAGATATCTATAGTGGTCTCAAGCTAGACTCTTGACATTCCAAATCCAAACTCTTGACATTCTCCCCACCAAAACATCTTTCCACAGTCTCACTCAACTCTGTAAACAGCAATTTTTCTCATTGCTCAGGCCAAAACCTTAGAGTCATCCTTAACTCCAGTCTTTCTCTGATATATCCCATCCATTTGAGAACCTTCTCTACTTTTCTCAAAAACCTTCAGAATTCTATTACTTTTCAACTAGCTTGCTGTCACCCTAATTCCTAATTCCAGCCCCCATCATCTTTAGTCTGGACTATTTCAACAGTTTCATAACTCTTCTTCTACCCTGCACTCAACAGTCTATTCTTAACATAGTAGCTAGAGTGATCCTTTTAAAAATACATCAGATTGTACCATTCCTCTGCTTAAAACTCTCTATTATCTTACAAACTTATTCAAAGTAAAAGCCTAATTCTTTAAGAGCAGTCCACAAGTCTTTACTAGCCACCATCTCTCTGATTTTCTTCCTATTACATTTCCCTTCATTTACTCTGTTTCAGCCCTCCTTGCAGGCCCTCAAATATGCCCAATGCAGTCTCACCTCAGGTCCTTTGCACTTGCTGGTCCCTTTGCCTGAAACCCTCACTGCCAGCATCTATATGATTCACTCCTTTTTTCATTCAGGTATCTGCTTAAATGTTCCCCTTATCAATGAAGCCTTGTCTCACCTCCCAGTACAAAACAGACTATCCTCCCCTCATCTCCCTTGTCCTATTTGTCTCTAGACTCAACTACAAAAAAGAACAAAACACAAAAGAGAATCTGTTTACTTATTTAATATCTCCCTAACCTAGAATGTAAATCTGCTGAGGAGCATGAATATGTGTTGCTGCTAAGTCACTTCAGTTGTGTCCGACTCTGTGTGACCCCGTAGACGGCAGCCCACCAGGCTGCCCCATCCGTGGGATTCTCCAGGCAAGAACACTGGAGTGGGTTGCCATTTCCTTCTCCAATGCATGAAAGAGAAAAGTGAAGGTGAAGTTGCTCAGTCTGTCCGACTGTTAGCGACCCCATGGACTGCAGCCCACCAGGCTACTCCATCCATTGGATTTTCCAGGCAAGAGTACTGGGGTGGGGTGCCATTGCCTTCCCCGAATATGTGTTACTCACTGCTATATCTCAGAACCTTAGAATACTGCCTGGCAGATCACAGACCTGCAGTAAATATAATGTTTGGTGGATGAATTAACAAAAGGTGAAAATATTATCAATTATTCTCATAAATGCTATTACTGTAACTTTCTATTTTAAGAATAATTTTAATACTATATCCCTAATTAATAGTTAAGTGCTTATAAACTATGTAAAGATAACTAATACAATTTTTTCCCTTTAGCCTAAAGACATAAACACACACACACAGTTCACCACCAAGGGCTCAACAACCTAGAATACTTTATAGCACTTTTTTCCTTTATTTGGCTTAGTACCTTTGAATATATTGAAGTGATATGTTGAGTTCCTATGTTATCTTAGAGCCAATGACTATTTCATCTGTAATTCTATATATGAGTTAATAATAGTACTCTGCTGGTATTTGCCAAATTTCTATAGAAAAATTTCCGGTAAAGAATCTGCCTGCAATGCAGGAGACCAGGGTTTGATCCCTGGGTCTAGCAGATTCCCTGGAGAAGGGAATGGCAACCCACTCCAGTATTCTTGCTTAGAAAACCCCATGGACAGAGGAGCCTGGCAGGCTGTCCATGGGGTTGCAAAGAGTCGGACACAACTGAGCAACTAACAGTTTCACTTTCACAGGCAGACAAATTCACAGAAGAAATACAAACAGCCAATAAATATATGAAAAATGTGCATTTACATTAATGTTCTTTAATGATTAATTTTCAACAACCTAAAATGGCTTGGCAGGAAGGAGAGCAGAACCACTTTGAGAAAACCAGTGCTAGTGAGAGGTTTCTCGCGCACAGAAAGAGACACAGAACCTGGAAAAGCTACTCACTGACAAGGGTGTGGGTTAAATACCTGTGATGGAACAGTAGACAATGTGAGGTGCAATCTCGTCTATGTCTTCATAGCCCAGCCCCATCGCAGACAGCTTTCCAGGGATATAGTTCTCTACAAACACATCACAAACAGCCGCAAGCTGAGGGAAGAAACGAAGACAAGTCAGACTTAGGGAACTCCCTAACTTTCGACAAATCCCCACATGGACTCTGATTTCAGTAAACACAATTATCCTCACATTCTAAAAGCTCAGAAAAATCAGAGGAAAAGTAGAATTACAAGGTGTAATCAGACAGACGTGAAGGCTCTAATCAGCTACTTGAGGTATGACTGTCAATTAAACAATGGTTATTAAAATGTTCAGTTAATACCATAGTGTTAAGTGGATTCTGCTTACATTAACTGTAAGAATATCTAGGCTATGTGGCCTGTCCAAGTATATTCTCAGAAATTTAAAAAATTAGACCATAAGGACATAAAATACATGAAAAATATCTTTTAACTCCTTTAAAACTAAACACATCTTTACAACCCTATCCTTATCATGTAATACTCCTCCATGTAATTACAACAAGTACATATTGGCACGTAATACTTGTAAACTCTTGTCAATTGCTTTCAAACTTTCCAGCTGCTTCCTTTCCAAAGAGTTTTAAATGTATTTAATGAATGACTAAACAAAAATGCTAAACTATAACTCAGTAAATCAATAACTGTCAGAAACAAGACCCCAATTTTGATTCCCAGATCACTACGAAATAGAGCAGAACAAACCATTGAAATCTTAATCTTAAACTTTTTTTCAAAATCTCAATTGTGACTACGTATCTTCTGAAACTATCACAAAAATTGTACGAGGTCATACAGAAAAAACCATGACATAATTCTTAACCATATCCAAGTGCCTAATAACTATTCAACAATTGTTTAATTGCCATGTTAACATAGATATATTCTCACACATACAAACTAATGAAATAGAATAAGTCTGGGCCAGGGGTAGACAAACTTTTTTCCATAAAATGTCGAACAACAAATAGTTTAGCCTTTCCAGGCCACATACATTCCCTGTCACATATTTATTTTTCTTTAATGATCTTTAACAACATAAAATTCATGCTTAGTCCACGGGCTATGCAAAAATAAATCGGACTTGGTCCACAGTCTGCCAAACTCTGCTCTAGATGGAAAAAAAAATTGAATTTACATAAACTTTAGATAGAAACGTAAATAAACGGAGTGCCATTTGTTATGCTGTCAACAAATTTGGAGTGGATACACGGAACTATTTGACCTAACAAAACTTAGGGTCAGGGGATCTGAGGAGGCATCTCAGGGAAATAAGCTGTCATCCTCCAGAGCTCCTGAAACAGAGATACTGGAGATCCAGGTGACCACCTGTCAGAAAAGGAATGATAAATACATTAGGATACAGGATGGAGAAGAACAGATTTCAGGTATGCATTCCAAATCTCAAGCCATACAGACATCCTTTCCAAATTTCAGGTGCCAATTAACTTTTGAGATGCTTCTCACATGGGCAGTATGCTCCAGGGAGAGCCCAAGTTGAGATGTGTTTATTTACTGTTAATGATTCTAACAATTCTACCAAGTATTGCTTGGGCAATGTGGAGGGAGAGTGGGTGTTAGTATAAATAAAACACAAGGCTACAGTTACACTTCAATTTGTTCCACATACTGTTCTGAGTTTCTGTCTACCACTTACAAAGCACTCCTGTGGGCGCTAAAGAAAACAAATGACATCAAATACACCTAGGCTTCTCTACCAGTCGTCTCCTGGCTGCATAACTTGAGTGGCACATATTAGTACAGTGCCTTATGCAAATGACATTTGATAAATTCTTTTTAATTTTAGAAACTCTGTGTGTTCCTCAAAAAGTTAAACACTGAATTACCAGGTAACCCAAAGATGCCATTCCTAGGTAAATACCACAAATATTTGAAAGCAGGGACTTGAACAGGTACTTATATCCAAATGTTCATAACAACATTATTCACAGTAGCCAAAAGGTGGAAACAACCTAAGTAGTCATCAATAGACAAATGTTCCCGTCCATAAAGTCGAATATTTTTCAGTCATACAGAGGAACAAAGTTCTAATACATGTTACAACATGGATGAAACTTGGAAACATAATGCTAAGTAAAATTAACCAGACACAAAAGTACACATATTGTATTATTTCACTTACATGAAATATCTAAAATAGGCAAGTTCATAAAGACAGAAAGTAAATTAGAGGTTATCAGAAGCTGAAGGAGAGGGAAGTGAAGAATTACTGCTTAATGGATACAGAGTTTGTTTGGGGTAATGAAACATATGGGAAATACATAGCAGTGATGGGTACACTACATTATGAATGTAATTAGTGCTACTGAATTGTGTGGTACAAATGGTTAAACAACATTTTTATGTTATATATGTTATACCACAATAAAAATTATTTTTGCAGGGTATTCTTATTCTTAAAGTTTTGTAGGGTATTTGTATTTTTAGATTTCTATAGGATCCTATATTATATTTCAAATCACATAAAATAGTCAGATGAATCACGAATTCATCTGAATTTGGTGAATTCAGATGATTCTTCAACTTTCAACTTGATTTGATCAATTTTCAGTAAGACAAGAAAATAAATGTAATGAATAAGCTATGCTAATAGAAAAGTATTCAGAATGGATAAAGTAAACAAAAAACATTTTAAAAAACCAATATACATATTATTATGTTTATCGGGAGAAATGAGCATACAAGGACATAAAGAGATTTTATATTATATGCTAAAATAGTAATCTTTTTGCCCATGAACAGACATTACTTGTGTAACATTAGAAAAAAAAAATTAAGCTAAAAAGAGCTGTGCTCTAAAAAGAGTCAGTAGTCTGACTCTATAAAGTTATAAGAAAAATACAGTCTGAGTTTAGGAACTAAAGAATTCTACTGATAAAGAGGCCCAGTAACTTTTCTAAAAATGTTTATTTATTTATTTGGTTGTGCCAGATCTTAGTTACAGCACATGGGAACTTCTATCTTTGTTGCAACCTGTGGGCTTTTTTAGTTGTGGCGTCCAAACTCTTAGTTGCGGCATGTGGGATCTCGTTCCCTAAGCCAGGGCCCCTGCACTGGGAGTGCAGAATCTTAGCCACTGGACCACCAGGGAAGTGCCCCAGTAGCTTTTATTATTACCCAGGATTTTAATATGTTTTCATTATGATATTTAATGATAAACTATCCCTGGAAAAGTACACAGCACGTTACTTTTTCTTTTCTCCATTTTATAAACATTTCTTTTAAATAAGTGTATACTAGCTATTTTCTAGGTACTGATTCTTGGTAAGTCTGCCATATGACATATTCTCCTTCTCTCTCTGTTTCGAGAGAACTCATTTCAAGAACAGGTATGTTGCCTAAAGTATTAGCTAAGGCACTTGTTAAAATTCTAAACAGTGCAGTGCTGAAATCAGACACATCAGAAATCACCCTGAGTTTTATGGATCTCCACACTATCTCCAAGGTTTATATAAGTCAACTGCTTCAGTGGAGACCAAACATTTATCACATTTCCCTGATATAAGAATTGACTATGAAATAAAGTGAGAGGGAAAAACAACTTAGTCCTAGTTTTACTGGTGATCACCTCTTCCTCACTGAGGTGTTCACAAATCAACTAATAATCTATTCTAGAATGTTGCCCACAATTTAAAAAAAAAAAAGCACAATTTTGCATATTGGAGAAGCCATCATATTTTTAATTTCTTCTGGGAAAAACAAAATCTTCTTTCCACTCACAATAAAAAAAAAAAATTAAAATCAATTGAAATACCAGATACTTAATTCTGAGTTGTTTTGATTAGATATAATTTAGGAACACATTGGAGGAGCAAGAAAAGGAATAAAGGGGAATAATGATAATAATTTAACTACATTTATCTGTTAAAAAAAATCATAAAATAAATTTTAAATGTACGTCCAAGGATGTTCTTACTCATACAAGATGTATTCTGCAATCAAATGCTCTATCCCTGAGCTCTACCCCCAGAAGATATCTTCTGAAGGATTTAAAGGCAAAGTTTCATGATGTCTTCTACTTACTTTGAAATACAAATCAAAACTACAGTGAGGTATCACCTCATACCAGTCAGAATGGCCATCATCAAAAAAAGCTACAAACAATAAATGCTGGAAAGGATGTGGAGCAAAGGGAACACTCTCGCACTGTTAGTGAAAATAACCTGATATAGTATGGAGATTCCTTTAAAAAACCACCATGCTGCTGCTGCTAAGTCACTTCAGTCGTGTCCAACTCTGTGCAGCCCCACAGACGGCAGCCCACCAGGCTCCCCTGTCCCTGGGATTCTTCAGGCAAGAACACCGGAGTGGGTTGCCATTTCCTTCTTCAATGCATGAAAGTGAAAAGTGAAAGTGAAGTTGCTCAGTCGTGTCTGACCCTTCGTGACCTCATGGACCGTAGCCCATCAGGCTCCTCCATCCATGGGATTTTCCAGGCAAGAGTACTGGAGTAGGGTGCCATTGCCTTCTTCAATGCATGAAAGTGAAAGTGAAGTCACTCAGTCGTGTCCGACTCTTCGCGACCTCATGGACCGTAGCCCACCAGGCTCCCCCGTCCCTGGGATTCTCCAGGCAAGAACACTGGAGTGGATTGCCATTTCCTTCTCCAATGCGTGAAAGTGAAGTCGCTCAGTCGTGTCCGACCCTTCGCGACCTCATGGACCACAGCCCACCAGGCTCCTCCGTCCATGGGATTTTCCAGGCAAGAGTACTGAAGTGGGGTGCCATTGCCATATGACCCAGCAATCCCACTACTGGGTATATACCCTGAGAAAATCATAATTGAGAAAGACACATGTACCTCAATGTTCACTGCAGCATTATTTACATAGACAAGACTTGGGAGCAACCTAGATGTTCATCAACAGACAAATGAATAAAGAAGTTTGGTATATATATACAATGGTATATTACTCAGCCATAAAAAGGAATGAATTTTTGAGTCAGTTCTAGTGAGGTAGATGAACCTAAAGCCTGTTATACAGAGTGAAATAAGTCAGAAAGAGAAAAACAAATACTGAATAAAAATTCCATAATAAATATATATGGAAGCTAGAAAAATGGTACTGATGAACCTGTTTGCAGGGCCGGAATAGAGACAGAGATGGAGAGTAGACTTGTGGACACAGAGTCCACAAGGAGGAGAGGATGGGATGACTTGAAAGAGTAGTGTTGAAACCTATATATTACCATATGTATATGGTAATGTTTCACATATGAGAGCTAGTTGGAAGCTGCTATATAAAACATGGAACTCAATCCGGTGCTCTATGACAACTTGGAGAGGTGGGATGGAGGTGGGAGGGAGGTTTGAGAGGGAGGGGACATATGTGTACATACTGCTGATTCATGTTGCTGTATGGCAGAAACCAACATAACATTATAAAGCAATCGTGTGTTGTGTTTGTTCAGTTGATAAGACGTATCTGACTCTTTGCAACCCCATGGACTATACCACACCAGGCCTCCCTGTCCCTCACTCTCCCCCAGAGTTTGCACAAGTTCATGTCCATTGAGCTGGTGATGCTATCCAACCATCTCTTTCTCAAATATCCTCCAATTAAAAATAAATAATTTTTAAAAGGAATTTGGATTAAAGAGGAGAGAAAAAAATATAAGCTGTCATTCACCAATTGAAAACAAATTTTAAGAATTCATTGTACTATTCCTGCAATTTTTCTGTATGTTTGAATTTTTCCTGATAAGATTTTGGGGGAAAATAAGACCCATGACACTGCTCTACTGCCCATGATTCATACTCACAACATGGATATAAAACTTATTAACAGTATAACTAGCTGAAAGCAATAGATTTAAGACCCAAGAAAATCTATTTAAGTTTAATTACTTGAAATGTACTTCATTGTTATCAATCAGATCTGAAGAGAAACCTATCACAGTATGCTGGAAGACATAGGCAGTATCCAAAGAGAGTGAGAAAGACACCTCAGCGAATTCATTTCTTTGGCTTAAAATCATACATGTAGGCCTAAAACACTCTAATATACACTGATGTCTTGAGAGCAAGAGCTATGAATTCCATCTAACACTTTAGATGGAAAAAGTACCTCTAACACTTTAGATGAATAACCTTAATGAACTTGTAAAGTATTTTTTAAATCGAGTCTGAAATCTTCACTATTCAGGATAAAATATCAGAATATTCTCTCAGTAAGTCACTTCAGTCGCTCAGTTATCTCCAACTCTGCAACCTGATGGACTGCAACACACCAGGCTTCCAGGTCCATCAGAAACTCCTGGAGCTTGCTCAAACTCATGCCCATTGAGTCAGTGATGCCATCCAACCATCTCATCCTCTGTCATCTGCTGGGAGCCAGCGTGAGGAATCCCGCCCGTGGCAAAGGTCATGAGGATGGAAGCCTGACAAAATGCCAAGGCAGGGCTCAGGCTTCAGGGGTTCCCCCTGGGATTTCCTGAGCATCTAACCCCAAAATCAGAGTCTGCCTGCTTTACTATATTATGCTTTTCACCTACTCTTCTGACATTAACAGGGGCTGTCCCCCTACCACCTTTTTTTAAGGAAAAGTTAATTTAGAGCTTTTAGATAATAAGTCTCCTGGGCATAATAAAAGTGTTTCAATCCAAAAACCCCTCTGATGGCTCTCTAACTTGCCTTACCGGGACTTTTACAACTACGCAGGTGATTGTTTACAGCCCCCCAACTGTGAGAGGCACGGGAAGCCTAAAACATAAAGCCTTTCAAAGAGTTAAAAGTTATTAGAGTAGTGCTGGTGTAGGATTTCATTATTGGGCCAATGCTTGTTGCTAAGCTCCCATATCTCTTATCCACTGTACACCTGGGAGCACATTCCTTAACATAGTTAGAATGTAAGAAAAAACAAGTGTAGCCTTGAAACTGACCATATCAGACTTTGAGCTAATTGGTTCTTTCTTTGTTGTAACTTACTGCACCTTTGCTTCCTGAAAATGTAACTTTGTTTGATACTTTCTGAGGCTGACATAGATTAAAAATATAAAGAAAAAACACTTCAAGGGAAAATAAGTTTTCTGGTTGAGCAGCCTTTATCAAAAGAGGGTCTTAAAATGTTTCACAGGCCTCCAAGGCGAGAAGATAATGTACACAACATCATTTGTGGGAAAGGTATAAAAGTCCTTTTAAAAAATAAAGTTGTTGGGGCCTCGCTCACCGAAGCAGCTTGGTCACCCCGTGTCTTCTTTATTTTCTGGCTGAATTCCCATCTGGGGCGTGGAGGCTCACCATGTCTACTTACTTGCCCTGGCTTCTAAGACTCACATGAAAGGGAGCCCAAGGCGGGGCACCCTCCACTATTCAAATGGGTGCCGGTGGCCTAACGCAGATGGTGCAGACCTCTTGTCTCGAGGTTTTATTAGTTCTCCACATAAACCAAGTTACTCAGCCTCTCTTCTCCACTAATTTTCCTACTACATTGTTCTTTCCTAATCTAATCTTATATTTCTAATTAAATAAATCTCTCTTCGCCGACTCCGTTCACCCTTCGAATTCCCTGGACCCAGCAGGGCTGGACCCCGGCAGTCATCCCCTTTCCCTTCTGCCTTCAATCTTTCCCAGCATCAGGATCTTTCCCAGTGAGTCTGCTCTTTGCATCAGCTGCCCAAAGTTTTGGAGTTTCAGCTTCAGCATCAGTCCTTCCAATGAATATTCAGGACTGATTTCCTTTAGGATTGACAGGTTTGATCTCCCTGCAGTCCAAGGGACTCTCAAGAGACTTCTCCAACACCTCAGTTCAAAACCATCAATTCTTCCATGCTTTCTTTATAGTCCAGCTTTCACATAGATACATGACTANAATATTCAGGACTGATTTCCTTTAGGATTGACAGGTTTGATCTCCCTGCAGTCCAAGGGACTCTCAAGAGACTTCTCCAACACCTCAGTTCAAAACCATCAATTCTTCCGTGCTTTCTTTATAGTCCAGCTTTCACATCGATACATGACTACTCAAAACACCATAGCTTTGACTAGACTGAAGTTTGATGGCAAAGTAATGTCTCTGCTTTTTAATATGCTATCTAGGTTGGTCATAGCTTTTCTTCCAAGGAGGGTCTTTTAATTTCATGGCTACAGTCACCATCTGCAGTGATTTGGAACCCCCAAAATAAAGTCTTTCACTGTTTCCATTGTTTCCCCATCTATTTGCCAAGATGTGATGGGACAGATGCCATGATCTTAGTTTTCTGAATGTTGAGTTTTAACCCAACATTTTCACTCTCCTCTTTCAATTTCATCAAGAGGCTCTTTAGTTCATCTTCACTCTCTGCCATAGGGTGGTGTCATCTGTGTATCTGAGGTTATTGATATTTCTCCTGGCAAACTTGATTCCAGCTTGTGCATCATCCAGCCCGCAATTTTGCAGGATGTACTCTGCATATATGTTAAATAAGCAGGGTGATGATATACAGCCTTAACGGACTCCTTTCCCAACGTGCAACTAGTCTGTTGTTCCATGTCCGGTTCTAACTGTTGCTTCTTGACCTGCATATAGATCTCAGGAGGCAGGTAAAGTGATCTGATATTTCCATATCTTTAAGAATTTTCCACAGTTTGTTGGAATCCACACAGTCAAAGGCTTTGGCATAGTTAATAAAACAGAAGTAGATGTTTTTCTGGAACTCTTTTGCTTTTTTTATGATCCAATGGATGTTGGCAATTTGATCTCTGGTTCCTCTGCCTTTTCTAAATCCAGCTTGAACACCTGGAAGTTCACAGTTCAAGTACTGTTAAAGCCTGACTTGGAGAATTTTGAGCATTACTTTACTAGCGTGTGAGATGAGTGCAATTGTGCGGTAGTTTGAGCATTCTTTGGCATTGCCTTTTTTGTGATTGGAATGAAAAGCTAATGCTTAATGAGTGCTAACTATGGCAGGCACCGTTCTATACATTTCATACATATTCATTCAATTCTAACAACCCTAAGAAGTGGGTATTATTGGACTTCTCTGACGGACCAGTGATTAAGACTCTGCGCTTCCACTGCATGGGTCACAGGTTTGATCCATGGTTAGGGAACTAAGATCTCACCTGCCACTCAGCCATATAAATATAAAATAAAACCTTTTTAAAAAGTTGTTATTATTGTCCTCATTTTACAAATAAGGGAACTGACACATAAAGAAGTTAAGTAACCTGTTGAAGTCACATGGCTAGCAATTAAGAAGGCAGGATTTAAATCCTAGAAGAGAATACTGAGGTATGCCCCTAACCACTGGGATTCCCTGTCCCCTCAAGGAAAGATGCCAAGATCAGGTCTGGACACATTAACCATCTGAATAAATGTTAGAAAAAGATTGAGCTCTATAGTGATGTAGACCCAGGGTTCAAATTTCAGCTCTTCCCTTTATTAGTTCTGTGATCTTTAGACAATCATTCAAGCCCCTTGAGACCCATTTTGCCTCTTGTGAAAATGAGGCTATAATGTCATTTACAAAGCAAATTATGAAGATTTAAGACAAGAATATTAGCGAAGTGCCCAGGCCTAAGATCTGATGCAAAGCAGGCCCTCAGTCAATAGACAATAGTACCATAACTAAACACTCTGACACGATGGAGAAATGTCATACACAATATACCAGAAATTATAAAGCAAGTTATACTTACTGTAAAAGCAGTTAAACTCTTGGACTGCAAGGAGCTCAAACCAATCAATCCTAAAGGAAATCAGTCCTGAATATTCATTGGAAGGACTGATGCTGAAGCTGAAACTTCAATACTTTGGCTACCTGATGTGAAAAGCCAACTAGTTAGAAAGTTGGCTAAGAAGGCAGGAGGAGAAGGAGACGACAGAGGATGAGAGGGTTGGATGGCATCACCGACTCGATGTGTATGAGTTTGAGCNGAAATCAGTCCTGAATATTCATTGGAAGGACTGATGCTGAAGCTGAAACTTCAATACTTTGGCTACCTGATGTGAAAAGCCAACTAGTTAGAAAGTTGGCTAAGAAGGCAGGAGGAGAAGGAGACGACAGAGGATGAGAGGGTTGGATGGCATCACCGACTCGATGTGTATGAGTTTGAGCAAGCTCCGGGAGATGAAGGACAGGGAAGCCTGGCACGCTGCTGTCCATGGGTTCGCAAAGAGTCCAGCATGACTGAGCGGCTGAACAGCAGCAAACTCTTCAAAGACTACAGCAAAAAGACTACATCTACAGCAAAATTTCAGACTGCCAACAAAATCATGTTTCAAACACTTTTACTCTGATATTCTAATCCCTAATTACAACCCAGGGGGTAAGATGCCTTCTACAGAGCATACTGTACCTCTTTGACGATTTTCACCCCTTTTGGATCCTTGATATTAACAGCTATACTCTAAAAATTAAAAATAAGCATATTAAAATAATATCATAAAGATTTTTATTTATGATAAAGAAAAATTACCGACAGTTCAGTAAGAGAGCCATTCATATCATCAATTCTCTTCTTAAAGTAAATGTATCTTCCTCAGAAAGAAACATTTAAATCATTTTTACTGATTTTATTTGCAATTTGGATATGTTGAAATGATAGCAAGGATTACAGTAAATAATTTAAAATAATGATCTCAAATATAGACAATATGCAATCTCCAAAAGAATAACAAACATAAAAGAATCAAGTGATTTCTCTCCTTAATAAAATTATTTCCATTCAAAATCATTATAAATTCTCACAATATGTTTTAAGTTAGTAGAAAAGGAAAATAAAAAGGTCTACTGTTTCTATTTGGTAACTGGCAAATGAATAGAATAAAATGTCACTTTTTGAAAATATTACTTATATCTACAAAAAAAAGGGTAGAAATAAGCCACAATGCTATCAAAAGTCTTGTTACTACAAGAGGATTATAGAAAGAAAGCAAAAAGGGGGTAATACTCTTACTTTTTTATTTCGGTTAACACTGAGAAAATAAGTACTTTCTGTCCCCACAAAAGGTGGACCCCAAGTTCGTGTATCATCACCAGCTCCTGAAAATAACAGTATGAGCTATTTTAACCTTGGAACATCACGAGACATTTCAAACCAACAAATTTACCCATTCATACATTCACAGATGACTACGAAGATCAGCTTAGTTCAGTGGAATTAGCAACCTAAAGGAGCATGGGAGCTTGTTAGAACTGCCCAAATTCTTTCCCTGCTCATGTAAATCACTAAATCCTCCCATAACTTCTTTCACCAAAACCCAACCCTGAAAGTAAAAATCCAGAACAGAATATACAAATGCCAGTCTTAAGATACATAAACAGCAAGTTTGAAGGGAAAAAATTACTCTCCTAATTCAACAAACAAGTCAGCTCTTTCAGTGTTTTTGGCATTAAAAGTGCAAACAAAGTGTTAGGTCTGTAAAGGATTCTTGTTATATATAATTTAAATCAGAAAAATGATAAGTAAGTCTTCATAAAGTAGTATTTGAGGCTAGGTATATAAAATAATGATAAATAAATAAATCTATTTTTTAAATCCTACAGTAATAAATCAGAAAAACCAAAATAAGCAACTGAATAGCAAATGTAAATAATTTAAAATACTAGCTTAGAATAAAATTTTAGTCATCAAGGTCTTGCTTCAAAGTAAAATGTTTAAAGCCATCAAAAATAGGGTATTTTCTTTGAGACATCTACTTCAAATGACCTGAAAAGTACTTGTGTTTGATTCAAAGACAACACTATAGAGTTATAGAAAAAAGTTTTCTTTCCACAAAAAGCAAACAATGTAGATGGAACAGAGAAGGTGAATTAACAATTAATAGGCACAAATTAGTATCACTTAAATTTAAAAATTTATAAGTTCATTTAAATATAGATATCAGAAACTAATCACTACTAGCCCCTCCAATAAGAGATAATTTGTGAGTATGGGCTAAAGTTTAAATTCTAATCTCATTTAAATGACATAGTTAATTTATTAGGCCATTAAACTTTACCCACTGAAACTGATAAAGAAAAACAGACACGGCCTTTTAGAAAACAAAACAGAAGCTAAACGATAGAGTCCTTGATTTAGAAAAGAAAAACAAGAAGGAAAAAACCTCACAAGAGAAGGGGCGAGAACAAGAGGAGAAAAGAAGCATTAGTTCTAACTGGGGATGAACTGGAAACAACACAAATCAGTGAATGCTAAGTATCAAACTGAACACATGTTCAAAACATCAGGGGAAAAAACAAAGTGCAAGAGTCCACCAAACAACCTCCCGGTAATAGACCAGTTAGAGTCTTCATGGAAAAGGTGTGTGTGAATACGAGTCTCCAAGACCAGCCAGGACCTCCCAGAGTCAGAGACAGTCCAGCCACTTCTATTTTTCTGAACGTCTCAATATATTAAGAAAAAAAATTTTTTAAGGAAACAACATCAAGATAAGGTTAATATTGGCTTATTTTAAATGATCACATTCATCTCTGATCACATTCATCTCTCGGGTGGAGATAATGTCAGAAATCTAAATTGGAGGCCCACAGGACTTTCCTGGGGGGCTTCCCCAGTGGCTCATTGGTTAAAAAAGTCTGCCTGCAATGGAGGAGATGCAGGTTTGATCCCTAGGTCAGGAAGCTACCCTGTAGGAGGGCACTGCAACCCACTCCAGTATTTTTGCCTGGACAATCTCATGGACAGAGGAGTCTGGAGGTCTATAGTCCTTGGGGCTGCACAGAGTTAAACCCAACTGAAGCAACCAAGCATGCACGCACACATGGCTTCCCTGCCGGACCTGTCTCTAGTGTATGTTGTTGTTCTTGTTGCTTGGTTGCTAAGTCTTATCCAACTCTTTTGCAAGCCCATCAGGATCCTCTGTTCATGGGATTTCCCAGGCAAGAATACTGAAGCGGGTTACCATTTCCTTCTCCAGGGGATCTTCCCAACCCAGGGATCAAACTACATCTCCTGCATTACAGGTAGACTCTTTACCACTGAGACACCAGGAAAGCCCATCCCTAGTATATAATCCCTAGTATATAAACCAGGGTTTAAGAGAAGCTGAAAGGGAGTGCTGATGGCACATGAAAGGTTAAAGGTCACAAGCTTGTAAAACTAGCAATTTGAGAAACATGTTTTGTTTGACCCACACACTATTTAAAGTTTTTAACTATCTGCCATGATTTCAAAATCCAGAAGCAGTAGACAAAAATTCAGACTTCTTTTTTTAAATGATATTTCAAAATATTCATCCATTCAGCAAAGATTTATTGGGTGCCTACTAGGTCACAAGCACCACTCTCTGCAGAGCAGAGACAGCAGTAAAAAAAGACAACTCTGAAGTAACAGCAGCATCATTTGAGGCCCAGCCCACTTCATTCATTTAGGTTACCTGCCTGGCCCCGCTGGCATACAGTTTACATTCACCAACAAACTCAAAAAAATATACACTTAAGCTTGATATGTTCTTTGATTACTCAAGTAAGAATAATCTAAGTCCCATGTCAGAAAACTACAACCAAATTTAATTCAAAAACTAGAGAAAGTGGAAGTGTGAAAGTGCTAGCTGCTCAGTCATGTCCAACTCTTTGTGACCCCATGGACTGTAGCCTGCCTNAAAAAAAAAAAAAGAATACTGGAATGGGTTGCCATTTCCTTCTCCAATGCAGGAAAGTGAAAAGTGAAAGGGAAGTCACTTAGTCGTGTCTGACTCTTAGTGACCCCATGGACTGCAGCCCACTACGCTCCTCCGTCCATGGGATTTTCCAGGCAAGAGTACTGGAGTGGGGTGCCATTGCCTTCTCTACAAGACTGACTAGTAAGGGAGAATTCAAAGGGAGGGAGGGCTTTTCCTTATTTCTGTCTGTACCTGCTCAGTTGTGACGATGTGTCTGACTCTCTGCGACCCTGGGGACTGTTGCCAGCCACGCTCCTCTGTCCATAGTATTCTCCAGGCAAGAATATTGGAGTGGGTTGCCATGCCTTCCTCCAGGAAATCTTCCCATGCCAGGGATCAAACCCACATCTCCTGCGTCTCCTGCATTGGCAGGCAGATTCTTTACCACTGTGCCACCTGGGAAGCCTCCTATTTCTGCCTGGGGTTCTGATAAAAATGCTAATGCTTCCTGGATACCTAAATCTTCCATACCAGTTTATGTCTGTGTAAGCTCAGGGGTCAGTTGCTTCTGAAATGGCAGATATTTTAAGTTGTTTAAAGTAAAATTTATTCAAGGATTAATGTGAAAAATAACCATAACTGAAGTTCAGGAAGGTAAAGCTTGTGGGAAATGAGATCTGACAATAATTCCTTGAGTGTGTAAGAAGTAGAAATATTTCATACCCCTTCCCTGCAGCTTTAATTTCTATGGCAGACAACAACTCCCCCAACTCCTGGAATTATAAATAACATTTGGTCATATTTTCTTCATGCTATTTTTTAAAGAAATAAAACATTTTAGCCTCCCTTTTGTTCTTCCTGAAGGTAATCACATTCACAAATTTTATGTGTATCTTTCATACTTTTACTACTATGTAAAATACTACTTATCCATTAATAAGATACATTTTATTTTCATGTGTTTGAAAAATTACATAATGCTATCATCCTATACATATTGTTCTATAACTTGCTTTTGAAATGTAAGTAAACATTAAATTTTGAGATCTATTTGTGTTGATTTACTTATTGTTCTATTATTCAGTCTAGCTGTGTATGCATTTAACTTTTGCTGCTTTTTACAGTACCAAAATCTATCAATTTCTGTATATGTTATTTTGGTGGATTCTTTCAAGTTTTCATCATTACAAATAAAACTACAAAAAATTCTAAATTACGTGTTCTTATAAGAGTTTTGTTTGTGTTGTTAATGTTCTTGTTTGAGTATATACCTAGGGACTGAATTGGTAGATTTCAGATTTTGTATCTTTTTACATTAAAAGATACTTTGAAAATGCTTTCATAATTGGTCCTAATGATTTATACCCCTATTGTAATGAACCAAAGCTACCTAATCCTCATCAAAACTAGGTGTTATAACTTTTTTGCCAGTCTGCTACAAAATAGTATTTTGAAAATATTAATGTGTGTGGATATCTTCCCACAGGATTGTGTTAGCTGACAATGGAAATTTACTTTTTTGGCATTTGTTCAAATTCTTTCCATATTTTACTATATTATTGTGTTTTTATCATATATGAGTTTTTATAATTTTTTTGATTCAGTTTCCTTGTAATATGTGTTTCAAATGTCTTCATCCAGTGTGTCTTGTCCTTATATTTTGTTTTTAATATCCTTCATGAACAGAGATTTAAATTTTGACCCAGACAAATTAATCCATTTATTCATTTATAACTCTTATTTTTTGGCCATCCTAAGTCTACAAATATTTTCTATTTTTATTTTTTATTTGTAAGTTTTAATATCCTTGGAATTATGTCTGTGTATATTGTTTGGCTAACAGTCTGATTTTATTATTATTATTTTTAAATATATGAAGCTAATATTCAAATTCTCATTTTGGAATAGTTTGTTCTTTGATGATGTATTTTAATACTCTGCTTACAACTACCAAGTTCATTTATATTTACACCTCTGTTTCTGGGATTCCTATTCATTTCTATTGATTAAAATGTCTTTTTCTACTCTATAAACACATTGTTTTCATTACCATGGTTTTATAAAAAAAACATTTATTTCTGGTGGAGAAAGACCTCTCTGTTCTGTGATATTTTCCCCCCAAATATATTTGGCTAGCCTCAGAGCTTTATTTCTCTATATGGATTTAAGAATCAGTTTGTTAAGGCATAGGAAAAATCCTATTATTCTTTTGATTGGAATTGCATTGAATTTATAATGCCCAAGAAGTTTTTTATTTTGTCTACATAATATTAACATGTTCAAATGAAGAGTTGATGCTGTACTCCAGACTTTAATGCCAAGACACAAATAGTATGTATACATCACTTCCAAATCTAACTCAAGAGATATGAACCTGTGTTGGAGGTACTTTAGAAAGAAGAGCAGGTGGTTTTTAAAATAGGAAAGAATTTGGAGAGGATCCAATTTTAAAAGCAGAAATAGAAAATGAGCAAAAAAATATAACCATGGCAGAGAATGAAATGACATCTTATCAGGTACGAGGATGGGGCCAAGAGGATACACGGAGTGAGTCGCACAAGAATACTAGTTGCAGTGTTTGATTCTTCAATGTCCTGAAATTGGAAGCTTGTCGAATGTGTTTCAATGTGGTAACCATTTCCCGCAAATAACAAATATATTAGTTTCAAAAACCACTGCCAAGTTCAAGCTGTAGAATCTGCCAGTTTAAATGGTCTGTACCAATGCATTCTTGTATACCCCACTTCCCTCTGCCAGCTTCATTGCTGATTGGATACTGATGGATGGCACTTCTCTGTTCCAAAGCAGCACTTTATAAGTAACAATGCTGTGATCTACAGCATAATGGCAATGCCTATTTTTGCAGCGATTGGACTGGCTGGAAACAAATGATTTCCCTAATAGCAGGACTTTGAATGGATTCTGGTCTCTGGATCCATCTTTAATAAATGTGTTGACAAGGTATTAAAACAAGATGTATATGTTTTTATGAATGTTAACACTTTTAGGCCCAGAGCAAATTTACTATTTAAATGCACTTGTGCTAACGTAAGTAAAAAAAAAAAAAATAATAAACTAAATAAAACAAATTGGTATTGGTACCAGGGGAAATGTCAGGCACACAGCACATATTTGTTAAACATTACCATGTGATGTTAACCACTGTCAGTACTTTATGTGCCTAGTGTTCCTCTTTATTATTATATCTGAAGAACATATTTTTTCATAGACTTGTTTTAAAAAGATGCCTTGATAAGACTGACAATATTTGGGTGAGAAAAGATTAACTGTCAAAAATATGACCAAAATATAAAAGTTCCCATAGTTTTAAGATTGTCTATTTATAGGGATATGGTCATTACTAAACATGATGACATTAAATGTAAGTCAAGAATTTACATCAGCTAATTAAGGATTCTGTAATAAGAAAGCCAGGTGGCTAGCTAGATTAAAAAGACTCAAGAAATAAATTCCACAAGAATTTTATAATGGAGATTGTTAAGAATTGTAGACTATGGTAATTACTAGAACTGCAAGGGGGTTACATTATCATTTTGTCAACTTCTTCCATCTTACCCATGAGAACCCCAAGTACCAGTTATTCTTTAATTCAAAAATTACAGGCAAGATCATTTTAGTGTCATGGTGCACAATTCCCTCTCCTGTCATGAGTGAGACCTCCTTTCTGTACACATGGAATCCCTAAACTCCGCCCTACCGAATAATATAGCTTATATGTGGAAACTGTAAAGAGGATACACATGAACTTATTTGTATTTACCAAACAGAAGTAGAGTCACAGATGTAGAAAATAAATTTATGGTTACCAGGGAGTAAGAGGGATAAATTGGGAGATTGGGATTGACATAAATATACTACTATATATAAAATAGATAACTAATAAGGACCTACTGTATAGCCTAGGGTGCTCTACTCAATATCCTGTAATGACCCATATGGAAAAAGAACCTAAAAAAAAAGTGGGTATATGTATAACTGATTCACTTTGCTGTATACCTAAAACCAACAAAACACTGTAAATCAACTATATTCCCACAAAAATTTTAAAAAATAAAATGAAAAAAAAATGCTCTGACTGTGTCATACTCTATCTTTGCAGGCTTTTGCAAATATTCCTTTACTTTAGAATGCCATTTCCTCTACCATCTAATACATGTTGATAATCTCCTACCTTTACTTCGATAAAAATAGGAATTAGTAACATTCAGAGTCAGACACGACTGAAGCGACTTAGCAGCAGCAGCAGCATGACATGCTTACTATATGCCAAACTTCTAAGCATATGACATCACTTTACTCATTAAACCCCCATATTGACCTATTGAAACATATAAATTATCATCCCCATTTGACAGACGTGGAAACTGAGAAACTGAAAACTTAAAATTAATAACTTGAATAAGAACACAAAGTCAGTTTACCAGATTAAAGCTCAGGCAATATACCTCCAAGACAGTAAGTCATAACCTATATGTTACACCAGCTCCACAGATTCAGCTCATACTTTACCTTCTCTTCCGACTCTTCTGTCCAGGAAATATCTCTTCTGAGCTCCCACAGGGACCACCATACATAGCAACTTCCAAGGTACATAGAAGTAAATATTGCTTTTGCTTTCCCACTGTGGGGGCTTCCCTGGTGAATGAGAAGGTAAAGAATCTGTCTGCAATGTAGGAAACCTGGGTTCAATCCTTGGGTCAGGATGATCCCCAGGAGAAGAGAATGGCAACCCACTCCAGTATCCTTGCCTGGAGAATTCCATGGACAGAGAAGCCTGGCAGGCTACAGTCACAGAGTTGGACACGATGGAGCCACTAGCACTGTGTGATCATCTTGAAGACAATGAACAACATTTTATAGTACTAAGAGTTTAGAGCTGGGATTAGACAGACCTGGATTTGATCCCATGTCTGTCACTTAAAATGTAACCTTGGCAGATTCCTTAATCTACTGGAGCTAGGTTTTTATCCTCTATAAATTGAGGACAATAATAATTGCTTCTCCATAACATTATACTAGAAAGATTAAGTGCATTCAGCACATCATTGCTTAACATAGATTGTTAATAATTATTTCCTGTATCATCTAAGTTTATTATCATAATTGTAGATGCAGATTTGTTGCATAAATTGGGCTATGAGGGACACAGATGAACCAGATTGTATTCCGAATTTACTGACTAGTGACACCCTTGTTTCTTGAACTGTGGAGCTTACCCTTCAATATCGAGAGAATATCCCTCCCTTAGCTATGTTATCTTCAGCTTAGGGTCCTCCTGGTGATGCATTTGTCATCTTAGTTGATATATCAACTCAGGCTACCTAGGATGTTATTTAGGTCACAGGGAATAGATATGTTTTTTTAATGCACTGATGTTTTCTGAACTGAAGGAAGGCTGGACATGGAGAGAATTGAGTCCTTTAAATAGCTCCTTGAAGCAGGGGGAAGGAGCTATTGTAGAGGGGCGATCTGAGCCACTGAGATGTTACATGACCTTCAAGGTATTATTCTACTTTTGCCCTAGAAAAAAGGAAAACAAAACTACAAAACTTTTGCTTCCCTTCATCCATCGCCCCTAGTGTGACTGTGTGTGTGTCTGTATGTGTTGAGATGTGCCCACACATCACCTTTGTCAAATAAGGTTTGGGGGAGCCAGCTTAGCATTGCAGTGGGAGGTAAGAGTCAGTTCTGAAGTTTTGCCTTTAAAAACATGGCCTTTTAGTGATAAAACTGGAAAGTATATAAACAAACTTGTGAGAAAGCAAGCCAAAGAGGAATGCTTGTGTGTGTGTGCTCAGTCGTGTCCGACTCTCTTCTTAAAAGAATGATGCTGTTAATGAGAAAACCCATTATGGATCCAGGGTCAAAGCACAAGGTACTCACTGGTATTCTCGGCATCAGGGTCCCAGTGTACTTCTGAAGTGGTGATGAATTCCATGGTGTGATTAGGTACCTAGAAAACTGAGGCACACCCAGTGGGGTTTTCTGAGCGTATCGGATGAGGTTCCACTAGTTAGGAGAAGATTTTGTCAGATTAAAGTATGATGTTAGCTTGTTGAAGGAATGGCACTTACAAATTTCCACGACTGATGTACAGTAGTCCCCCATTATCCGTGGTTTTGCTGTCTGTGTTTTTCAGTTACCCAAGATCAACCCTGATCCAAAAATATTAAATGGAAAATTCTAGAAGTTAGCAATTGGTAAATTTTAAAGGGAGCCACATTCTGAGTAGCTCCTGTGCCGAAATCTGGCGATGATTCCTCTAGATCCCGCCCCAAATGTGAATCATCCCTTTGGCAAAAATAACTCAGTTGGTTATCAGAGCGAGCATGGGAGTGTCACAGTGCTTGCTGCAAGTAACTCTTATTTTACTTAATAAAGGCCCCAGAACACAAGAGGAGTGACACTGGCAATTCGGATATGCCAAAGACAAGTTGTAAAGTGCTTCCTTTAAGTGAGATGGGCAAGTTCTCGACTTAATAGGGAAAGAAAAACATTGTATGCTGAGGCTGCTAAGACTTACAGGAACGAATCTTCTATCTGTGAAAGTGTAAAGAAGGAAATAGAAATTTGTGCTAGTTTTCTTGTTGCACTTTAAACTGCAAAACTTACAGCCACTGTGTATGATGAATGCTTGGTTAAGATGGAAAAAGACGTTACATTGGTGCAGTAAGAAATTTTTAAAGAGAGAGGGAGGCCCTATTCACACAACTATCATTAGTTTCTTGTTAAAATTGTTATATGTTATTTACTAGTTATTATTGTTAATCTCTTACTGTGCCTGGTTTAGAAAGTAAGCTTTATCATAGGTATGTATGTACACAGAGAAAACCAGTATACCGGTATATATGGGTTCGGTACTATCCACGCTTTTAGGCATCCACTGGGGGGTTAGGAATATATCCCCTGTGGTTAAAGGGGACTATTGCCTTCTCCACTTATCCCCCGGAATAACCTTTTAAAATGGGAATGTAGCCTGTCATGCCTTTGCTTGGACCTCTTCAGTGGCTTTTGTTGTGTCCTGCACTGTGAACACACTAGAAAGTCATGCTATGTCCTTCAAGCTCCTCCATGGTCCAGACTGTGCTTTCCTTGGCAGTGCCATTCACTCCTCCTCTATGTGTGTGTCCAGAGCCAGGGGCCTCTTAAATTTGCTGAGGGCACCCAGTCTTTTCCCACATTAGAGCTGCCACACATTCTGTTCCCTCCCCTCTTTAAGGAGTCCTTTTAAAATGGCATCTCAGAGAGGTCTTCCCTAACTACCTTTCCCTTCTACAGCCTATCCTGTATCATTTGCCCTATTCATATCTTCATAAAGCAATTGATAATTTGAATTATGGGTTTTTATTAGTTTGTCTGTTCTTGTGTGGGCCTCCCTGGTTTGCTCAGTGGTAAATAATCCGCCTGCAATGCAGGAGTTGCAGGAGGTGCGTGTTTAATTCCTGGCTTGGGAAGATCCTCTGGAGGAGGGCATGGCAACCCACTCCAGTATTCTTGCCTAGAGAATCCCATGGAAGGAGGCGCCTGGTGGGATATAGTCCATAGGGTCACAAAAAGTCAGACACGACTGCAGTTTAACATGTAAGCTATACTTGTATATGGTTTTCCTTCTCTATTAGACTATAAGCTCCAAGGGGGACCTTTATCTGCCTGTTTATCACTGTATGGCCAACAGAGCTTACTATATAGAATATATTGTGTGGGTAGGTGTTCAGTAGCATTTACTGAGTGAAGAATGAGTGAATAATTAGCTCTAGTCTCATCTCATGGAGATCTATTAGATGATCACCCCTTTCTCCTTGTTCTGGCGAGTGCCTGAAGTCAGTTTTGAGGAGGACTCCAAGTAGCAGTATGTCTGAATTCTGGCGAAGCTAGAGACTAGTAGAATGGCTAATATATATTTGTCACGTGCATGGTACTCGGGGATGCGAGGTTGAGCTAGATGTGATCTGACTCCTGTTACATGTTACAGTTTAGGGTATGAGCATGTTCCTCTGAATATATGAGTCTAGTGTGAGTGGGTCAGACAGGTCAGCACCATGTGTTAAGTGCAATTGTGCTGCTATGTTCTAAGTGCTATGGGGGAATGTAGGTAATACTTGGATTTTTAAAATAACACTCTGAAGGCAGTGAGTCTCCAGTCTTTCTAATTTAAACTGTTCTATATAAGCAATGGGCTTTCTGCATCTTTAAGTCTATACGCCATTACAAAAATTGAGTGGGACTGGTAAACTCATCTGTATGTCATTCCCTTCTTAAGTCAGAAAACATTCTTTGATCTCCCACACAGGAACAGTCACTGTGCCTGGTGTGTTAGGCATCAGGGACATTGCTGTGAATAAAAGAGACTAACTCCCTGCTCTCACTATGCCCTTTCATTTGTGTGTGAAGCACAGATGGTAAATAAGAACCACAATGTCAGATTTTGAAAAATATAATGACAGAAGAGAGTGATGAGATGCAGAACCACTGGGGAACTGGAGGTTAGTCACTTTAGGTAGGCTGATAAGGAGAGGCCTCCCTAAACATGCGGCGTTTGACCCGAGGCTTGAGGGATGAGCAGGAGCTGCTCCTAGGAGAGCTTAGAGGAAGAGCCTTCCGTTCAAAGAGGGGCAGAAGTAAGACCCCTGAGGTGGGACAGGGCTATGTGTGAAGAACAGGGAAGCCAGCAGAGCTGAGCCTAGTGCGGAGGAGAGTGAGAGGGGTCACAAAGATAGAGCATGTAAGCTCATATGGGCTATGCACAAGAGTTAGAATTTGATTCTAAGAAAGAGCAAAGGGAAGTCATCGAGGTTCTGTAAGTACAAGATGGACAGAATCTGATTTATATTTCAAAGGATCATTGCTGTAAAAAGTAGGAGTTTTTAAAGGGAGCATGAGTAAAATAAATGACTTAATAATCTTTGAGATTACTACTACACGTGCGTTTCCATTTATGATAACACAGTTCAGCAGACGTGTGTTGAGTAACCCCTATGTGCCAAGCGCTGTGCAGGAGTAAAAAGCTGGTGCTGTTGGACTGCATCAACAGTATTACTGAAGTTTTCTACAGGCACATGATGGCCATATTTTTCAAAATTGATTTCTTCATTCATTTTCAATTTCCTTTTCATGATTAGCTAAATCCAAAGCAAATGTTTGGGGTCCTTTTAACCTACTCGCCTCAAACCCTCTTTCTCTTTCTGAGCAGACCTGTAATTTCCCAAAGTGGCTCTGGCATATAGTACTTATCCTGAAGAAGCAGGTTCTGCTGGGGGTTCATGCTTGAGTCCATTTTTCTTATCTTCCTCAAATGGCCGAAGTTAACTGATTTGAAAGGGCCTCATTTTAAATTACATTCATTCAGTGAAAACAGAAATTAACACTTAGAGACATCTATATGCTAATGATTGTAGCTCAGGGAATTCACTTCTAACCTTTTCAAAAGGCACTGGTAAAGAGCCATTTCACTTGAAAGCAACTTAGTAAAACTGGTACATTAATTAAATACCATAAAATTTCTTTAAAAATCTTTATTTCATTTATCATTTATGCTGTTTTTTTCTTCTTTTATGTGTTACCTTGGCTCAGATTGTGCCTTCTAGAGCTTATTATTTAGCAGATTATTTGACATGAATAATGCAAAATCCAGAGCGATAATGTAATGCCACGAGTTTGGAAGATAGTGGAAGAACAAAAGACAAACAAAGGAAATCTGTTCCTCAAGACCACCGTTAGCTTTGAGCAAAATTTTTCTTTTAAAGCGCCGTTTGTTTAGTTAGGGAAGCCCTGAGTGAGGGCCCAAGCCCAGTCTTGGTGGATGAAGTTGGGGTGCAAAGCTTCACTTGCCCCTTCAGTGCCATGCCCTTGTACAGTGAACAGATTGCACAGATGTATATTGCATCCTTTAGGGCTCTGTGTCTCATCTCTGCATCTTACTTATTTGTATTTACTTAGATTTATCTGTGATTTCAAGTCTTTAGATTATCAGGGACGTACAGGCTTTTCCCTAGTCTACCTATATCCTGAAGAGAAAAATCTGCTCAGGAGTATGGAGTAGGATGA
Organism: Oreotragus oreotragus; assembly: GCA_006410675.1. Taxonomy (NCBI): domain Eukaryota; kingdom Metazoa; phylum Chordata; class Mammalia; order Artiodactyla; family Bovidae; genus Oreotragus; species Oreotragus oreotragus. Next base: position 386,272 of record SJYX01015343.1, on the reverse strand, counting down.
ATTTTGTTGAACTGCATGAAAGGAGATCTTATACCTGAGCAGGGAAGCCCTTTCAAGGGGATACATTAAGTCAAAAGGACTCTGGGTTATTTTCACACCCAGCACTTTTTTTCTATCTTCTGAATAAGTAGCAATAGTTTAGAACATGGGGTTGTCAAGTCAGATTTGCTTGTGACTCTGAGTTCCACCTGTCATTTACGAGTTGTATAATGTTGAGCATGTTATCAAACTCTTAGAGATTTGGTTTTCTCATCTGTAAAATGGGAACAATAATACCTACTGGGAGAATTAAATGAGGAAATACAAGTCAAGTGCTTGGTAAGATGCTAGGCACAGTGTAAGTGCTCAGTAGAGGGTACTGTTTGAAGTGCTGAGGATGGATTTTAAAAAAGAAACAAGTGGAAATATTGCTGCTTCTAGAAAATTGCTCCTCTAGAAAATGTTCCCCAAATTGAGCTGAAATAAGGGCGCTCGGATAGCTAAGTTGGCAATGTCATAGGAAAGTGTTAGTTGCTCAGTTGTGTCTGACTCTTTGTGACCCCACGGACTGTGGCCCGCCAGTTCTCCAGGCAAGATTACTGGAGTGGGTTGCCATTTCCTTCTCCAGGGGATCTTCTTGAACAAGGGATGAAACCCAGGTCTCCTTCACCACAGGCAGATTTTTTGCCATCTGAGCCACCAGGGAAGCCCCTATGTTGTATGATTCTTTGGTTAAATATTCTTTTGTCACGTTTATCTCATACTTTATTTTTCCTTGACTCGTGTCCTCAAAAGTAGCATTCTATAATTATCAAAGGAATATCAGTAAATTAGTCCATGGTATATTTTTACCCCTCTAGTTTTAAACTGTGAAGTTGAATATACTTTGACCTATATTTACACCCATGAAACCTTCAGCACAATCAAAATAATAAATATATCCATCACCCTTCAAAGTTACATTGTGCATTTCTGCAATCTCTCTTTTTACCCTCCCATCTTCACCTCCCAAGCCCCTTCCCATCTCCAGACAGCTAGCGATATGTTATCTTTCACTATAGATTAGCTTGACTTTTCTAGAATTTTATATAAATGGAATCATATAGCAGGTGCTCTTTCTTTTTCAGTGTTTTGATCTGGCTTCTTTCATTTACAATAATTATTTTGAATTTTATTTTCAAGGTAAGCATTTTTACTTCAGCAAGGGTGTTTTTCTATCCAAACAGCATTCATGTTGTTGCATCTATTAATAATTTACTTCTTCTTTTTGCCAAGTAGTATTTTATTATATATTTATACCACAATTTACTTATTCATTCAATAGTAAATGTTGATAAGCATTTGGGTCATTTCCAGGTTTCAATTGTTACAACTAAATTTGCTATGAAGATTAAAATATAAGTCTCTGTATGGACATATGCTTTCCTTTTTCTGGCATAAATATGTAGGAGTGGAATGATTAAATCATACAGTAAGTGTACGTTTAATTTTTGTCAGGCTGTTTTCCCAAGCGGTTGTACCCTTTCATACTCTATCAGTGTATGAGTTGTAGTGGCTCCATTCCTTTACCAACAGTAAGTCAGCTTGGCCTTTTTAATTTTAGTCACTTAAAGAGTGATACAGTGACATTTTATTATGATTTTAATTTACTTAATGACTATCAGGTGTCTTTTTGATATCCTTTACCCTCTTTGGTGAAGTGACTATTCAAATATTTTGTTCCACTTTTAAATTGAATTATTAATGATTTTAACAATTATTTATATATTTTGGATACAAATCCTGTAACAGAAATGTGATTCACAAATATTTTTTCCTGCTATGGCTGCATTTTGATTATATTTGTAATGTCTTTGAAGGGACACTTAATTTTGAAATTTAATTTATCATTTATCAATTTATCACACATGATTCATGGATCTTTGCTTAAGTCAAGGCTACAAAATTTTTGATTCTTCCTTCAGTAAGTTTTATGGATTTCAGTTCCTTTCAGTTGCTCAGTCGTGTCCAACTCTTTGTGACCCTATGAACCTCAGCACGCAGGCCTCCCTGTCCATCACCAACTCCTGGAGTTTACCCAAACTCATGTCCTTCGAGTCAGTGATGCCATCCAACCATCTCATGCTCTGTCGTCCCCTTCTTGTCCTGCCTTCAATCTTTTCCAACATCAGAGTCTTTTCAAATGAGTCAGCTCTTCGCATCAGGTGGCCAAAATATTGGAGTTTCAGCTTCAGTATCAGTCCTTCCAATGAACACCCAG
>SJYX01015343.1:370128-381141 GCA_006410675.1 Oreotragus oreotragus | reverse complement strand
GCTTGGAGAATTTTGAGCATTACTTTACTAGCATGTGAGATGAGTGCAATTGTGCGGTAGTTTGAGCATTCTTTGGCATTGCCTTTCTTTGGAATTGGAATGAAAACTGACCTTTTCCAGTCCTGTGGCCACTGCTGAGTTTTCCAAATTTGCTGGCATATTGAGTGCAGCACTTTCACAGCATCATCTTCCAGGATTTGAAACAGCTCAACTGGAATTCCATCACCTCCACTAGCTTTGTTCGCAGCGATACTATCTAAGGCCCACTTGACTTCACTTTCCAGGATGTCTGGCTCTAGGCGAGTGATCACACCATCCTAATTGTCTGGGTCATGAAGATCTTTTTTGTATAGTTCTTCTGTGTATTTTTTCCATCTCTTCTTAACATCTTTTTCTGTTAGGTCCATACCATTTCTGTCCTTTATCGAGCCCATCTTTGCATGAAATGTTCCCTTGGTATCTCTGATTTTCTTGAGATCGCCAGTCTTTCCCATTTTGTTGTTTTCCTCTATTTCTTTCCATTGATCTCTGAGGAAGGCTTTCTTATCTCTCCTTGCTATTCTCTGGAACTCTGCATTCAAATGGGTATTCTTTCCTTTTCTCCTTTGCTTTTTGCTTCTCTTCTTTTCACAGCTATTTGTAAGGCCTCCTCAGCAGCCATTTTGCTTTTTTGAATTTCTTTCTCTTGGGGATGGTCTTGATGCTTCTCTCCTGTACAATGTCATGAACCTCCGTCCATAGTTCATCAGGCACTCTGTCTATCAGATCTAGCCCCTTAAATCTATTTCTCACTTCCATTTAGGTTTTACATTTAGGTGTATGATACATTTTGCATAAAAATGTTCATTTGCTGAGACATCAATGCTCATCTTTTCGGAAATGAATATTCAGTTGTCACTGTACCTTTTGTTGAGATTATTATTTTTTTAACCTGATTGTCTTTGTACCTTTGTCAAAAACCAATCGATCATATATGTATGGATCTACTTCTGGACTCTCCTTCTTGCTCCGTTTATCTATTTTTAAGGCCGTGTTATTTTGTGTAAGCTTTTAAGTCTCAAAGCAGTTTGCTAAGCTCCATTCTATCAGTCTCCTCCTCTATCTCTGTAGCTCAACTAGAAAATTCAGTTTAACTTTCTCTTTTAGTGAAATTTATCCAAAGTGAATTTAGCCAGTGATTTAAAATGGATCTAAGTCCTCTCTCTATCCTTTGGCAGTTTTGTTTCATCTTAATTTTTATGTTGTTTGTGCTTTTGGTGGTGGTGGGGGAAGGTTGTGTGATAAAAATACCTTGACAAATTGTTTTATATTGCATACAAACCTATAGAAATTAGCATGAATCATCAAATCGCTCAAGATGGGGTGGGAAATGGCAGTGGAAGAATCTAATGAAGAAACTAAAGTAAACACCAAACCCTTTCTAAAGGATTCCTGCTAATGAATGTGTCCATTTTCAGATTATAGCACATTTTTCTCCATCCTCTGCAATACACAGAGAAGGAAAATGTTCACTTTTGCTTTAGACATTCTCAAAAGCAGAGGCAGACCAGAAATCCCAGGACAAGATCCAACTGAGCCTGCTTGAGAACAGGGCTTTCTCAGGTAGGATTCCACTTGTAAATCCCAGCTGTCAAGCTGTGACGGATAGTCTCAAAAGAGGAAAGAGCCAGTCTAAGGGAGGAGTCAGGAGAGTGTGTGTTGCTAAGTGTAAGGCCACCGAAGGTGGTTATCAGTCCTTTAATAGGTCCAAGCTGATTGGTGAGTCCTTGTTGATGCTAATGAGGCTATTTTTATACTGATAGCTATATTATTCCCAGCAATTGTCATGGTTACATGGACAAAAGGAGAAGGCAAATGATAAACTTTCTGAATAAAAGAGATGGCATGAAATTGGAATCATTTAATCATTTATTCTAACAACAAAAACAGATCCTTTCTAAGGTGAGTTAATGAACTCTGTTTTACCCTGGAGGCTATAATCCTCCACTGACACTAGTCTCCTCATCTGTTAAAATGAGAGGGTTGGACTGGATGGTCTCTAAGGTCCCTTCCAGCACTGAAAATTCTATGAATCTATGATTACTTAATGTTTTTCTCAGTGGCTGGAGGTTTTGCATTCTTCTATGTAGGAACAAAGGGGACTTTTAACTTGGAAAATTTGAATTTTGTTTGCATCACAAGTTGTATTTCAAAAGAAAGAAAAAACGAGATGTTTGAGTTAAAGAAATTGGTCTCTAATATACTTTAGACCATGTATAATAACCCATTACTGTACCATAACCTGTAGTGAGCCTATTCAGTGATAGGGTGTGGAGATAGGGCATGGAAGCATTAAAAGCCTTCTGTGTGTGTGTTAAGTCGCTTCAGTTGTGTCCAACTCTCTGTGACCCTACAGACCATAGCTCACCAGGCTCCTCTGTCCTCAGGATCCTCCGGGCAAGAATACTGGAGTGGGTTGCCCTGCTCTTCTCCAGGTGATCGTCCCGACCCAGAGATCAATCCCGCATCTCTCATGTCTCCTGCATTCACAGGCTGTTTGTTTACCACTAGCGCCACCAGAGAAGCCTCCCAAATCCCAGGGGATCTTCCCAGCCCAGGGATCAAACCCAGGTTTCCCACATGGGAGGCAGACGCTTTAACCCCTGAGCCACCAGGGAAGCCCCCAAATCCTGCTAGTTCTGGTTTAGATTAAAAAAATTAAAGGTTAAAGGTTCAATTTCAAATTCGTGATAAATGAGTTCTTCTCTCAAGAATAGTATGATATCTGTGCTAATTCTACTTCTTTTTAAAAAAATTTATTTATTTTAATTGGAGGTTATGGTTCTCAAGCAGAATTTGGCAGCATGCCTGAAACTAATAGGTAGATGTGTTCTTTTCTTACCATTTGTCAGAGTTGTGCCAACCCAAATCAGGGTGCTCACCTCCCAACTTGAGCAGACCCTCTGCAGACATTAAAATAAAGCATCAGAATACTCTCAGACAGGAATCTGCAAGAATATTACTGAAGTTGTTATATATCTGGGCCAAAAATGGGTAGGATTTTATTTTATCATATTTGCATATCATAGAATCAATAGAGAATGATCATAATGCTAAAAATCAACTACCTGAAACTGTTAGCAGATATTCTCCTATTTCTATTTATAGACTCACCTACATTTCTTCGAGTCTACCTACTAGTTTAGGGAAAAGGGCCCAAAGTTTAGAGTCTATGCATACAGTTTTAGCCTTAGCATAGAGGACTTTGGTAGCCCTGTCCTCCAGGAACTTACAGTCTAGTTGGAGAGAGAAGACCTGATTAGTGATGCATGATAATAAGTGTCCTGGGGGGTGGAGATTGGGATTGGCGGAGAGGACATGTTCATACTTTAGGCTCTTGGTGCCCCCTTATGCCAAGTACTGGGCATAACATGGGGTTCCCAGGTGGTGCTGGTGGCAACACATCTGCCAGTGCAGGAAACATAAGAGATGCAGGCTTGATCCCTGGTCAGGAAGATCCTCTGGGGGAGGGCATGGCAACCCACTCCAGGATTGTTGCCTGGAGAATCCCATGAACAGAGGAGCCTGGCAGGCTACCGTCCATGGGGTCACAAAGAATTGAATATGACCGTAGCAACTTGGCTCGCACGCACAGGCATAACACACACTGTGAAAAAAGATCATATCATTTCTATTCTATGGATTAAAACACCGGGTCTCAGGGATTAAGAAAAGAAACACAAAAGCTGTGGTTGCATATCTACTAAACATTTTTATCTGGGGTTTGAATCCTGGTTTGTCTGATGCCAAGGCTTGTCCTAATTCCTCAGCACATAGCAAACAGGTTTCACCTGCCAGTACTAAGTGATGGGACCACCAGGAGGACTGGTTGAGAAAGGTTTTGTGTGTGTATCTAAGATCAGAGGGAAGTGCCTTGGTCTATTGTCTACTGTGATGGAGCATGGCTTCTCGAAATGTCCCATTCTTGCCCTGGCTCCTGCTGGCCAAAAGAGTAAGCCACACCTCAATTCCTGAAGAATGAAAAGAAAGCTTTTTAGCAGAATTTGCATGTCCAGGGAAGTTTTCTTTAAAAGGCTGGAGATAAGGCAGCCTTGCTAAATGGGCAGAAGAATTTGGACAAGCGGACAGAAAGCAAGCCAGCACTCCAAGAGTTTGAGAAGTGGAGCAAAAGCGAGCAGACCTTTAAGGCAAAGAATGTGTTGTTTCTACGAAGCTGAGACACTTGCCTTCATGCCTCTGTCAACCGTGGGGCGATGGAATAAAGGCAGATTATTTACATGAGTTCAAAGCCCTTTCGCATTTACACTGCTTGAACAATTTTTCTGTGTTTCATTAGTGGCCAATAAGTTATCCCTTTGTTTCTGTGTTTGGTTTTATGGATTCTATTGTTGGAATGATGAGAGCACAGGGAAACCATGTAATGACAGGGGGAAGCACTCGCTGGAGGAAAGAAAAAACACTTTGATGCGGTGGGGCTCCCAGGCTCCATCTGGGCACAGTGCCAGCTTTTCTCTAGCAGAAGAACTTACCGCAGAAACAGCTGGCGGTGGCTACATTTACCCTGTAATAAAGACGACTCAGCACACTAATCAATGATTTAATAATTGTATCAGTGAAACAGATTATTGGATTGGTTTCGGGGGATTCAAGCCTCCCTCTGCTGTTAGATGCTGGCTTTCAGAATGGCCTCGGCTTCTTCAACAGACTCACACATTTCCCTCCAGTGTTTTTAAGACTCTCCTGGTTACAACTATTTTACCAAAATATATTGGAACGTCATATAACCCATAGATGGGTGTTTATTGACACTTACAGAAGCTCTAGGAAATTCCACTGAGTGAATAGAGCCTTTCCCCACTCTGTCCATCTAGGTTTGTAGAATCTGTCCCTGGCGGGCAGGAATGTCCCCTTGGGGGTCGTAGAATATCTTTTCTTCAAAAGAGCTGAGCTGCTGTTTCCCAGGATGCGTCATAGTTCAGTCTGGCTGAGGGGGTTTTGTTAGAGTACGGTTAGGTTCCATTGCATTTTGGGTTTTCTTTACTCTCTCTTTCTTTCTCTTGTGAGGTATTCTCAAACTCAGTCAAGGTTTTTTTCAGTCATGAGTAGAGTTTCCTATAGAGGCTCTGGATGACTTTTTTTCTCTCCATTTACCAGTGGTCAAATGAACAGACGCAATAAACTTAGGGACACTCATTCTTCACTTGTCCCGATGTGCACAGCAGGCTCCAGGCACGCAGTGTAGTGTGGAGTGGCTGGTGTCAAGGATGTTCGTATGATCACACTGCGGCCAGTCCCTAGTCAAGGAGTTCTCATAGCACTTTTTTTTTTTTTTTNCTGTCAACCGTGGGGCGATGGAATAAAGGCAGATTATTTACATGAGTTCAAAGCCCTTTCGCATTTACACTGCTTGAACAATTTTTCTGTGTTTCATTAGTGGCCGATAAGTTATCCCTTTGTTTCTGTGTTTGGTTTTATGGATTCTATTGTTGGAATGATGAGAGCACAGGGAAACCATGTAATGACAGGGGGAAGCACTCGCTGGAGGAAAGAAAAAACACTTTGATGCGGTGGGGCTCCCAGGCTCCATCTGGGCACAGTGCCAGCTTTTCTCTAGCAGAAGAACTTACCGCAGAAACAGCTGGCGGTGGCTACATTTACCCTGTAATAAAGACGACTCAGCACACTAATCAATGATTTAATAATTGTATCAGTGAAACAGATTATTGGATTGGTTTCGGGGGATTCAAGCCTCCCTCTGCTGTTAGATGCTGGCTTTCAGAATGGCCTCGGCTTCTTCAACAGACTCACACATTTCCCTCCAGTGTTTTTAAGACTCTCCTGGTTACAACTATTTTACCAAAATATATTGGAACGTCATATAACCCATAGATGGGTGTTTATTGACACTTACAGAAGCTCTAGGAAATTCCACTGAGTGAATAGAGCCTTTCCCCACTCTGTCCATCTAGGTTTGTAGAATCTGTCCCTGGCGGGCAGGAATGTCCCCTTGGGGGTCGTAGAATATCTTTTCTTCAAAAGAGCTGAGCTGCTGTTTCCCAGGATGCGTCATAGTTCAGTCTGGCTGAGGGGGTTTTGTTAGAGTACGGTTAGGTTCCATTGCATTTTGGGTTTTCTTTACTCTCTCTTTCTTTCTCTTGTGAGGTATTCTCAAACTCAGTCAAGGTTTTTTTCAGTCATGAGTAGAGTTTCCTATAGAGGCTCTGGATGACTTTTTTTCTCTCCATTTACCAGTGGTCAAATGAACAGACGCAATAAACTTAGGGACACTCATTCTTCACTTGTCCCGATGTGCACAGCAGGCTCCAGGCACGCAGTGTAGTGTGGAGTGGCTGGTGTCAAGGATGTTCTTATGATCACACTGTGGCCAGTCCCTAGTCAAGGAGTTCTCATAGCACTTTTTTTTTTTTTTTTTAGCCATATTTTCTTCGTCTCACTCAAAATGATCTAATTGTCTATCATCTAGGCTCTCCCATGTGAGTTCAACCTCACAGATTTTAGGAATCTAAGCATTACTGATATTAGATCAGTTAAAATGAGGTCTTCCTCGGTGGCAAGCCTATCATGACATTTAGGTTTTAGGAGGCAAACAGTAAGCAGTAAACATCACTGTGTAACCAGTTCTATTTGTAGGTAGATATAAAGAAAGCTGAGCACCGAAGAATTGATGCTCTTGAACTGTGGTGTTGGAGAAAACTCTTGAGAGTCCCTTGGACTGCAAGGAGATCCAACCAGTCCATTCTGAAGGAGGTCAGTCCTGGGTGTTCTTTGAAAGGAGTGATGCTAAAGCTGAAACTCCAGTACTTTGGCCACCTCATGCGAAGAGTTGACTCATTGGAAAAGATTCTGATGCTGGGAGGGATTGTGGGCAGGAGGAGAAGGGGATGACAGAGGATGAGATGGCTGGATGGCGTCACCAACTCGATGGATGTGAGTCTGAGTGAACTCCGGGAGTTGGTGATGGACAGGGAGGCCTGGCGTGCTGCAATTCATGGGATCGCAGAGTCGGACACGACTGAGTGACTGAACTGAACTGAACTGATGGGTCAGATGACGACTCAGATATTAAAAACAAAACAAAATAAACAAAAAAACAAAGAAACAGGACCTTGCACCCACCAGTGAATATTATAAAGAGGCTTAAAATTTTATGAAAGATGCTCAGGGTCCCCTTCCCAAAACCAGGTTCCAGTGATTTGTTAAATATACCACACTCCTGCTGTCCTGGGATCAGGCTGCCTGGCCCCACTTGCGGGTGATTCCCTTTATAATTGAGCTTTTTTTTTTGTCTGTTATGTTCAACTGTGGATCCTAATGCCCAAATAGAAAAGTCCCACTCCACATTCTGATATGTATAATGGCCCCAGGCATAGTTTCCATATCTGGAAGTATATTTATGTTCTATTATTTTAAAAACACACTCAGCTATCATTCTCCTCATCCCTGGTTTATCCTGGGTCCCATTAATTAAGGGTCTAATCTGCAAGAAGATTGTGTCACTTTTGAGAGTATATGCATTTTAATAGGTTTGCTTAAGGCCTGAAACAGATTCAAGACACAAAGGATTGAGTCGATAATGGTGGGATTTCCAGGCAGTTTGACAGGTATTGAGGGATATACTTTTGGCCAGAGGCCCTGCCTCACTCCATTCAAATTTCACAAAATAGACAGTGGTCTACTCTATAAGCAAATGGGCGGTATCCTTTTCTTCTTTTTTTCCTTCATAATTTTGACATAAGCTGTGCAGTAGAAATAAGGTACAGACTGGTAGTATCCATTATGTATGGGGACCAATTTTATTAAGGATCTAGAAAATCCCTCCCTTGGTGGCATATTTAGAAAGTACTATTGGCATCCTGTCCCTCTGTGTTACCAGTGAATGACATGTCAATGTCTTGATGCCTGATCTTAATTATTCACTCTCTGCCATTTCCAGAGCCCTGAGATGACTTTTGTCTGTGCTGACACATGGAATATAGCAAAGAGCATTAGTGGATTCCAAATGTGACTAGGAAAATAAAGAACATAAATTATATGTGTATTTATAAAAAAATATACATGTATACACACATAGCTACATGTATATATGTACACACATATATATGTATATGCATATGTGTATATATGCATGTTATAGGTTGATCATAAAATCAATTTAGTGGCATCCAGCATATATAGTAAGAGCATCATACTGTTCACACAGGTAAGAAACCACAGTGGCCTTTCTTTCCTGACCATCTCCCAGAGAGCAAACTGGAGTGTGTAAAAGTTATCTATTAAGTATTCATGCGATATTTTCTGTTACATAATTTGTAGAGCAGTCTTTTGAGGGTAAACTAAGGTGATAGAAGATATTTTGAAGATGATAAATTGTAAACTGAAAAATATATGTCCTTATAATGACAACTATGATGATTTTCATGTCATCCATTTGGTCTCAAATTTTAGATTGCAACTTCCTAGGCAGCAGGGCTAATGTAGTTGGATTTTCACTGTGAGTACCAAAGTGGCACAATAATGAAAAAAGCTCAAACACAGTGAAGCCTAGAGAGCAGTGAATGCCAAAGAGCTTGTGTGTTATTCCCAACTCGCTGCTAACAAATTATGCCTTGAGCAAATCATTTAATATGACTAAGTCTTTGTATCCTTATCCTTAAAATGAAGGAGTGGATCAATCAATATTTCATCTAGATCAAATTTTAAGGGATCCTTGAAATAACTTAAAAAAAATATGAAGTAGATCAGGAAAAAATGCTACTACAAAGTCTTTCAACCTGACAAAGCTTTCAAATTGGCATATATTTTTCAGTTTACAATTTATCATCTTCAAAATATTTTCTAATCTATCACCTTACTTTATCCTCAAGAGAATGCCCTACAAATTATGTAAAAAATTAGCCTTGGTCCGGGTCCCATAACATGATAGGCTGTAAAAATATAACAAAGCTGAAATGTTTTCCAGAAATTGTTTTAATGCCAAGAGGCTGTTATCAGTTGAATTGCTGCCAAGACATTATAATGTGTGGGAAGACCCAGTATAAAATAAGAACACAAACAAAAACAAAAGCAAAAGCTTGGAGGGAAATCTTTTGCTGCTCAGTGAATTTTTGTTGTCAGTCTGATTATAAGACAGTAAGTAGTAAATAAGTTTTTCCTTTCTTTAAATTTTTTCCTTTCTCTTCTTACCTTCCCTCCAGAGTCTTATTCCTGGTAGGAAAAATGGAGTCAATAAAATCAATGTTCAAAGGTAATTTGGAGTGGTAGAAACTATTTCAGGTAGTTGTCAAAAGCCTTCTGAGAACTCTTTTTTAGGCATTCTCACCACTTGTGGAAGGTGAAAGGAATGCAACAAAAAGAAACGCATTTTCAGCAGCCTCCTACTAGGAAGCCATAGCTGTTCTACACTGTGTGCCCATGTTATTCATCAAACTAAGTCAATGTTTGGATTTTCCTTGGATATGGTTGTATTCTGTAAGCCATGTACAACTTTTATGTTTTCTCCATTTTAAAATTGTCTTGCTAAATTAACTGGATTAAATTTGTTGTAGAATAAACATATTCCTATATCTCTAAAGGTCTTAACAAAGGTCTAAAGGTGATGTTTGAACCTCTCCTCCCATCTATGTTGGTGAAAAGCAATCCAAGCTGAGGGAAGAGCATGTGCAAAGGCCCAGAGGCATCTCTTGAGGCAGGTGAGTGCCTGGTTGGAAGAAGTGCAAGAAGGCCAGAATAAGTGGGGACAGTGAAAGACAGGTGGGGTAGTAGAGGATGATGAGGAAGATGAGAAGGGGTAGGTGGATCTTGTAGGAACTTATAGGCCATTGTGATGAAATTGGAGGTGTTAGAGGATTTGGGCAGGGGAATGACTTCAACCAAGTGACATTGTAATGGGGTATTTCTGGTAATAAACAGAGAGGGACCTTAGGAGCCAGTTAGAGTGATCTTAGGGAGTGGATAATGGTACCTTGGTAGTGGAAGTGGTGAGAAATGGTCTGGATCTATTTTGACAGAGAGCTGACAAAAATCTGTTGGCGGATAAGATTAAGGGGTATGAGAAAAAGAGGTATGTCCAAGAAGATTCAGATATTATGGCCTGAGATGATGAAACTATGAAATTTTCATCATAGGGAAGATGGGAAGAACAGGAATTTGTGGGTGCAAGTTTTTGATCCCCATACAAGAAAGAAATGTTTTGTAAACACTATATCAGTGCAGTTGTGTTGGATAACAATATTCCTTCTATTTAAATTTAAGAAAGGAGATTAAGAAAAGGGAAAAAAATATAGGACTAGCACATTCTATTGATTTCATTCATTCATTCTTTCAGTTAATATGTACTGTAAACTCTTATGCATTTAAAGCTAGATGCTAGGTGTTGAGACAGGTAGCTGCTGCTGCTGCTAAGTTGCTTCAGTCGTATCCGACTCTGTGTGACCCCATAGATGGCAGCCCACCAGGCTCCCCCATCCCTGGGATTCTCTAGGCAAGAATACTGGAGTGGGTTGCCATTTCCTTCTTCAATGCATGAAAGTGAAAACTGAAAATGAAGTTGTTCAGTCGTGTCTGACTCTTAGCAACCCCATGGGCTGCAGCCCACCAGGCTCCTCCATCCATGGGATTTTCCAGGCAAGAGTACTGGAGTGGGGTGCCATTGCCTTCTCCGAAGAGAGGTAGAAAGGTATTCAAATGTGAATTATGCTATCAGAATGCATGTAATTTTCTATTTAACCTGATAGAGGGTAGAAACGGAGAAGGCAATGGCACCGCACTCCAGTACTCTTGCCTGGAGAATCCCATGGACGGAGGAGCCTGGAAGGCTGCTGTCCATGGGGTCGCTGAGGGTCGGACAGGACTGAGCGACTTCACTTTCACTTTTCACTTTCATGCATTGGAGAAGGAAATGGCAACCCACTCCAGTGTTCTTGCCTGGAGAATCCCAGGACTGCAGAGCCTGGTGGGCTCCTGTCTATGGGGTTGCACAGAGTCAGACACAAC
>SJYX01015343.1:322075-368941 GCA_006410675.1 Oreotragus oreotragus | reverse complement strand
AAACAAACAAACAAACAAACAAAAAACCTGCCTGCAATGTGTGAGACCTGGGTTCAACCCCTGGATCAGAGGAGAACTGTATGGCTACTCCCTCCAGTGTTCATGTCTGGAGAATTCCATGGACCTAGAGGAGCCTGGCAGGCTATAGTCCATGGGGCTGCAAAAAACAGACATGACTGGATGGCTAACACACACACGTCTTGGCTAGGGAAAATGCTCCCCAAACTTTGTAGGGCGAAAACTCTCACTTATTTCATTACTTCTATTCTTCAAAGTTAAGTTCAAAATCATTATATGTGGCTTAAATACTTGAGAATGAATTATCCCTGTCTCTTATACACATCTAGATGTGTATAAGAGACAGGAGTACTGGAGTGGGGTGCCATTGCCTTCTCCGAAGAGAGGTAGAAAGGTATTCAAATGTGAATTATGCTATCAGAATGCATGTAATTTTCTATTTAACCTGATAGAGGGTAGAAACGGAGAAGGCAATGGCACCGCACTCCAGTACTCTTGCCTGGAGAATCCCATGGACGGAGGAGCCTGGAAGGCTGCTGTCCATGGGGTCGCTGAGGGTCGGACAGGACTGAGCGACTTCACTTTCACTTTTCACTTTCATGCATTGGAGAAGGAAATGGCAACCCACTCCAGTGTTCTTGCCTGGAGAATCCCAGGGACAGCGGAGCCTGGTGGGCTGTCGTCTATGGGGTCGCACAGAGTCAGACACAACTGAAGCGACTTAGCAGCAGTAGCAGCAGCAGGGTGGAAAGGGTGTCACTAACACAAGTAAAGTGTCCTGGTGCTTGGGTATATATGAATGATTACGAGAGAGATCATGTGAGTTAGCTACTAAATTGGTTAGAAGTTAGGCTTTCCTGGTGGCTCAGACAGTACAGTGTCTGTCCACAGTGCGGGAGACCCAGTTTCGATCCCTGGGTTGGAAAGAGCCCCTGGAGAAAGAAATGGCAGCCCACTCCAGTATTCTTGCCTAGAAAATTTCATGGACTGAGGAGCCTGGTAGGCTACAGTCCCTGGGGTCTCAAAAGTGTTGGACACGACTGAGCAACTTCACTTTACTTTCACTTTTATATTCCAGGAGGAAAGTTGTTACATCAATAGATTCCGAAAGCCCATAGAAGAGGGAAATAATTTTTTTTATTGTTAATGACTTTGCGAGATTGTTAAAGGTAATCTGAAAAAAAACAGTCCAAATCAGCCTTTTTCAAGATGTTCTGCATATTAAGACCTAATGTTCATTTCTGGTAATGAATTTATTTATCTCATATGCATCTAGCATGCAACTAGCCTCCTTGGGAGTATTAAGTCAATTGTTCCATGGTTGAAGAAGGCTGAGCTAGTCTGTATGGGTTCTAAATTCAAGGTTATATTTAATTAGTACAAAATATCTCAGCTTCTTGTCAAACTTTCACATCTGACTCAGAAAGCAAATAAGATGGGTGGTGGACCTGATGTCTGGCTGAGTTTGATAGCAGGTAAGAGGCTATGTAGGTAACTGAAAATAGCAAAAGAAATAAAAGACATTTCTCTTACTCTTGAGGATCCTATAATCTAATTGGGAGGATAAATACAAGGACAAGTAAATGAGAATAGCTTCACAGCACCATCTAAATGTGGTCCAGTGATCTCATAGTCTGAGTGTGGACAAAGGGGAGGGCAGTGATTTGCATTAAAGAATAATTGAGGCTGTCTGGGTGGAAGCAAAGAAGATATCCTTGGGGATCTGAATCTTAAGAGAATATTGGCAAGTCATCGATTAATCCGTTTTTAAAAATTGATGTTTGAGTGGGGATTTTATGAGCTAAACAATTGAGACTCTGTAGGGATGCTGATATTCAGAGGGCTTTCCCTGATTTTCAGAATATACCTTCACATACAAAAATTCTCAAGTCTGCTGGATTTTCCTTTCCCAAAGGCTGACATCTGTCTAATACTTCAAATGTGAAAAATGTCTCCTCTGGTAGGCTCTTGTCATTGACAATTATAAAATTTCCTTTTGGAAACCACTGAGTACTATCTTCCCAAAAGGGATGCTCTAATATGATGAAAACATCTACGGAAGTGCAAGCTCCCATCAAGACAAATGCCCCACCACTAGTGTGTGGATAAATGACTGATAACCCCTTTTCTCTCCAAATGGGGGACTTGGCAAGGGATTTTGAAGTACTACTGTCTGGACTCAGCAGAGCACTTGAACCTTGGTGCTCTCCATGCCAGTCTGGACACATCGTAAACACATCCGGAGAGCAGGAAATCGCACTGTATTTTTCCAGCACCCCTTTGTGGAATATGGTGCCAAACCCCGCAATTTGTACTGTAACATCTCTAGGTGAAAGGTGAGAGGGCAGGAGCTGGTGCAGGTTGTGATGCTTTCTGAAGGCACATTGAGGGAGGCTGGACTAACGTGACAGCGTCCATGTTACCTGAGCACAGCACAGTGAAATATCACGTAAGTGATGCCAAGCATTTAATGAGTCGGGACTGAAAACTTTAATTAGCTTGTAGGGCTTTTTATTATTTTATTTTTTTGTTCATTATATTTTCTGCTCAGTCTCTGTGGATGTTCTGCATTTTCATCATCAAATGACTGTCTGGTTATTTTTGTCAAACAAGAAGCCTGAAACCATCAAGTCTGAGTGCAGAGACAGTCTGCCCGCTCTGTCAACAGGATGAAAGTGAGTCTCGGGCTTTTTTAATTACAAGGATAACATGTTCGCTCATCTAATAATGAAGATGGTTAGCAATTTTAAATTTTAATAATCAATTACTGAAAGTAATTCTCCATTAAACCACAAGAGAGCCATTAAATCTCAAAAGATGGAACATGCTGTATGTAACAGTAGCAAATTTTCTATTTTTAAATATCATTAGGGAATATCTGATTGTTTCATTTCTCTGCATTTCTTTTACCTTTTTCCTCATGCAGACCATCTCATTTTCCACAGGAAGACAGCACATGATCTTATAAATAATAAAAGAAAACCCTTGCAAGACTTTATCCAGGGGTGTGAAATATGTGCTAAGAATGTAATTTATTTCAGTCTGGCATATTTTGACTGAATAATAAGGAAGGTGACTAATTAATATTATACTATGCTGTGGGCAAGGCAGCACAGTGGGCTAAATTCATGCTCCTTTCACCTCTGGAGACTGACATGCCAGCCTTAGAGGAGCCATAAGTGCTGAGCACGGTTTCGGGGAGGGGAAGAGACAGCATAAGATGTCTTTTCCTGGCTGTGGAGACCCCTGTCCATATTCTAAAACCACCCTGAGCATCAGCTTCTGCTCTGCAGAGATGAGGGAAAAGGCAAATAATTGTTACTTGACTATGGCAATTTGGCTGACTTCTGTGTCAAGGGGAGATAACTCCCTGACAGCTCCAGCTGTCCTGCTCTAACCAGGTTCAGCCAGCTTGCTTTCATCTGCTTAAATATTTGGAAATCAATGGAATAAAAGAAAAGGGGTGAGAGAGAGACAGAGAGAATGTTTTTAGGTAGAAGATTGGATAAGGGTGGGATCACCATAATGAGATGACCAGAACCAGTGAATTATTTAGAACCAAATTAGCCTAGGTCTCCAACAGGCACAGTTGATTCCATTTTTGCAGTACCCAGAGCTCATGGAGTAGAAAGGTACTGGGCTTTATTTCTAAGGCATTTGATTAGCTTTCAGATAATACGAAGATCACTTTGAATCTAACCAGTGGTTCTATACTGGGCACTACCCCCACCATATGGTCTGTGGGTTTGAAAGAACATGAGTACCATAAGCAACAAAGCCAGAGATGAGGTTCTTATCATCTTGATTGTTTTCCTGGTGGGAAATGTGCCTGTGTTATGAACTGCACTGGCCTTTCCAGGGAGCAGTCTCTTGCTTCCTTCAGAAGGATTAAAGCCGAAATCCTGCCAAGCCAGGTGGGCTGGGGATGGGTAAGGTTTCACTGCATTGATAATTAAGCTGTAGTTTCTTTGCATTTGTTCATAGAAAACTAAGTTTCTGAATACCGGAGGGTTTTTCTCTCTCTGTCATTCCACTACTTGGACTTGGATCATCGTTAGCACCAATGCCAGGGAGACATTGGTTTGGTGGGGATAAGAGAATGCTGACTCTCAGTATAAATTTTACATTCAGGTAAAATTGGAAACTGACTCCAGCATATTGAAGAAAAAGAATGACCACTCCAGACTGGTGGGTGGCTGTTTCAGTAAGCTGGGAAACTTACATCTGAGGTTTGTCCTGAGTGACTGCAAGGTCTCTGCATCCACCTGCTGGAATCCTAGGAATTTATAGAGAGGTCTGTATGGGCTTCAGTCTCTCCCTCAGTCCAGGTGGTCTCAGGAACACCTTACTTTCCCAAAGCTGTGTCCTCCTCAGAGTAGCTCTGAGTACAGGGACAGTGGGCAGAATGTACATTTCAAGGATAAGGGCGGGAGTAAGGAGCTTCAGTTGCTGGGGACCAGTTTTGGGATCAACTTGTGGTCATGTCCTCTTTGTTGACCCCCACAACAAGGAAATACAGTCCACACTGGATAATTTTGGACTTTGTTAACACGTCCAAGAGGTGATTTAGGAAAATAAGAAGAAACTATTTGAAGTCCAGGTCCTCATGTAAATTCCAATTATTTAAGATGACTACTCTGTGTTCTACCCATTTACTATTACTATGTGTAACTGGGTATAAGAATGGCATATCTTTTTAAGCTTTCAAACATTTATTTACTTTCCCAGATTATTATCCAATTATAGATTATTATGAATGAACTATGCCAAAGCCTTTGACTGTGTGGATCACAACAAACTGTGGAAAATTCTGAAAGAGATGGGAACACCAGACCACCTCACCTGCCTCTTGACAAATCTGTATGCAAGTCAAGAAGCAACAATTAGAACTGAACATGGAACAAGAGACTGGTTCCAAATCGGGAAAGAAGTACGTCAAGGCTGTATAATGTCACCCTGCTTATTTAACTTATATGCAGAGTATATCATGAGAAATGCTGGGCTGGATGAAGCACAAACTGGAATCAAGATTGTGGGGAGAAATATCAATAAACTCAGATATGCAGATAACACCACCCTTATAGCAGAAAGTGAAGAACTAAAGAGCCTCTTGATGAAAGTGAAAGAGGAGAGTGAAAAAGTTGGCTTAAAACTCAACATTCAGAAAACTAAGATCATGGCATTTGGTCCCATCACTTCATGGCAAATAGATGGGGAAACAATGGAAACAGTGACTGACTTTATTTTAGGGGGGCTCCAAAATCACTGCAGATGGTGATTGCAGCCATGAAATTAAAAGACGTTTGCTCCTTGCAAGAAAAGTTATGACCAACCTAGACAGCATATTCGGAGAAGGCAGTGGCACCCCAATCCAGTACTCTTGCCTGGAAAAGCCCATGGATGGAGGAGCCTGGTAGGCTGCAGTCCGTGGGGTCGCTAAGAGTCAGACACAACTGAGCGACTTCACTTTCAATTTTCACTTTCTTGCACTGGAGAAGGAAATGGCAACCCACTCCAGTGTTCTTGCCTGGAGAATCCCAGGGACCTGTCTCTTATACACATCTAGAGGTAGGCTGCAGTCCGTGGGGTCGCTAAGAGTCAGACACAACTGAGCGACTTCACTTTCAATTTTCACTTTCTTGCACTGGAGAAGGAAATGGCAACCCACTCCAGTGTTCTTGCCTGGAGAATCCCAGGGATGGGGGAGCCTGGTGGGCTGCCATCTATGGGGTCGCATAGAATTGGACACAACTGAAGTGACTTAGCAGTAGCAGGCAGCGTATTAAAAAGCAGAGACATTACTTTGCCAAAAGAAGGCCATCTAGTCAAAGCTATGGTTTTTATAGTAGTCATGTATGGATGTAAGAGTTGGACTATAAAGAAAGCTGAGTGCCAAAGAGCTGATGCTTTTGAACTGTGGTGTTGGAGAAGACTCTTGAGAGTCACTTAGACTGCAAGGAGATCCAACCAGTCCATCCTAAAGGAAATCAGTCCTGAATATTCATTGGAAGGACTGATGCTGAAGCTGAAACTCCAATACTTTGGCCACCTGATGCGAAGAACTGACTCATTTGAAAAGACCCTGATTCTGGGAAAGATTGAAGGAGGGAGGAGAAGGGGATGACGGAGGATGAGTTGGTTGGATGACTTCGTTGACTCAATGAACATGAGTTTGAGTAAACTTGGGGAGTTGGTGATGGAAAGGGAGGACTGGCATGCTGCAGTTCATTGGGTTGCAAAGAGTCGGACGTGACTGAGCAACTGAACTGAACTGACATCTTATATCTCGTAAAAACTTAACATTATTGAGTGAATACAGCATTTTATGAAAAATTTCAAGGTCATAGAGTTAAGAGCTCCTACTTCTGAAGCTTCATGAGCCATCTTTGAAAAGACCTAAATATTTTCTAACTGAGGCAGTTAGAAAATCACCATTGTATGACATCACCATTGTATGACATAAGCAAATTTCAAGAAACAGAAATACGGACAATCACATCTGTAAATACTGTTGAAAGAAATCCACATTAGTGGGCTAAGTTCTGCTTGATCTCATACTGTGTTCCTATGTGTTCTCTCATATCCTAGTTTCTGTACACACTAATCTGATCCTTCAAAAGGACACCTAATAGGAAATATTGTGTCTTTTATTTTAAATCTGTTATTTAGAAACAAATTACAGCTCCTGATTCTGTGCATTAGTGAAGCTGCTGTATCAGGAACATGTATTTACTTCTGTAATGGTGTAAAAATAAGGTGACCCAAGGGCATAAAGAATCCAGCTTTGTATTGTTTGATAACTTTGTCTGGTATGTTTTAGATTGGTCCCTGGGGTGCATGCAGGTAACTGAGCAACCTACACTGGGTCCTCGGATATTTGGTTTGGAGGTCAGGCTGTAGATTCCCTCCCCCAGGAGTCTTGACTACTTTGAAGTGGGAGAGAATCAACTCTTAGTGGTTTCCCTGAGGAATATGTGATACTCCATAGACAGCTGGAGGGAAAGGGCAATGCCAAATCCTCCTTACCTCCCCAGTGGTATTTGGATTGTTCTGTAGAGGTGGATCATTGAAAACGCGAGAGTTCCAGAAAAACATCTACTTCTGCTTTATTGACTATGCCAAGTCTTTGTGTGGATCACAACAAACTGTGGCAAATTCTAAAAGAGATGGGAATACTAGACCACCTCACCTGCCTCCTGAGAAAACTGTATGTAGGTCAAGAAGTAACAGTTAGAACTGGACATGAAACAACAGACTGGTTCCAAATCAGAAAAGGAGTGTGTCAAGGCTGTATATTGTCACCCTGCTTATTTAACTTATATGCAGAGTACATCATGTGAAATGTTGAGCTAGATGAAGCACAAGCTGAAATCAAGATTGCCAGGAGAAATAACAATAACCTCAGATATGCAGGTGACACCACACTTATGGCAGAAAGCAAAGAAGAACTAATGAAAGTGAAAGAAGAGAGTGAAAAAGTTGGCTTAACCCTCAGCGTTCTGATAACTAAGATCATGGCATCTGGTCCCATCACTTTATGGCAAATAGATGGGGAAACAATGGAAACAGTGACAGACTTTATTTTCTTGGACTCCAAAATTACTGCAGATGGTGACTGTAGCTATGAAATTAAAAGACGCTTGCTCCTTGGAAGAAAAATTGTGACCAACCTAGACAGCATATTTAAAAGCAGAGACATTACTTTGTCAACAAAGTCCATCTAGTCAAAGCTATGGTTTTTCCAGTAGTCATGTATGGATGTGAGAGTTGGACTATAAAGAAAGCTGAGTGCCAAAGAGTTGATGCTTTTGAACTGTGGTGTTGGAGAAGACGCTTGAGAGTCTCTGGGACTGCAAGGAGATCCAACCAGTCCATCCTAAAGGAAATCAGTTCTGAATATCCATTGGAAGCACCAATGCTGAAGGTGAAGCTCCAATTCTTTGGCCACCTGATGCAATGAGCTGACTCATTTGAAAAGACCCTGATGCTGGGAAAGATTGAAGGTGGGAGGGGAAGGGGACGACAGAGGATGAGATGGTTGGATGGTATCACTGATTCAATGGATATAAGTTTGGGCAAGCTCCAGGTGTTGGTGATGGAAAGGGAGGCCTTGTGTCCAGCAGTCCATGGGGTCGCTAAGAGCTGGATATGACTGAGCAACTGAACTGAACTGAACTAGAGGTCAAAAAGGTCATCCGTGGCATTGCTGAAGGTAGAATTGTATTCTACAGAGAAAGGGGCAGAGTCAGCAGGGGGCCACTCCAGGGAATCCTCCAATGCTGGCTGGGAAGCAGAGAACAGAATAAGGTTGAAGCCTAAGAGAGGTCCACTCTTAAGACCCCATGGAGGGATGCAGAGGCAATTAAGTAACCTTGCTAGAAAGCTTGGGGCTAGAATCATAGCCAGCTGGAGGAAACATTTAAGAAAGATCTAGCTGGAAGCCCCCAGATTACTGATACTAACTGGAGGACTCCTGAAGATCAAACAGGTAGAGAGCGGCCCTACTTATACCAAATCCTAGGACCTCTGATTCAAAGCACTGTGTTTGCTGCATTATGAGATCATGTACAGGGAGACAAATTATTTTCCAATGAGGTGCAGTGCAGCAAGAATCAGACATGGTGGAGAGGCTGTGGGATCTGGAGTACAAAGTATGCAGGGTTTGAGATCTACCTCAGCCACTTATTAGCTCTTACCTTGAACAGTATTTATTTAACTAGTATTTATTTTAAATACCTTGTATTTATTTAATCTCTTTCAGCCTTTTTTTTTTTTAAATCTGTTAAGTGAAAGTGAAGTTGCTCAGCTGTGTCCGACTCTTTGCGACCCCATGGTTTGTAGCCTACCAGGCTCCTCTGTCCATGGGATTTTCCAGGCAATAGTACTGGAGTGGATTGCCATTTCCTTCAGTGAAGATAAAAGTAGGCAAGGCTTTTAAACCTCTGCATGATTGCCATGTTGAACTGGATAATTTTTTCTTGCAGAAGCTGCCATTTATTGAAAGCTATTTAGCAGGATCCCTGGCCTCTATCCCTTATACACTAATGGTACAACTCCTCTGTTCTATGTTCTGACAACCAAAAATGATTCCAGACATTGCAAAATGTCCCATTGGGGTCAAACAGGTCCCGTTTGAGAACCACGGCAATAGTGCACTAGTGAGAAAAATGAAGTTCCATGCAAAACACTTGGTATAGTATCTGACATGTAATTATTGTTCAATATACTAGATATTTTTGCCATTGTTGTTTAGTTGCTAAGTGGTGTTTGCCTCTTTTGTGACCCCACAGACTATATAGGCCACCAGGCTCCTCTGTCCATGGGATTTCCCAGGCAAGCATACTAGAGTGGGTTGCCATTTCCTTCTCCAAGAGATCTTCCTGACCCAGGGATTGAACCCATGTCTCCTGCAATGGCAGGTGGATTTTTTACCACTGAGCCAACTGGGAAATCCCATTAGATATTTTTATTCATTGATAAAAATGTGAGCAATGTTTTTATCAGTATTAAATAAAACTAGTTATTAGGAGAATGCATTCACTCTCAGGCCATGTGTGAATACTTAGTTCAGTTTTAACTAGCCCTGTTGTCTTTTACTTTGAGCAAGGGAAAGCAGGTTAAAAACAGGCATTTTTTTCTGTGTTCATATTCTTAGTTCATGTACACTATGCAGATACACTCACAGCTTACAGTTTGCAGTACAGTAACTGCATGATTAATTGATTAAAACTGCAGTGTTCATAACATATTCTGGGAGAACAATTACACGTTTCCCAATGTAATATATGTTTTGAGTTGAGTAGCTGCCCTCAATATTCTTACTTAGAAAGATATTCATGATAGTTATATGTGGGCTTCCATTACAAAAGTGTTTATGTTGCTTTCAAACTATAGAGTATTCAGTTGCTCTGTTGATAAAATCTAAAGAGGAAGGAAGAGACTTATTTCTATTTATCATGCACATTAATGTCCCATCTTATTTGGTTAGTATTTGATATCATGTACAATCACATAATCATTCAAAATGCAATTCTAGCTTCTACTTGAATTCAGTGATTAAAAACAAGCCATTCAACATGATCCACTGAGTCTTGGCTCACGTCAAGCTCCTACCTCTTCTGCAGCACAAGCAGACTTCAAGCTGTTAATAGGAACAGGCATGACTAACCACGGTAATTTCTTCCTGCATTAATCTTAAACTCTTTAGGAGTCATCAAGGTTTTCTTTCTCTAGCTCAAGATGGAACTGCTGAATTTTGCAGAAAGCATTAAAAAGTTATACAAATGAGATTAAATGAAAACAAAGGACACAATTGTCATAAAGACTACATTAAAGTAGGGTGGAAGAAAATCTTAAGTATATAAGTATGTATTTTTCTAAAAGAAAACTTTGGGCTAAAAATGCACCATTCAGCTTGCACTGGCAATATTTGGATTTGGTTCCCTCATTTGATTTGTGTGTATTGTAACACATGGACTAACTTATACAACAATGATTTGATAGATACTTTAGACAGTTTGTGGCAACAGTACATTAGAATTAGAAATTTTGTCTTCCAAATTGCAAAAGCAACTTGAAGAAGCAAATCAAAATAAAGTTGTTTATTCATATAATCTGTGATGTATGACCTTTGAGGTTATCTGTCAATTGCCCTGTCTCAAGTCCCCAGCTCTTATTTCGTCTACAACTTTATTAGCCCAAATATACATTTTGGGCTTCCCTGGTGGCTCAGGTGGTAAAGAATTTGCCTGCAACTGGGGAGACCCAGATTTGATCCCTGGGTTGGGAAGATCCCATGCAGAAGGACATGGCAATCCACTCCAGTATTCTTGCTTGGAGAATTTCATGGACAAAGGAGCCTTGTCAGCTACAGTCCACGGGGTCACAAAGAGTCAGACACAACGGAGCGACCAACACAACAGAATACATTCCCATGCTTCCCCACCTTTTCCCTTTGGATGTCCATCCTCATTGCTTCCTTGATGTTCTGGGTCAAAACCCATCCTTTCAACTCTCTTTTCTAACTATACCTATGCACACTGATTATGCTTTTATTCAATAACTCTTTGTTATTTAGGTGATTGCTTTTACTATATTATTTTCTCTGGTCTGTATACTGCTTAGTAATTATGTGTTGGCTACATGCATTTCTTATTTTTCCAAGTAGATTGATATATCATGGAAAGCATAGAATGTGTTTGACATTTTTTCTCAAAGTACCCACCAAGCTCTTTTCAATGTGTAACATGTATATGTTGTATGAATAAATGGAACTATTTTAAAGAGAGTTTTTTTGAAGGGCTTCTTATTTAAATGTTTAAAATTATCTGATGAATCTGTATAACAACCAGTTACAGCATCAGAAATACCACTTAAAATAGCATACTAGTACAATCTAATCTAATTCTCATTTTGCAGATGGAAAAACTGCATAGATAAATGACTCACTCTGTTAAAAACTTAATGACCAGCACAGAAGGATAACTGGATACTCCCACTCAAAGCCTCCAGTTTTCACCTCTTAGTGTCACCTCTCCCATTATTTAGAGATTGCCAATGAAAAGATATGCTGATCTAAAGTAAATATAAATATATCAGCTCACTTTTTACTTTGCTGAAGGGGCCATATATAGAACATTTTGGGGTCAAGCTCATGTTCAAAAGACACACAGATTGGAGATAAAGGTCTGGCTTTGCCACTCCTTAGCCTGGAGAACTCAGATGAGCAACTCCACACTTTGTTTATTCATTAGTAAACTGAAACTATTAACTGTATATACCTCAAAGTACCTAAAACATCTGATATATTTTGTGTGGCATATAAAAAGCTGTTAGTAAATGTTACCTATACTTATTAACACTCTGAGGCTTTACAGTTTGACAAAAATTTTTAATTTTATTAATACAGTTTTATAGATACTGAATATGTATTCTAATCCATATATTTTATAGTATACTTTAAGAAATGTGTTTCTTTATACTCTGTCAGTGTTTCTAGAAAAATTTTTTTTAGAAATCATTTTTTTTCTAAATTAGCTAGAGAAAAATTCTTCTTTTGAATGTTTCACTTAGATAATTTTGATGTTATAGAGAGTTTTGTTTCATTTTCAAGAGAAATCTCCTGATCCTCATTTTAAAAAGTAGCTGTCAACATCTTTAAAAATTACTTTATAGTTCTAGGTTATGTATCTCCTTGAAGAACTACTGTTTTCTTTCAAAAAGTGAAGTGATAGAAAAATGCTGAGATTAAATTGTTTGTTTTATTCTTATGTATCACAATACTTTACAGTTACTATTATACTTTTGAAATCATGGGTTGAATATAAAATTTACACAAGGACAAATCTGTAGATTTCCTTGACTAATTTCATATCTTACCTTGTTGTAATTTCAACCCACACTTCTTTTCTTAGATGAATGGAAAAATGAACTTTTGGAAAATGAGTTACATAACATTAATGTTTTAAAACATTTGCTATTTGCTATTATCTAAGGTCATACTAGCACAAGTGCCTTTTCTTGGTCACAAGTAGGTTTGAAGTATGGCTGTACCAGGGCAAACTCCAAGTACCTACTCTACATAAATTAATTTCCCAAAGGAAAATGCATTATGCTTATAATTGAAGTTATCATTTCTAATACCACCATTAATGCTGATTGAATCTTAAATTTGTGTTGGGATCATTTATTTGAAGACACTATATCTCTTAAAAATTCATGTCAAGTACACCCTATAAAGGTTAATCTATAGTCTTGAAGCTATTTCTTAGGCTTTGGCAACCTGGAGAAGGTCAGATTATCAATCTATGCAAAAATAAGAGCCTATTTTTTTTTTAATGGGTTAAGAGCAATATCTATTTTACAGAAAGATAGGATAGACAATTTAGCTTAAGGATTTTATTTTTAAAATATAGAAAATTGATAGATCTATTCATAATATCATCCTTTCTTTAAGCTCATTTTTAATTTTGTTAAATTATTAATAGTGTTTTGATTTTAAACCATTTCCTGTACTCTTGGAATATGGAGTTCTGGGTATATGTAAACTCCTTCAATCAGCCCATTTCTGTCTCTTTCTTTCTGTTTCTCCCACTTGTTTTCATGATTAGATGGGTACCCTCACTATCTACCCAGATGCTATTTTTGGAAACTTTGAGGAGGGTCCCTCTCTATGCCTCCTTTTCTTTCTCTTTGCTATATCCAACCAACCTTCAAATCTATGCCTGCTCAAAAATAGCTACAGATGATTTAGAAAGCATCTATGTATTTCCATTCTCCCATCATGGCTTTAGTGCAGACAGCAGCTGCTAATCAGTAGACTGAACCCTATGAAATTGGCCTCTTTGTTAGACGAAAAATATGAACACATCCACAATTCAACCAAGATGCTTTTCTCTTTGCTCTAATCCATGTTTCACATTAGTAAGACAAATATTTCAAAACTACAAATTGGATGGGATCCCACCCTTGTTAACCCCCTTCAGCTGGTTTCCGTTGTCCTTGTGGTAGTGTCTGAGTGCCTCTCTGTGACCTGCAAAGGCCTACATGAGCTGATCTCTGTTGATGTCTTTAGCATCATTTTTTGAAACTTCACACCTTTGCGATTTTGTTCATCTTCTCTCTGGTCTTTCGAATGTATTTTCTATACGGTCTGTCTCCATTACCTCTGCTTTGCTGAATCCAATTTATCTTTTAGATTTCAGTGCATCTAGCACCGTCGTTAATTCCTCAGGTCTATGTTGGAAGCTATCTTAGGTGCTTAGTTACCGTAACACTTATCACACTGTGTTTTATTTCATATTTACTTTTTTATCTCCCTGACTAAGTATGTTCCGTGGAGGAAAGGGCCATTTCCTCTGGTTGAGCCCTGGGCTTCTTGTACTAATGCATCACAGGTATACAATACATCCTTGGTGACATTATTTATTCTCTCAGGCTAGCCTCAGTTTCCACATATCAAAGGTGGGATAACTTCATTGGGAGATGGTGAAGACTGAATAATAGGACTTTTTTGGCAGGCTGTTCTTATTATAGGACTTCCCTAGGGGCTCAGACAGTAAGGCATCTGCCTACAATGCGGGAGACCTGGGTTCATAACCTGGGTTGGGAAGATCCCCTGGAGAAGGAAATGGCAACCGCTTCCAATACTCTTGGCTGGAAAATCCTATGGATGGAGGAGCCTGGTAGGCTACAGTCCACAGGGTCGCAAAGAGTCAAACACTACTGAGTGACTTCCCTTTATTCTTATTTTAGATCTTTGTACTTCCCTTCCTCATTTACTTCCTTAGTATTTTTTGTTTATTTGCTTCCTTTCCTTTGGGGGATTTATTTTCTCACTGGTGAAGGAGAGATTCGGTGCATTATGTAGGAAGGAGAGAGGAGGATGGGAAACAAAATGGAGTCAGTTTTCCTTCCTGCTAGCAACTCACATCCCTGGAACTGGATTTCCACAACCATAGAGAGAGGCAGCAGTGCTGAGATTCTTCAGGGCTGCACTGTACTTAGGCGATAAAGTGGGCACAGAGTTTGGAAGGAGACCTATATGCCCTCTTGCATAGGGCCCAGGATTTTGTGACTCTCAGAGGACTGGGACCTTAAGTTTGCCAGGCTCAGGTCACAGGGATTTATTGTGAGACTGTACCTGACAGTAAGGAAGGCAGCACTCATCTCATGGGACTAAAGTCCAGTAAACATAGCCTGCCACCCTTTGCAGAGACTGGAGCTAGATTCAAGAATCTCAGGGATTTTTATGTTATGTATTTTCATTTTTGTGAGCTCCTGTTAATGGCCCTCGAAGCATCCCCGGGGCTGTTGGGTTTTGTCTGTCTGCTTCTTTTCCCTCTTCCTGCTAGCTCTTTCATACATCTTCTACTCTGTATGTCCTCTGATCTATATCAAAGTGTTAATCTAGTCAAAACATCTATTCAATAGCTGAAATTATCTTCATTACACCTTGAAAGAGGAGACTAAATAGGAAGTCAGCTCAGCATTTGACTTTGAACTTAATTTCTGATTCTGTGCCTCTGCAAGCATTACTATGTTTACTTATTCATTCATTCATTAGCTATTCACTTGAGTGCCTTCCTCCTTTTTGGCACACTTCTTGATACTGGTAATAATACCTAGATCTCATACACAAAAACAATCCTGTGTTCAAGATACTCACATTCTAGCAACGTTCAAACTATAGGAAGTGGAAAAGAAGCTGAGACTTGAGTAGAATTATTGTAGTTACTAGTATGATATCATTTTGAAAGTGATCAGAAAAATAGCAGATGAGAACATTGTGTCATTTCCCAGCCTCTTTGAGACAGATCCATGCTTTCATTGATCATTTGTAAGCATACGTGAGATACCTTATACATTTCTCCCATCACACTTCTCCCTCCTGTATCCTACCGCCCTACAGAACCGCTCTATTTCCGTAGGTCATAGGTAACTTATCTATGAAGTTAATTTACAGGCTGAGGTGTGCTCATGGATTACTGCTTATGATGTCCATGTATTGTTTGTATTTCAGCAGAGAGTTTCCCTCATCTTAACTCACCAACTACAAAGCACCTTTGTGGGTAATTTTAGAACTTTTTTTTAAAAGGCTAATAGGGAAGCAATCTAGACAACAGATGAACTTTTGATTGCTTCTTAAATCTCCCCATCTATCTGGCTAATTGGTAAATACTTTCTAAAAGCCTAATCAAATAAGAAATAAACTAGAATCATTTCTGTTTTTCTGTCAGCTGTTGCATATGTCCTACACTCTTTTTATAAAAAAATACTGTGAGTCAAAATATGATGAGATTGTTCCCACATTATGCTCATTCATGACAAAATTTCTTGTGTTTGACATTATAAAGAAGCAGTCCTGGGTAAGATCTTTAAGTGAGTTAGAACAAGCCATCATCAGTGAATAGCTGGCCACCCAATAACAGTGTTACATTAATTATCAGGCTGTTATGACCTTTTTTTTAGCATTCTTTTCCCTTAATATTAGTGCAATGAACCCCAAGATTCACCACCCTGGGAGTTATTGGCTGCTTTGTGGGCAGAGCCAGCTTTCAAAAGCAATAGAAGCCTAGATCTTACTGTTTCCAACTGTCATTCTCCTGCCAACGCCCTTTTAAAGAGGATTTGGGGTTCGCCTTTGCATTACATATGCATAACTTCCATTAGTGTTAATCACATGCTCCATTTTAGAGCTGTTTTGGCCCCTCCGGTTTAATGGGCGTTTAAACAGTTTTTAATGCATTATATGTACTTATTTTTTAAACGAGTATTATATGCCCAATTGACTGGAATTAATACAAAGTCCATCAGGTGAATACAGATTTATAATTGTTTTTAAAGCGTGTATTATTTACTCGACCAACCATGACAGCCCTTTTGGAGTCATTCCAAGCTGAGAGTGGAACTACATGTGTGTGTCAATACTGAATAAGCCTTTATGAAATCTTTTAGTGAGGTTCTCTCAGTTAAGCTTAAAGCTTATCCAGCTAATTTTTTCCTCTCACTTTCTCTCTCTCTTTTCACAAACAAATTCTCAAAATATTGTTCACTATTTTTAGCTTGCATCATCAGCATCAGTGAACTAAGTAAAAGCTATGCAAAGGCCCGTTCAGTTCAAATAAACTCAACAAATTCAACAAGATATACAGTGTCTACAAAGCATTAGGCCCTGATACTGAAAAAGGAAAGATATACTCAGTTCTCAATTCATATATAATTGACCTTCATCAAGAGTAGAATTTAATAACTTATTTCATTTTGCAAATTATCCAATCTGTCTAAAAATTTCTATCATCAAGCAATTGAAAAAAAAAAATAGCTCCTTGTTCTCATCTCGGACATACAATTAAACTCCAATCCATTCTTCTTTTATAGCATTAAGCATGTTATGTATCTTTTGCCCCCTTCCTTGGGTTAGTAAGATTATTCCAAAATTGTTTTCCAAACTTTAACATATTTTTATTTGTATAGCATCATCCCTTTTTTACTGTAATAGTGGTTGACTAATTAGTAGGACACCGGAATTCACTTCTATTAGCTTTTAAAACTCAAGACAGATACATCATGCAATTTTAGAGATGTATTCAGACCCTATGCCAGATGAAAGATGATTGCTTTAGACTATAATATAACCTTGTCTTATGGTTGGTAGAATTGAAATCCATATTATTTGTGAGGAGGAAATGCACTGCTTATTATTAGAAAAGAGCAGTACATAGACTTTCAGTTTCTGACAATGAAATTTAAGACTTTAAAAATTTCAATAGTACTTTAGGGAGACCCTGACATTCTTTGTAGGTCAAAAATGAATGCACAAGAAAAACTGCATTTACTGAAGCAACCAAGAGTAATTCTTCGCTTGCTATATGCATGTGAAGATTGTTCGTGGGGTGAGCACTGTAGCCTCTGTTCCAGAAACTGACCATGCTTGCAACTTCCCTTCCGACTGGAGATCAGTAGAGTCGAGTCGGTAGAGTCTTCCTAGGTAGCAGGGCTCTGAACGCAGGTGTAGCTGCTACTGTTGTCTGGAGGTTCCTAAGGGGACTGTTTATCAGTGGTTCATAAGAACGTCTTTGGGTGTTCTTGTATGGCTTTCACAGAAGGAAACTTAGTTTTGACAATGTGGTTCAGAAACTAGATAGCAGTGGGTGGATGGAATGTGTTCTCTTTATTTGAAAAAAACAAAACATAAACTTATCTTCACAAAATGTGTTCTTGGAGAATGGTAATGAAGTAAGGTGAGCTTACATAATAATAAAAAAATGTTGAAATTCTCAAGCATAGATACATAATAAGTCTAGCAACCATATTTACATCTGTATGACTTAGAGATTAATGCTTTTCCTTGTCTGATAGCAAAGGCTGCTAAACTTAATATTGTTACATATTGTAACAATTTCTTTTGTTCAGTTTCATATTGTACATATTTCTTTGGGGTTGTCATATTATTTAGCTTTCTTGTTTAACTCTGTCCATCTGCCTTTCTTTTCTTTCTTTCCGTTCTCTTCTTCCACAAATACTGACTGTAAATTTACTACATGAATTAGGCTCTGAATGAAATATGGTTCAGTCTTTAAATACTTCATAGTTTAATAAGAACTATGAAAGTGAAAGTGAAGTCGCTCAGTCATGTCCGACTCTTTGCGACTAAATGGACTGTAGCCCACCAGGCTCCTCCGTCCACAGGATTCTCCCGGGAAGAACACTGGAGTGGGTTACCATTTCCTTCTCCAGGGGATCTTCCTGACCCAGGGATCGAACCCAGGTCTCCCGCATTGGAGGCAGATGCTTTAACCTCTGAGCCATATGAAAAAGATAATAATTCAACATGATAAGTGTATAAGTATAGTTAAGTATCAGTAGGATGATGTTAGCTGGGATTCATTGGTGGCTTGAATATATTTTTTATTTGTTTGATATGGGCTTTTATGTGTTGGTCAACTTTTAGCAGACTCTTTCTTAAATTGAAAAAAGACATTTTCCTGGAAGAATCAAAATGATTATATTAAAAATTATGGAAAAGTTCCCCAAATGCCACTGAGTGTGTATCTTGGTAATAGATATGCATTTTCAAGAACATAAAACATTTAGTTGACAAATTCTATACAGTAAAAGTATTATATATACTTATATATATATATGTATGTAATAGCTTGACCTCAAGTTGGGAAGTATTATCATTACCAAACCTAACCCACCAAAGTATAATTTACAAAAAGTAAAATAAAACTTTGCATGATATTGTAAGAAGATGGTAAAAAATATTTGCTCTGCATTTCCTCCCTACCTAAAGAAAAAGCCTTTTGAAATTGGTCATAACTTAGGGGAACTATATCTGGAGAAGAAAAATCTTTTAAAATGTCTCACATTGTCAGCATTTTGTCACTATTTTATAAACGACCGAGTTCCATTTCTATACACTTGTCTCATGGTGCAAAGTCCTTTGTGAATGGGCCACATTCTTCTCACACATACAGGTCCCCACAGCATAATCACGTTGATTAACTGACCTGGATCAGTAATTGTTACACTTGAAGAACTCTATAAACTTGAACAGAGAAGTGACTGGTAATGTGACATTGGCCACAGAGACTGACATTTTCTTTTTTTGTTGTTTGCTTGCTTGTATTTTAAAATTGTTTTACAGTCTCTAGTCATTTCCCACTTGAAAGAACTGTGACTAAAATGTTTTAATAAAATAAACTGTTTTCACATTCAGCAGTAGCTGGAATAAACTCAAGATTATACTGAATTCTTATATTAGGTAGGCAACAAAGTGATAATTTCTTCTACAGGTCTTCTCTGCTGAGTTTAAGTAAATATAGTTCAGTAAATAAAAGCATCAGCATCAAAACAGTGCTGCTGTTGCATTTTAAAAAAGGAATTTAGATAAAATTGTGATTATTTTTATTTATTGATATCAATACTTTGCACATGTCTTCCCTCTGTTATGCAGATTGTGGCTTCCATGAAAGCTTTTCTGGCTATAGAACAGAACAAAACACATAGAACCTAACAAACCAGAAGTATATTTTACAAAAGAATAAAATAAGACTTAGCATCTATATGGCTATAAAAAGTATTTCCACTTCATTTTCTCACCACCTTTTAAAAAATCCAGATATTAAAGTGTACACATTCCTATAAAGTTTTTTTCTGAAAAAATATATATTTGAATATCTTACTCTATTTTTAAACATTTCTAAATGTTTGTCAAATTATTAACAGCTACCAAGCTGATTTGAACAAAAAGAAATAAGTTGGATATGATTAGATATATCCTCCAAAAGTCGTTTCCTTAAGAAATAAGAAAACACATTCAGAGTTTCAGAGAACAGAAACAGCAAATACATTTTAAGGAGCTGAAGTATTTTCCTTCTTTCCCTCTCTCTCAGAAGCCCCTGAAGTCGACTCTGCAGCTGAGCTGATTTCATGTTAGAAAGCAATGAAAAAGATAATAATTCAACATGATAAGTGTATAAGTATAGTTAAGTATCAGTAGGATGATGTTAGCTGGGATTCATTGGTGGCTTGAATATATTTTTTATTTGTTTGATATGGGCTTTTATGTGTTGGTCAACTTTTAGCAGACTCTTTCTTAAATTGAAAAAAGACATTTTCCTGGAAGAATCAAAATGATTATATTAAAAATTATGGAAAAGTTCCCCAAATGCCACTGAGTGTGTATCTTGGTAATAGATATGCATTTTCAAGAACATAAAACATTTAGTTGACAAATTCTATACAGTAAAAGTATTATATATACTTATATATATATATGTATGTAATAGCTTGACCTCAAGTTGGGAAGTATTATCATTACCAAACCTAACCCACCAAAGTATAATTTACAAAAAGTAAAATAAAACTTTGCATGATATTGTAAGAAGATGGTAAAAAATATTTGCTCTGCATTTCCTCCCTACCTAAAGAAAAAGCCTTTTGAAATTGGTCATAACTTAGGGGAACTATATCTGGAGAAGAAAAATCTTTTAAAATGTCTCACATTGTCAGCATTTTGTCACTATTTTATAAACGACCGAGTTCCATTTCTATACACTTGTCTCATGGTGCAAAGTCCTTTGTGAATGGGCCACATTCTTCTCACACATACAGGTCCCCACAGCATAATCACGTTGATTAACTGACCTGGATCAGTAATTGTTACACTTGAAGAACTCTATAAACTTGAACAGAGAAGTGACTGGTAATGTGACATTGGCCACAGAGACTGACATTTTCTTTTTTTGTTGTTTGCTTGCTTGTATTTTAAAATTGTTTTACAGTCTCTAGTCATTTCCCACTTGAAAGAACTGTGACTAAAATGTTTTAATAAAATAAACTGTTTTCACATTCAGCAGTAGCTGGAATAAACTCAAGATTATACTGAATTCTTATATTAGGTAGGCAACAAAGTGATAATTTCTTCTACAGGTCTTCTCTGCTGAGTTTAAGTAAATATAGTTCAGTAAATAAAAGCATCAGCATCAAAACAGTGCTGCTGTTGCATTTTAAAAAAGGAATTTAGATAAAATTGTGATTATTTTTATTTATTGATATCAATACTTTGCACATGTCTTCCCTCTGTTATGCAGATTGTGGCTTCCATGAAAGCTTTTCTGGCTATAGAACAGAACAAAACACATAGAACCTAACAAACCAGAAGTATATTTTACAAAAGAATAAAATAAGACTTAGCATCTATATGGCTATAAAAAGTATTTCCACTTCATTTTCTCACCACCTTTTAAAAAATCCAGATATTAAAGTGTACACATTCCTATAAAGTTTTTTTCTGAAAAAATATATATTTGAATATCTTACTCTATTTTTAAACATTTCTAAATGTTTGTCAAATTATTAACAGCTACCAAGCTGATTTGAACAAAAAGAAATAAGTTGGATATGATTAGATATATCCTCCAAAAGTCGTTTCCTTAAGAAATAAGAAAACACATTCAGAGTTTCAGAGAACAGAAACAGCAAATACATTTTAAGGAGCTGAAGTATTTTCCTTCTTTCCCTCTCTCTCAGAAGCCCCTGAAGTCGACTCTGCAGCTGAGCTGATTTCATGTTAGAAAGCTGTCCTAAATACACACTGACAGAGGGGCCGTGAGAATGGACACAGAGCTGTCTGCTCTCTCACACATGCCACCGCACACACTCTCAGGTTCTGAATTGTTTAAGAACACTGAGCAAGAGTCCTCAAGCCTGTTGTTAAAATACAGTCTAGTTAAGATGAATGTAGATGCCTGCGCCTAGACAAATGTATATCTGGAGTCTGAAAACAGTCTACCTGATATATAGGTGATGCATATTAGAAAACTATAGAAGCACTGCTAGCATCTTTGTTGGTTAAATAAACATTCTGGTGAATAATGTGATTGACCCAGGGGAAAAAAATACTGGTATAAAAAGGGAACAGATATGCTTCAACTTGGTATGATTGCTTTGGAAGGTGCTTTCTTAATTTCTTTGCGTGGTACAATGAAGTGCTGAGAATAATCTACAGCGATACAAAGAAACAGAGTTCTTATATATCTTTATTGAATGTAACACAATATAATCAAAGAATGCACATAATTAAGTGCTTAAGCTCAAAGCATCTTTAAAGCAGGAATTCTGCTGATTTTTTATGTTATGTGATTGCTTACGGATTAGTTCTCTATTTGCTCTTAAAGAATATACTTAAACACTCAATCAATGAATAACCTACAGCAGTTTGTTGTAGATTCAATAATGGGGAATGGTGCATTGTACCAGGATAGTCAGATATACCCAAAGGGAGTGTCAGTGGTCAAAATGCTTCCATTGCCAGAAGGTAGTCTGAAAATGGTCTGGAAATTCAATACAGCATTGACCCTACATTGTATACATGATCCACAGTCAGTTTCTCAAGCATACTTGTAGTTTTAAAAAAGAACCATTGAAAAAAAAAAAAAAAGCTGGAACTTAAAAAAAAAACAAAAAAATATATTTTAAATGAGTTGGTTTTTGTGAATAGTTGATTTGAAATGTATTTGTCCAAGTGAGCTAAATGGAAAAATCATTTTTATTTCAGGATAAATGCATCTAAAATTATTTTATTTTCTTTAAAAATAATATAAAGTTTTAAAAATAACTTAAAATTTTCAAGTTATGTACTGACATTTCTATTTGTGAGAGTATAGTTAAATGCTCATCTATTCCATCCTCATAAAGCCTCCTAATTAACAAACAATAGCCGTATATGAATGTATACTTTGTGATATTGATCTAATTTCTATTAGTTTTTTTCCTTTATTTTATCGGTGGATTAAGAAAAAGTGGCAGGTTTTCTAACAAAATAGATTAGAGCCATTTACCAAATCTCACATGGCTGTGTTTGCTTTCCCTTCCTTCTGAGAATTGTAGAGATTTTATTTTCTGTAGTTATTTAAAATTGTTTTAAGATGACACCTTTTTATTTTGAAATTGGAATAAGATTAGAAATTATGATTACCACTAGCAGAAAAAAATAATTATTTTGGAATATGCTTAATTTGGGAATACAGTATTTTCTTGTTATCTTTGTACACTTAGAGTTCCTTTTCAGTTTTAATAGATTGAAGATGTACGTTAAAATGATGTCTTATCAGTTAAATCCTAGTTTTTGTAAGTTTTATGATCCTTTCTCATTCTCAAAATTATAAGGATAGCCATATTTGGGTTTTAAGAACTGCAAGTATAGCTGTATGTATAATAGTAATGTATATTACATATAGTTATATAATGTCTGTCCTTTTTGAGATTGCACCCAAGTACTACATTTCAGACTCTTTTGTTGACTATGAGGGCTACTCCATTTCTTTTATGGGATTCTTGCCCACAGTAGTAATGTAATGTAATGGTCATCTGAATTAAATTCACCCATTCTTGTCAATTTTAGTTCAATGATTCATAAGATGTTGATGTTTTCTCTTGCCAGCTCTTGCTTGACCATTTACCTTGATTCATGGACCTAACATTCCAGGTTCTTACGCAATATTGTTCTTTACAGCTTTGGACTTTACTTTTCCCACCAAATATCAAAAACTGGGTGTTGTTTCTGCTTTGCTCAGCCTCTTCATTCTTTCTGGAGCTCTTAGTAATTGTCCTCCGCTCTTCCCCAGTAGCATATTAGACACCTTCCAACCTGGGCGGGGCGGGGGGGGGGAGCTTATCTTTCAATATCATATCTTTTTGCCTTCTTATACTGTTCATGGAGTTCTTGTAGCAAAAATATTGGAGTGGTTTGCCATTCCTTCCTCCAGTGGGCCACGGTTTGTCAGAACACTCCACTGTGACCTGTCCATCTTGCATGGCCCTGCTCATAGCTTCACTGAGTTGCACAAGCCTCTTTGCCACAACAAGGCAGTGTCTGTGTATACATATATGTTTAATAAGCATATACTTCATTATTTCACCTGGAGGATAATAATTGTGTACATGAGATGGAAATTCAATATAATTTGGAAGCTGGTACTAAAATCTTAGTTTTACATTTATGGCTATTTGATCAAATGGCACATCAAATGGCACAGATGAATCATAGAATCATCCTGTGATGTTGATGAAAATAAAATTCCTTGTTACACTTTAGACAGCATACTGATTTTTGTCATGTAGATTTCATAGATTAAATTTCAACAAAGCTTTGTTATAATAATTTGAAGATTGATTTTTTCCACATTGATTGACAGATTTACTTTTTGCATTAGATCTTATAGCTCACCAATTGATATAGTTCATTAAGACCCCTTTACAAAATCTGCAAAAGAAAGGTACTATTTATGGAATTACTGATGGAGAAACACTGGTATTATAAAGTTAATCATTCCACACACTGAAATAAGTTAATTTTAATGATTCATCGGTTTTTCTATTTGACTTTTTTCTACTTTTAAGATAAAGGCTATTCTTGTCTAGAAAATGATTTAGCTGAGCTTAATCTGCCTTTGGAAGATGTGAATGTGATAAAAATATGCAAAGTGCCTGGAATTGGGCTAGGTCCATAGTTAGACATGTAACAAATGCTAACTCTCTTTCCCCATTTATCATAAGAATTCTAATGTTTTGTGCCTTTTTGTGAGAAAAGACCAGGTTTTGTAGTTTGGACAAACCACCTGGGATATTATAAGGTCCCTTGAAAATTACACAGGCCATAGTACAAAATTTGCAGGAGGGTTAAGAACTTAAAGTGCCAGAAAAATCTTCACTTTTACCTTAACTCCTAACCATAACTTGATAATAATGATCCTGAATCTGTTTTTTTCTAGCTCGAAACAAAATTATAGGTTCCAAGAGGACGGGGATGTGAATGTGTCCTGTTTGCAGCTGTTTATCCAGTTCCAAGCATATAGTAGGTACTTAATAAACATCAGTTACATAAATGAGCAAAAACACTGTAATTTTTCTTTATTTTCCATCTTTATAAAATCATATAAATTAATTAAAATTGATTTACTAATCTTGTGATATTTTTAAAATAATTAAAACATCCTATTTCAACAAGGACTAATTTCTCCAATTACTGTTTTCCATAAGAGTGAAACTAAATCTTCTATGGTCATGATTCAGGCTCTTTATTCTAAGGAATCTCTAACCTGCATTTCTTATTTTCTGCTCACCCCATTGAATGGTATTATACCTAGCACAATATTCCTACCTCAACTGCTGGAATTGTAAGAGCTTAATGATATTGATTTATGCATTATCATTTTTTAAATAGCTCTTTTTAAAACAAAGACCTTATCATCAATGTTTGCAGACAGGACCTTCCAAATGATTCTTCATGTACCTAGAAATTAGTGTCTGCTCTACTTTCACTGATGCAAATATTTACTAAGAAGAGAGAGAAAGAAAATAACCTTTTGCCCTTTTTTTTTTCCCCTTTTCTGAAACCTAAAAGCATTTTGTTTTCTAGAGCTCTATAAAAGTTCAACGCATAAAAGGTTAGGAGCCTGACTTTTTTCTGTCGTGTATATCTTTGAAAAATTGGTTTACGAAGAGTCATACATCATGTAGCCAGACATATGGGAATAGTTAAAGATTAAGGTAAATAGACAAATTGAACTGCTTTAAATCATTTTCCTTGTTTCAGTTTTATGAAGGAGCTTATGAACAAAAGCTGACATTAAGCAATCACAATGGGCTCTTCTCTATGTTTTAGACAGTGGTAAAGACTTTAGTGTCAAAGAGTGTTGCATCACCAATAGTTACATCAATTTGATTGGTGTCCAGATTTCAAAAATGTTACCTTGTCAAACCATAACCTTTTCCAAGTCTTTCATTTGTCATGGTTTTGTAGATTATATCATTTGTTTTATATTACCTGTATCAGAAAGCATGGATCATGGATTATAAGATTTTTTTTATTATATATTGGTTGTTTTTGTTTTTTAAATAAAATTAATACTGTAGGCATTTATGTTCAAAAGAGACTAATCAAATATTTTGGAAGGAAGTTTGATTTCATGCAACAAACATTACAGTAACTCTGCCTAAGGAGACCTTTGGTTCCTTTTCACTAAAAAAGGAATTTTCAGAACCATTAGGTTAACATTTTTAATAAATTGAATAAATATACTGAACTTTTCCAAGGTACCTAATACACTAATATCCTGTGGAGAGAAGCTGGCTGTTGGACTTTAAGGTAAGTTGCAGGAATTTGCCTAGTGACATGGTGACAAGCCCCTACTCTTATGAAAAGTGCTATGGGATCTTTAATGTCCACGCAGGGGAGTAGGATTTAAGATTTTGTGGTCTCATTTGAAAGACCCCTACATAGTAAACTGCATGGGACTCAATTTATCTACCTAGAAAGGAAAGAACGCTTTGTAGCCCCTGTACCTATAAATCTAAGAAATGCTGTGAATATATGCCTTCATATTCATGCAGCACCAATCCCCTTCTTAAAAAATAATAAAAATAACAAGGTCTATGATCATCAGGTTGATATAGATAAAAATCCATTAACTTTTCATCATTATCACAGCTCTTATATCAAAGTGCAGGCATTCATGGGGCTAGCTCACCTCCCCTGGTAGCTGTGCAAAGAGCCAGATGAAGATCTTTTACATACTTCTTTGTTGGTTTGCCTTTTAAAGCGTATGTGGTCGATTTAGAAACTGCTGATGGTCAAAATGTAATTTAAGAAGACTACAAATATTTGCACAGGTATGTGAGCCCAGCTTATAAGACATCCAGCTAATAAGTTTTCTCATGCCTTTAAGTAATGGGTCTGATAGGAAAAAGAATAACTTCTAGAAAATGTTGACCAAGTTTATTGCTGAGCTTGGTGTGATTCTCTGTGGGATAACACATATGTTTATGCCTAGTCTGGAGACTGACATATATATTAGGCATTTCAGGAATGATAGGTTTTTTTCCTTTTGGAATATTCCAGTTGCCACATATATATGTATATATGGCATATATATATACACACATATATATGTATATATACATATACATATATATATATACATATGAAATAGCTTTGTAAAGCTTGCTGAGATATCTCAGGATGTAAATATATGAACTGTTTCTCAATAAGAAATTTGACATAAAGGAGAAAAACACCATCATGTGTGTTTGATAAAACAGCATTTTTTTGTGGTGGGGACTCTTTCTGGGATTGCATACTTCTAGCAATTTTATCCTCCGGAGAAGGCAATGGCAGCTCACTCCCGTGCTCTTGCCTGGAAAATCCCATGGACAGAGGAGCCTGGTGGGCTGCCGACTATGGGGTTGCACAGAGTTGGACACGACTAAAGCGACTTAGCAGCAGCAGCAATTTTGTCCTGTCTCTCTTTGTCATATCTGCAAGCACACACACACACACACACACACACACACACACATTAAGGGTATATGGGCTTTCTTTTTTTTAAAGATTTTTTTGAAGTAAACCATTTTTTAAAAAGTCTTTATTGAATTTGTTATAATATTGCTTCTGTTCCATGTTTTAGTTTGTTGGACCTGAGGCATGTGGGCTTTCAACTCCCTGACCAGGGATCCAAACCCTCTGCATTAGAAAGGTTGCTGGCTTGCCAAGACACACACACACACACACACACACACACNATTGAATTTGTTATAATATTGCTTCTGTTCCATGTTTTAGTTTGTTGGACCTGAGGCATGTGGGCTTTCAACTCCCTGACCAGGGATCCAAACCCTCTGCATTAGAAAGGTTGCTGGCTTGCCAAGACACACACACACACACACTCACACACGTGTGCACACACTTACACACAATTTTGATTCATTTAAAGGATGAAATATTTGTGTGTTTGTTTTTTTAGGTCAGATGAGCTAAGTGACTTCTTTATATGATACAGTTTATGCCAGCATAACATATGACAATAAATCCATGATTTCTGATTTCTCTGCTACACATTCTGCACATCAACCTAGAAAGATATATCTATTATCTAAAGTTAAATACACCTGTCTTCTCTGTAGCTGTTCCTTCTGACCATGAAATTCTATTTCAAAAAATAAGTAAGACCTGTATTTTACAGAATATCTTCATTTTTCCACCACTGATCCAAAGTACTCATGACTATAATGGGATTTATTGGTGAAATGGGAGTTGAAGCTAAGAGAAAACAAAGATGCTTATTTACTCATTTGATTGGATCCTTATTGCTCACCTTTAAAATTAATACTTTGGCCACCTCATGCAAAGAGATGACTCATTGGAAAAGACTCTGATGCTGGAAGGGGTTGGGGGCAGGAGGAAAAGGGGACGACAGAGGATGAGATGGCTGGATGGCATCACCGACTCGATGGACGTGAGTTTGAATGAACTCTGGAAGATGATGACGGACAGGGAGGCTTGGGGTGCTGCGATTCATGGGGGCGCAAAGAGTTGGACACAACTGAGTGACTGAACTGAACTGAAAATTAGTTGTTTTTACAGACAAGTCAGATTCACCAAAATTCCCACTGTTAGTGAAAACAATGTAAGTTAAATATTTCATTGTACATCATGGTATTGAGCATAAACCACCTTTCTTTTTAAGGTGTGTCATTAGTTAAGTTTTTCTCAACTATCCCAGTAATTTAAACTATTAAGACATATCCTGAAATACCACAAAGTTGGACAACATATCACTGAAGCAACAGTCTAATAACATTACTGTACTATTTTACCCGTGAAAACCTTAGATCATTGTACATTTCTCGGGTATGCTTGATCACAGAATGATATTCAAACATTTTTAAGTTTAAGAGCACATTTAGGTCATTTGTGATGATGGCTATACTTTTTAAAGTTTCCTAATATTGACTATAAAGCAAGTGTCAGTGAGCTTGCATGCATACAAATGGCTTTTCCACCTTCCATGAGGTGTTTCAGGGCAGTGGGCACTAGAGGGTGCTATTGGAGCTGATACTAACTGTAACACACCTGAACTTGGGCTTTCAAAATCAGTCCTACCCAGATTCAAAAATGTTTCTCATGATATACTATATTATTATTAGTCTTTAACATTAGGTTCTGTGCATGTCATCAGCATAACTTCCAAAACAAGTTACAAGGCAGTAATGAAAGCAAAGCTCTCCATAACTTGGCAATTATTTTTTGTTGTTGAAATCGGGATTCTCCTCTCCCACCTTTAATAATACTCTTCCAGGTTTTCTTCAGGATGTGTATATAGGCTGGCAATACATTTTTATAAATGGAAAGAAAAATAGGCTTGTCAGGCAACTAACATTTTCTCTGGACTTTAAACATGCATAGTCACCAAAGATTGTTTCTTAAAAGAAATGTGTCAAGAGGCTGCAGGTCTAACTTTTCTCCTGGTGTTTGTGAGAAATCGCGGGCATTCAAAAGAGGCTTGCACTAGAGAATACACAAACCTTATGTCAAAAATGTTGCTTTATATGAAAACGGAAGAATTATCTCCTCCCCCTGCCCCCACCCCCTTGGTAGTTATTTATAAAGGCGTTACTGTAGTTGCCTTTCTTAGACCTTCCCTGAAGGCATGATCAGACTCAAGCAGGCAGCTATTTCCCTTTAATTTTCCACAGCAAACCAGTAATGCTTATGATTATTGTGAAGTCAGGAAAAGTTTAGTCTGATCAAGTGACATGTAGTGATACAATTAGTTACTTAAGCGCTTCTCAAAAATGTTTCACCGTGGAACCTACTTTGTCAGATGCAGCTAAATATTAGCATCTCATATTAAACACAAGAGTAGAGCTGCCTCGTGGAAAACACAGCTGACAGCTCTCAACATGAGCTGAATGATCACTCTCAATTGTAATCGATTCTGTAAGTACTAAACACAAACCCCCAGGCAATTGAAGAAAATAGGATGATGAAGGACTGCAAACTAATATGTTACACATCTTCATTGATTAGACATTGATTAACCATTATTTTCCTGAATGACAAACAGCTAGTGGTAAAGTAACTGAGGCTTGTGATTTATTTACATCTTAGACAGAGATGACTTCTTTATTCAACTGATTGTGAGCTGGTGCTAAACCAGGACACAGTGAGAATTTGACAATCTGAGCTGCTATTTTCTTCCTTTTTTCTCTCTTTTCTCCTTTCTTTCCTCCCTCCCTCCACCCCTTCCTTCCTTCTCTCTCTCTATTTCTTTCCTTCCTTCCTTCCTTCTTTTTTATTATCCTCTCTGGTGGTCTTAAATTTCTGGCATGTTTCCATTTGAAACAAATTTAACTAGACTTAACTGAATTCCAAAATATAGAACATGTACCTGTGGTTTAAATACATTTAAAAAGAAGATCATTTTATAGACTTGGTATTTACAAGCATATTGATCAGTGTTTATTGAATTTTTAATTTACTTCTCTCTTTTCTTCAATGCCTTATTGGCAGTTATACACAATTTTAGGATGAGTGGAATAGGAGTTTGTTGGTATCTGTTGCTTATTTTTCTTCTGGGAAGCATTTTGCTTTAGAACTGTATGATTCATACAAGGATACAAATATTTTACAGTTTAAATTATTTTTGGTTCATCTAAAACTGATATATTTATTATGGACAAACTTGGATTTATGTAGCAAAATCCTGTGGCAGTGTAGTCAAAATGTTAAAATCTATTTGAATAGCTGTTAAATAATACACAATGGAAAATTTTGCTCCTAAGTTTTCAGGCAATCTCTTCTATTATAAAGTAGTAAAGAGAGCATGATATTCATTGAAATGAACTGCATTATTACTGAGTTAAATCTAAATTATAGTAAGACTAGCATTATTATTTGGAGAAGGCAATGGCACCCCACTCCAGTACTCTTGCCTGGAAAATCCCATGGACGGAGGAGCCTGGTGGGCTGCAGTCCATGGGGTCGCTAAGAGTCGGACACGACTGAGCGACTTCGCTTTCAGTTTTCACTTTCATGCATTGGAAAAGGAAATGGCAACGCACTCCAGTGTTCTTGCCTGGAGAATCCCAGGGATGGGGGAGCCTGGTAGGCTGCCGTCTATGGGGTCGCACAGAGTCGGACATGACTGAAGCAACTTAGCAGCAGCAGCAGTAGCAGCATTATTGTTATTATTATT
Source organism: Oreotragus oreotragus (assembly GCA_006410675.1). NCBI lineage: Eukaryota > Metazoa > Chordata > Mammalia > Artiodactyla > Bovidae > Oreotragus > Oreotragus oreotragus. Next base: position 337,880 of record SJYX01015343.1, on the reverse strand, counting down.
ATTGCTTTCTAGAGCATTCTTGTGCAGTTTGAAGGTTTGTGGGAAATATTTATAAGTAGAAATAATTAAGATATTCTGACATTCATCATAATGGTCATAATAAAGACTTTTGATGTTCAAGAAAGCATAATTTGCTTCTCCATTGGAATTTGATTGTAAATTAGCACTAATTAATGTTCACTTAAGTGTTACAGATGTGTGATATATCTAGTTAGTACCAAAGGGGTAACAGTAGAAAATTTGTTCTATAAAAGTATATGAGTTTAGAATAATGATTAGATTGTCACTTAAAAAATAAGAGAAATTCATTATAATTTCTAGTGTTACAAGTCAATTTTAGCACTTGCATAACTTAGGGAAAAATTAGTAAACCGTATCATTTCAATTAATATAGAGATGCATTCAACACCACCCTTAGTTGTTACTGAATTATTAGACATGTTATTATGGAATTTCATTGTCATTTTCCCTTTAATGTAATTCTATCTCTAGGTGAATAAATCAAATGTTCTTTATGGACATTACCTCTTTATCATACATAACAATGTGGATATGTTTTTCGCAGAACAAGTTCTATTAGCTCATTCTAAGACATGGGGTCTTTGTGCACAGGTATATTATTATTATTAACTCCAGTCTTTTAAAGATTTGTTTTACGGTTTCAGAATTTTAATCATGGGGTAGAGAGAAAAATATGTGACCTTTGCATCTGTATCTTTAAAGTTAATAATTGGAAGCCTGGCCTAATTGTTAAAGATATCCAGCTGTATTTCAAGGAAAACAGTCTTAAGTTTTAAAAGAGGAAAACTATCAGTTGGGAAATATGTGGTGCTTAAACTTTTACAAAGTTTGAAGATGAGCTTGACTCATCAGTTGCCCTTAGTTAAAATACATCAGTAGACCCATGCTCGGGGAAGGCAATGGCACCCCACCCCAGTACTCTTGCCTGGAAAATCCAATGGACGGAGTAGCCTGGCGGGCTGCAGTCCATGGGGTCGCTAACAGTCGGACAGACTGAGCGACTTCACTTTCACTTTTCTCTTTCATGCATTGGAGAAGGAAATGGCAACCCACTCCAGTATTCTTGCCTGGAGAATCCCAGGGATGGGGGAGCCTGGTGGGCTGCCATCTATGGGGTCACACAGAGTTGGACACAACTGAAGTGACTTAGCAGCAGCAGCAGTAGACCCACGCTAATTATGAGTCAGCTCCTTAGTATTATTTTTGAGGCTGCATTCCCTTTTAGCTTTACACAGTGCTCGGAACACAGGGAAGGGAAATCCTTGATTGGCTAGTGGAGCATGAAGAAAGAACAAATGAAAAACCATCCAACAGCCATATCCCAGAGGGAGCTCGGAACCCTAGAAAGAAGGCTAATAGTGTGTTGTTTCCTTGTCCATCTGTGTGCAGGTGAGAGCATCACTGCAGGGGTCTGTGTGTAAACGTAAAAATCAGAAACCTGAAATTTCATAGAAGCAACCACGGTGTGATGTTTGCACAGCAACTCCCTTTCGGAAAAATAGAAAATGCCTTCTTGGGTGTTGGCTGTCTTTTCTTCTAAGTGCGTGTGTCTGCATGTGCATGCACACACACAGAGGCTTATGTGGAGCGGAGTGTGCTTCAGTTTTCTCAAGCATATTTAATATCTTTAAAAGTTTAAATGAAAATGTAGCTGTCAATTTTAAACTAATTTGGATGGACAGCAATAAAATGCAAACCTCACTTCAAATTAGAATTTTCAGTGAGGATTTCTAATGGAAAGTAATTGCTGACAATAGGAAATGACAAATTACTAATTACTTAGTTCAATTAGACTTTTGTGCCTTTGGTCCTAAGTGGCAAGCATACAGCAAATCTTGCACTTTTCTAACAATTAATGACACTAAAACTATTTAAACTGCCAACAGATGTGAGTAAGAAGACATGAATAGAAACTTACTTAATTTACATACTATCCCTATTTTATATCAAGTAAATGGTGTTTAATTTTTATGCCACAATTAAATATTACTGGTACAGTGCAATTTTCACGGAACTCCATAGGCCAAAATATCACTGCTCAAAAGCTGGTCAGTGCTAATGCTTCCTTTCCTCTTATCACAGCAGTATTTCTTTTTAAAAGATTCTTGGAGTATAAGTTTCTATCTATGTGGTATTCATGGCTATACATCAGTGTTAATTAAATAGCATCCTCACTTTTTTGCTTTTCTTCTCATTATTTATTTTTTTGTCTATTCTGTTCACCTTTAATATCCTAATGATTTATGTAGAATCCATATATTTTTCAATCCCTATCTTCCCCTGAAGACTAACTCAGGTATGATTTGGGGAGAGAATTTTCCTTTAAAAGTAAACTCCCTTAATTGCCTCTGGACTGTTAACTTCTGACGGTAGCTTACAGGGAACTTAGCTTGGTATTTGTAGTGCTATCATCTTGAGTCATTTTGATTTTGCAAATATAAGATTGTTTTTTAATGTTCCCAGTTATAATCAGAAAGATTTTTTTCTCTGTAGGTCAGCAGCTCAGTAAACCTATTGAAGATACATGTGGAGTGTAAAGAAAAAAAAAAAGGCAAGGGATCCAGTTATGTTTATAATGATTCATTTCCTTATTAAGACCTAAAACATATTCTTTATTCAAAGCATGTATAAACGTATTTGCTTGTGAAATGAAAATAAAAATGCTGATCACTATTGAGTCAAATTCACCTAACATTTTGAACCTACAGAGAAAGGGCAATAATTTTAGGCAACCAAACTAGCCATAAAAGTAAACAAAACAGGATGCTATAGAAAAACAAGATACATAACAACACTAGTCAAATTAAAGGCTTTAAAACTCACTGGGTAACTAAGCAAAGAAGTGAATCAAGTATAGAAGCCCGAACTGGCTATTAAATTCCACAATTCTCCTGTGGGAATTCCTTTAGCCCATAAGATTCTCTGGATGTCACTAAGAACTGAGACATCAGTTACCCAATTGCCTTCCCCAGTGTTCTTAATAAGACTGCAAACAGCCTACTCAAATTAAATATATCTTATATTTATCTCTTAAAGATTAAGATGACATGTATTCTGTATCTTATTAATATTGCACCTTTAGTTCATTAATTGGACGAACTGAAGATTTATGATTTAATTCTCCTGTAAATAAAGAAAAATGTAAATAGATTTTGTTTTATCATATTAATGGAAGGATAAGGCAAATTGGAGGGGCCTGTGTCTTGAGAACAGACATATAACAAACGCTTTTTCCAAGGCTTCTGCTTGATTTTTGCAGTTTTTTTTTTTCTCTGAGATTCCTGCAATTAAGCTATTGTTTGGAGGCAACACTGTAAATTAGATTCAAATAACCAAGGGTAGTTTTTGGACAAACCTCTGTTGTTTCACCACAGCTGTAGTTTTCTTTTCTCATGAGCCCTGTGAACTTTAAGGGCTAGAAATATAACAGAGAGCATAGTAGATAATAGAGGGAAAAGGAAAAGCTTAGGCAGGGGGTAGGAGGCCTGGGCAGGGACAGAGGAAAGAAAGACTTTTCACAAATCATAAGAAAAATGGCACTGGCATTGTGCCTAAAAAAAGATAACTTGGAGAAGAGGCAACAGCAGCGATAGACTTAGCAAGTATATTTAGAGCAAGAATGATAGGAAGAAAGAAGTGGCCTAATTAGAAGAGAGGGAAAGAGGGAGAGAGGGAGAGGGAGAGAGAGCAAGAGTGCAAAGGAAGTGTCAGAAAAACCCAGACAGTAATGAACCTAGGGAAATTAGCAAAATGTATGTGGAGCTTGAGGATGTATCCTCACTCATGCCACAATGCATCATGAGAATAGACTGTTTTGGTTGATTTAAACATCCAAGGAATGCATCATTTTTTTCGTAGTTTCCAGCATCATTATTGAGACACAGACAACATATAAATGTCACTTTAGTAATCTAGATTCTTTTTTTATAGCTACGTGAGAAATTGAAAGGTATGACATATCCACATATTATGTTTTATGAATTGTATGAAAGTGCTGTATACTTACTTCTGTATACTTTGCATTAAGTACAAATCATCCTGGGCTTCTGGGGTGGCACTAGCAGTAAGGAACTCACCTGGCAATGCAGGAGACATAAGAGATGCAGGTTCGATCCCTGGGTCGGGAAGATCCCCTGGGGCAGGCAATGGCAACCCACTCCAATATTCTTGGCTGGAGAATCCCACGGACAGAGAAGTCTGGAGGGCTATAGTCCATAGGGTCACAAGTCGGACATGACTGAAGTGACAGCATGCACATGCGTCATCCTAGACTTAAATATCATCCTAGACTTAAAACGATAAATCTATCATAAGTTGAAAAATTAATAAGCTGAAAAGTGAAAGTGAAGTCTCTCAGTCATGTCTGACTCTTTGCGACCCCATGGACAGTAGCCTACCAGGCTTCTCCATCCGTGGGATTTTCCAGGTAAGAGTACTGGAGTGGGTTGTCATTAATAAGCTGAAAATGCATTTAATACACCTAACCTACCGAATATCATTGCTTAGCCTGGCCTACCTTAAATGTACTGAAAGCACTAACATCAGTCTACAGTTTGGCAAATATCATCTAACACAAAGCCTATTTTGTAATAGTGTTGAAAATCTCATGTGATTTATTGAATGTGATACTGAAAGTGAAAAACAGTATGCTTGTGTGGGTACAGAATGTTTGTAAGTGTATGAGTTGCTGACTGGGAGCTGCTGCTCGCCACCTAACCCAGCATCAAGAGAGAGGACTGTACCACATAGGGCTAACCTGGGAAAGGATCACAGCTCAAAATCTGAACTACAGTTTCTACTGAACGTGTATCACTTTCTCACCACAGCTAAAGTTGAAAAATCATAAATTGAACCAAGTCAATCAGGGACAGTCTGTACATGGTTCACCTACATTCTGTGCTCGGTGAAAATTTTGAAAAAGTTTTGAAGCCCCAAAACTTTTGAACTCTTAATTATATTTTTGAAATATGGAAGCATGTTGAATTTTCCAGAAGGTTTTGAGAGAATTGTCTAATTTTTCTAAGACTGATATTTTAATGAATATATATGTGTATTTCTTATAGGAAGAAAATTTTAAGTTGTATTTTCCACATGAAGACCTTGCTTAGATAATTATGCTTTCTGTTTTGTTGTTAATTGTATTTCAGTTTAGGAATGCTAAAGCTGGATTCTGGGTCAGTTGTATGATCTTTCTAGACAGGCGCCCAGAAGCTGAGAAGATTGTCATCAGTCATTTCCTTCCTCCTTTCTTCCATCGTTCCTTCCTTCTTTCTCTACCTCCTTTCTCTTATTTTTGTATGCACTGGGCCTGCTGGCATGTCTTGCCCACTGAAGAGATTGAATGTTATTCCAAATATGTTTTTGTACCTTCATGGGATGAATGTATAAGGGCAAAATTTCCTTGAAATGATCTTTGGGAGGTGCTATAGAATGCTCATTAATTTGTATCATTAAAGCAGCTCTAGCCAAGTAGATGCTGGTTAGCGGTAGACTTGTTCTTGATATGTCTGCTTCAGGTTTAGGGTCAGGAAGCCTTTGAACAGTTGAGATAATGTTCTGGCAATTTCCGTAATATGCAGTAACTTGACTTGTCCCATGGATGGTTGATTCACTTAAAAAGCTGGCTGGACACTGATTGCAACTGGTGAATTTCTTATTGGAAAGTTTCCAATGCTAACACACATTTTGATGGGCATCTATTTCTGTATCTCTCAGAGGCTGAGGGTTAACATAGCAAGTATTAAGATGCCTACCAATTGGTTAAATGTCTTATCATCTATCATTTTTGTTTTCTTGGAAACTATGATTTGCCTTCTTTAGCGTTTTCCTTTTTGGGAGGTATTATATGGAACCGAAACAAAGGAAAAACAGAGGAAATCATATACATGTTCTAGACAGCGCAGTTTTTACTGTTGAGAATTGTATACATATATGAGTGTTTATGTGTCTAGCTGTTTATTTATCTACCTATTCTAGCAGAATAAATTTTCTAGTCCACTTCTAAATATTCTTGCAAAACCATTAAGGCTATTTCAAATTTCCTATATTAATTTCCTCAATTGTTTGCATATCTTAGAAAATTTTGATTACTTGAATTAAAATATATACAGACTTCAGTTTCAAAATCCTCATTTTCACTTTATTTCTACTGTGAAATTAATTAAAAATCTATTGTTAGTGTCATGCAAATATTTTAGTAGGAAAATCTATGGATTTATCATAAGCATAGAAAAAGGAATTTGAAATAATAAGAATTACTTTGAAGGAACATTCTCTTAGTTTTTACAGGTTCCAGAACTTCAAAATTGATCCCTCAGAAGAGACTTGTGCTCTTAATTTATAGTCATGCATATTTTTTATGAATTTCTTGCTAATAGTGACTGACACAGAGAATAACTGGGCTTATTTTATATTAAAATAAGACAAACTTTTGCATAACAAAGAGCAGAGAAAGATTTAGCCAATATACTCTATGTGGGTTTTTAGTTTAGATGATTTTAAGTTATATTAAATTTCTTTAAAATCAAGGACAGAAAAGGCTTCCTACATGATGGGAATTCACATGTGAAGACTGCCTTCTAGAGATTAAGGTCAAAGCGAGAGAAACTTGAAAGAAAAAAAATGTTAGTGGGTTACTGCAATTCAAATACTAAGTATTATATTTACCTAAGGATTTCTTCTGGCTTTGGGGATAACTAGTAAATTAAAAATGTTAATTTCAAGAAATATTAAATATATTTTCTTTACTTAGTTTAGGAAAACAAAAACAAATTTATTTCTTAAATAAGTCAAAGGAAATTCTTAAAAATTCAAAGGAAATTCTTAAAAATTTTCTCTCTATTAGTAGACCCTGGAGGTTAGATATGTAGGTTTGAAATGTAGTGAACTCTCAGCTAAAATCAGGAGAAAATTCTACTTCTCAATTTGCCATAACTTGCTATGTAATCTTTTACAAATCACTGAAAACTTTCTGTACTAGAACACTCACTATAGAATGAAAAAATTCTATTTTTTTCTAAGTTTGGTATTATTTTTTTACAATAAAATAAGACAGTGTAACTACTTGTAAAATGTGTTTGCATGATAACAGTATCAGTAGAAGCAAATTTTTTGTATTTTTTATAATCACTAAGGTATTTTGAAATAAAGCTGTTACTCTTGAATCATTAACATTATAATAATTAAATACACCTTTTATAAAAAAATAAAATTCAGTATTAAAATATGCTTCTAAATTCCAAACATCTTAAAATCATAAAAATTGCACAACTATTCAAATAAAGCAATTATTTAATTTAAAATTTGATAAAAGGAGGGGGAGAGGAGATAAAACAATGGTTAAGAACCAATGGAAAAATATCACTAGTAATAACATTTTAGAATTTAAATGTTTTTGTTATTTCAAAGCTCAGCTTATTAATATAAAAAGTGTATACAAATAGATTGAGACCTTTAAATTAAAAATATATTTTGACTATAAAGTCACTCAGATTATGTGAGCAAATGTGTTCACTACAGATTTATAGTTGACTTTGCATTTAATCCTTAAATTTTACTCAAATTGTGCTAAGTTAGATAGAACAATACAGTCAAAAACTGCCATAAATTGTGAAAAAGAAAAGAAAAAATAGAGAATGATTTTCTCTGATCAGGGAATACATTTTTTTCAGATACTGAGGTTTCCTCTAGCCTAACTTCCCATGTAGTTCAAGGATCTTTTAAGATTCCCTGAGCATTGATTATCCAGGCTCTGCCCAAATGTCCCCAGTAATGGGAGGCTCATACTCTCCTGTGGCTGTTTTGGCACAATATTTGAGATTTACTTTCCATAATCTGGATAACAAATATCAATGACAATTTTGGCTCACACTAAAGCTTTTGGAAAATTAGATCCTTCTAGATGTTTTTTTTAATATAGATTCAATTAGATTTGAAAATCAGTTGTATAACATAGACATGGGGGTGTCAAATACAGTAGATCGTTGACATGAATATTAATATCCAGAAACTCATAGCTTATAAGGAGAAAGACTCAAAACAAACAATTGCAACCTGGTGTAATAGGGACAATGATAGAAGTATGAACATACTACAGAGGCAGCGCTGAAGAGGTTTTAGTAGATTTAAAGACTCATAACAAATGCGTCTTCATTGAGTCACTGAGATGAATGGTGACAGAGATGGAAGGTAGAACAAAAAGCACATACAAAGTCACTGAGGTCCAGATTACATAGTACATGTGGGAAATTGCAAGAGAGAGCCCAAATTAGGTCCCTCCTCCTTTATTGTTATGATTGGTTTTCTTGAGTTTTATTGAAGTATATTTGATATATAAAAAAATCATACATATTTATTGTTTGCAATTTGTTGTGTTTGGAGATATATATATATATATATATACCTATGAGGACTTCCCAGGCAGTTCAGATGGTAAAGAATCTTCCTGCAATACAGGAGACCTGGGTTCAGTCCCTGGGTTGGGAAGATCTCCTGGAGAAGGGGATGGCTTCTTCTTCCACTTCTTCCACGTGGCTGAAGTAAAATTAGCAAAGAAGAGACTAGGACGAGATCAGAAAGAAAAACTGACTTTATATTGTCATTGCAGGAAATTTGAGCTTTAGTTTGGAAAGCCGCTGAATTTTGAGTGGAGGAACGATATGAGAGACTTTTACATTATAATAGATTATTTTGGCTGCCGAACTGAAAATAGACCAGAGCTGGCCAAGGGAAAAGAAAGGCTAGGTTTGTTTTGTTGTGTTGTGTTGTGTTTTGAGGGAGGAAAGATTGCTATTGCAGGTATTCATGGCTTGGATTATAATGGTAGTAGTGGCTGTGGTTAAAATCAGTTCTCTTCTGGATAATTCTGAAGGTAGAATTAGCTGAAGGGTTGATATAGAGTATGATAGAAAGTCATGGAATACTTTATAACTTTTGGCCTGAAAGAGCAGAGTTGAAATTTACCTAAATGGGGAAGAGGAGCAAGTGAGTCTAGATAACATGGCTGTGAATAGTTTAGTTGTAGTCATCTACATTCACGTGTAGGTTTAAATGTAGAAGGTGTAAGTTCATGCAGGAAAGCCAGGGAGAGGCGCAAGCTAAGAGCCTTTACAGAGAATGGTTGCAGTGACTGAATCATGGAATTTAAACTTGCTGAGGAGAGTAGTGGGGACTCCCTCATGGCTCAGCTGGTAAAGAATCTGCCTGCAATGCAGGAGATGCAGGTTCGATCCCTGTGTTGGGAAGAGAACTTAGAGAAGGGAAAGGCCACCCATTCCAGTATTTCTGCCTGGAGAATTCCATGGGCAGAGGAGCCTGGTGAGCCACATTCATGGGATTGCAAATAGCTGGACACAGGTGAGCAGCACACACACACAAGGAGAGTAGTGAGGGCATCCGAGAGTGGAGGGTCAGTGAAAGGTGATGGGAATAATGACTGTAGATCTCCTTCTGAGGACATCAGAAAACTCCAGACTTGTGGTGCTGCCAGGAAGTGAACTGGAAAGACTATTCTGGTTATGCATTACAGTATGTGTCAGCTAAATTCTACTAGATTATTATTCACATCTTGATTTTTTAAACTGCTTTGTTAAGATAGTAGTATTTACCCCGTTCCCTTAATGTCAGTGTGATATTATTAAAAAGACAAATCAAGTCAGTTGTGCAAGTTATTTTTACAAAAGTCATCTTGCTTTCTAATGATCATTATATGCTTTTCATTATATCAACATTTCTTTTCAAATGTCCACAAAATACATTGATTCTAGAAATTCTGGTTTAACTTGGTATCTGTAAGGAGGGAAATATTAAAGAACAGAGCTCTATATTTTATTGTGAGATTCTAAGATCTAGAAAAAAAGAATAATTATTTTATATTTTTTGATGCATTCATTTTAAAGAATAAAAGTCTTTTGATTTTTAAATAAAAAAAAATGTTCCTGTTTATTGATATTAGCCTCATAGATCTACTTGTAGAATTTATATCCTCTCCATCAATGCTTTCAAATTTTTCTTTAAGTGTTTGGAAATTTTTTTTAAAAAAAGATTTATTTATTTGTCTATGGCTATGCTGGGTTTTCCCTGCTGCATGCAGGCTTTCTTTAGCTGTGGTATGCGGGCTTCTCATTGGGGGCCTCATTTTTCTTGTTGTGGAGCACAGGTTCTAGGCATCTGGGCTTCAGTTGCAGCATGTGGGCTCAGTAGTGGTGGCTCTCAGGCTCTAGAGTTGTGGCTTAGTAGTTGTGACTCACAGACTTAGCTGTCCTGTAGCATGTGGATCTTTCCAGACCAGGGATGGCTCCTGCATTGGCAGGTGGATTCTTTACAACTGAGCCACCAGGAAAACCCTCAAATATTTTTGATAGTGTGCAGTTTTCAGTAAAATATTTCTATGGATTTGTATCCCAACACATCTTTATGTATAAATTATGTTCTTCAAAGATAATCAAATACAAATATGATACACATATAAAACTTGGCCAGTTATAGGAACTGAAATAGAATAAAGGTGAATGCAATGTTGTTTATTTTTCTTTTCTTTTTTTAGCATAAACACTTTTCTTATTTAATTAAGTAATTATAGTTAATATTACTACTAGCAGTATTTTAGTAATAGTGACATGGATGTCTGATGATTTTATCATTGTCATTGACTTTTCACTCATAAATGTTTGATAGGAAACATGCCCAAAGGGGATGAGGAATCTTAGCACTACCATTTTCTAATTGCTCAGTTGTACTTGTGATAAGAGAATTGCCTTTGATGACTCCTTTGCAAGAGACTTTTTAAATTTCTTGTTCATTTTGTGAAGGCAAATTTCATTAAGACTGGACAATGTAATCTGTAAATCTGCTTAACTGGTACACTTAAATTGGAAAAGTTAAAATATGAGCAAAGTCACCTGTCTTAATGAAGTCCTACTGTTCCATTAGAATGTTTCCATAAACTAGAACAGCACGTATAATAGTCTCGTATTTGGACTCAGTGAGGATGGTCTTGCCAATCTCCATTTTAAATATTAGAAGAGCCTCATATCCTGACATTCTTCTTGCAGGCACTAGTTTTCCATCACAGGAAAAAAACTGACAAAAAGAACATATGGTAAATACTTATTCAGTGAAGTACATGGAAGCTGAAATTCCTCATGCCCCTAAAACTTAACTCTTTACATGTATCCATCACTTCATTCATTTTTGCTAAAGAGGTAAGGAATCTCTTGGTATAACTCCCTTACTTGCTTCACTGTGGTTTTTACTTCCACTACTATGATACCTACAGACATCTTTGGGGTGCTTTTAAAAATTATTGAGGTAACATTGGTTTTGTAACAGTATATAAGATTTATGTGTACTACATTATATCTCTGCTTCTGTAGGGGGCTTCCCTCAGAGAAGGCAATGGCACCCCACTCCAGTATTCTTGCCTGGAAAACGCCGTGGACGGAGGAGCCTGGAAGGCTGCAGTCCATGGGGTCGCTGATGGTCGAACAGGACTGAGCGACTTCACTTTCACTTTTCACTTTCATGCATTGGACAAGGAAATAACAACCCACTCCAGTGTTCATGCCTGGAGAATCCCAGGGATGGGGGAGCCTGGTGGGCTGCCATCCATGGGGTCGCATAGAGTCGGACACAAGTGAAACGACTTAGCAGCAGCAGCAGCAGCAGCAGCAGGGGACTTCCCTAGTGGCACAGTGTTGAAGAATCTGCCTGCTAATGCAGGAAACTTGGGTTCGATCTTAGAGTCAGGAAGATCCCCGGGAGAAGGAAATGGCAATCCACTCCAGTATTCTTGCCTGGAGAATCCCATGGACAGAGGAGCCTGGTGGGCTACGGTCCATGGGGTCACAGAGTCAGACATGACCAACTGAGCATGCATACACGTAGAGTAAAATCTTCCCTTTTTAGTGTACAGATTTATGGGATTTGACAGATACCTGCAGTCATGTAGCTACCACTATGATCAATAATAGAACAATTCTATCACTCCAAGAATTACCCTTAGACACCACTTCATCTATTCCTCCTTCACCCCCAGACCCTAAGCCACAACTCGTCTGTTTTATACCTTATAGTTTTGCCTTTCCAGAATATTACATACTTGGAATTAGGTAGTATGCATTCTTTTGAATCTGCCTTATTCCATTTAGCATATTACAGTTGAGATTCATCCGTGTTTCTATGCGTATCAGTAGTTTGTTTCCTTTTTCAGTTGACTAGTATTCCATTGTGGAGAAGGCAATGGCACCCCACTCCAGTACTCTTGCATGGAAAACCCCATGGACGGAGGAGCCTGGTGGGCTGCAGTCCATTGGGTCGCTAAGAGTCGGGCACGACTTGAGCGACTTCACTTTCACTTTTCACTTTCATGCATTGGAGAAGGAAATGGCAACCCACTCCAGTATTCTTGCCTGGAGAATCCCAGGGATGGAGGAGTCTGGTGGGCTGCCGTCTATGGGGTCGCACAGAGTCGGACACAACTGAAGCAACTTAGGAGCAGCAGCAGCAGTATTCCATTGTATGGATGTCCCTTTCAGTGATCAGCTGAAGGACATTTGAGTTTTTCCCAAGTTTTAATCAGAAATAAAGCTGCTATAATAATTAGTAAATAGTTTTTTTGAGTGAACATAATGTCATTTCTCTGGGATAAATACAGAGAAGATAGTGCTGCTACTTAATGAGCAATAATTTATGTACAAGTATGAATATTGTATTAATACAAGTGTATTATTAAATAGACTTTCATTAGAACCTAGAAGCACTATTATGATGTCTAAAAGTAACTTTCAAATTCTTTAAGCAAGCTCATTTCTCAACACTAAATTTCAGGTTAAAACCTTTGTCCTTTCTTCGCCGAAAAAGGTATTGGGTTGGCCAAAAAGCTCATTAGGGTTTTTCACAAGATATTACAGAAAATCCCAAATGAACTTTTTGGCAAATCCAATAGAAATTAACATATGCAAATTCTATCATTTTCCCACCACAATCTAAAACCCTTTTTACCTCTGTGCCTATTTCCTCCTCATAAAAAAAGGAGAAATTCCCACTGTCTTCACAAAACAGTTTATTACAAGGCTGTTTTAATTTCTCTAATACATATTTACAACCCCCTCTAATTAAATTTTGTTTCCACTCTCAATACCCAATCGAAACTACTTTCAATGAAACCACTGATGTCCTTGATGTTGCTAAATTCAATGAATTTTTGTTCTTGGTCTCTAACCTCTTGTGTATTTGCCATTGATTATTACCTTTGTTCTATTTTAAAGCCTTTTGTTTCTAAAGCTGAAATAGTTAATAGAGTCCAATTTAATTATTTTGAGACATTTGGAGCAGTCCTAGAGTATGATGCAGTGTTTTTCAGTTCTAGTTTGACTCTATTATATTCTTCTGCAAGCTTAAATTTAAAATTTCCAAACTGAAAGAAAATTTTTAGGAATAGTGAAAAGAACATCCATATATTTCTCTTTGATTCCTCAACTGTTAACATTTTGTCAAATTTGATCTCTCTCTAAGTCTGTTTCTCTCTATGAAGAGAGATCAATATCAATGTATATTTTAATACACATTCAAGCAAAACATTTTGCTGTATTATATCTTACAATTGAAATAATTTGATCTTGTATATTTAGGTCTATGATTTATTTCAAGTTAATTCTTGTGTGAAATGTAAGGTAAGGGTTGGGGTTCTTTTCTTTTTCCTAAGTTTTTGGTTTTATAAGAAATAGACTTTATTTGTTAAGAGCTATTTTAGGTTCATAGCAAAATTGAGAAGAAGGTACAAAGACTTCCCATATACACCTTGTCCCCATGCACGCATAGCCTCCTATATTATCAACATCCCTCACCAGAGTTAAGCATTTGTTACAATTGAGAATATACACTGCTACATCATTATTCCAAAGACTAATAGTTTACACTGGGATTTACTTTTGGTGTTGTATATTTTATGGATTTGGACAAATCCATAAAATACACAATGACATGTATCCACCATTATAGTATCATACAGAGTATTTTCACTTTCTTAAAAATTCTGTGACTTTTCTTCCTTTCTTCCCCTCTAAACACTGGGAACTGCTGATCTTTATACTGTCTCTATACTTTTGCCCTTTCCAAAATACTTAGATACTTCCAGATACTTAGAATCATTGAATATTTCAGACTGGCTTTTTTATCCTCGTAATTTGCACTTAAGATTCCTCTTTGTGTGTGTGTGTGGCTTGATAGCTCATTTCTTTTTAGAGCTGAATAAAATTCTATTTTCCTGATGTACCAGTATGTATTCATTTACCTACTGAAGGATGCCTTGGTTCCCTCCAAGTTTTGGCAATTATGTATAAAGGTGCTATATACCACTGTGTGTGGGGGATTCCCTGGTGGCTCGGTGGTAAAGAATCTGCCTGCCAATGCAGGAGATGTGGGGTTAATCCCTGGGTGAGGAAGATTCCCTGGAGGAGGGCAAGGCAACCCCCTCCAGTTAGTTTTTCCTTGGAAATCCTGGTTGACAGAGTAGCCTGGTAGATTATAGTCCATGGGGTTGCAAAAGAGTTGGACATGACTTAGTGACTAAATAAAACAACAAATACATCTATGCACAGGTTTGTGTGTTGACATAAATTTATACTCCTTTGGGTAAATACTAAGAAATGTGATTGCTGGATCATATGATGAGAATATGTTCAGTTTTGTAAGAAGCTACCAAATTATCTTCCAAAGTGGCTGCATCATTTTGCATTCATATTAACAATGCATAAGAATTCCTGTTGCTCTACATCCTCCCAATACTTGGTGTCATTGGTCTGGATTTCAGTCATTCTACTAGGTGAGTAAGGGTCTCTCATTGTTGTTTCAATTTACATTTCCCTGAGACATATGATGTGGAGCATATTTTTGTATTCTTACCTGCCATCTGTATATCTTTGATGAAGTATCTGTTAAGGTCTTTGGGCCATTTTCAAATAGGTTTATTTGTCTTTTAACATTAAGTTTTATAAGCTCTTTGTATATTTAGCATATTTTTATCAGTTGTGTCTTCTGCAAATATTTTCTGAGTCTGTGGTTTGTATCTTTACTTGTTTGACTTTGTCATTTTCACAGAAGAAATTTTAAATTTTAATGAAATCCAGTTTATCAAGTCCTTCTTTAACGGATTGTGCCTTCGGTGTCTTATCCAAAAAGTGAAAAGTGAAAGTGAAGTCACTCAGCTGTCTTTGTGATCCCCCGGATGGTAGCCTGCCGGGTTCCTCCATCCATGTGATACTCCAGGCAAGAATGCTGGAGTGGGCTGCCATTTCCTTCTCTAGATAGGAGATCCCTGGGTCAAGAAGATCCCTTGGAAAAAGGATAGGCTACCTACTACAGTATTTTTGAGCTTCCCATGTGGCTCAGCTGGTAAAGAATCTGCCTGCAATGCATGAGACCTGGGTTCGATCCCCTGGAGAAGATAAAGACTACCCTCTCCAGTATTCTGGCCTAGAGAATTCCATAGATCGAACCTGAGTTTCCTGCATCGCAGACAAAGTCTTTACCACTGAGCCACTAGGGAAGCGCTCCCCTAATCATGACCCTATATACAAGTTCAGTTCAGTTCAGTTCAGTCGCTCAGTCGTGCCCGACTCTTTGCGACCCCATGAATCGCAGCATGCCAGGCCTCTCTGAACATCACCAACTCCTGGAGTTCACTCAAACTTGTCCATCGAGTCAGTGATGCCATCCAGCCATCTCATCCTCTGTCGTCACCTTCTCCTCCTGCCCTCAATCCCTCCCAACATCAGTGTCTTTTCCA
>SJYX01015343.1:299761-318579 GCA_006410675.1 Oreotragus oreotragus | reverse complement strand
GTGAAGATCTTTTCTGTACAGTTCTTCTGTGTATTCTTGCCACCTCTTCTTAATATCTTCTGCTTCTGTTAGGTCCATACCATTTCTATCCTTTATCGAGCCCATCTTTGCATGAAATGTTCCCTTGGTATCTCCAATTCTCTTGAAGAGATCTCTAGTCTTTCCCATTCTGTTGTTTTCCTCTATCTCTTTGCATTGATTGCTGAAGAAGGCTTTCTTATCTCTCCTTGCTATTCTTTGGAACTCTGCATTCAGATGCTTCTATCTTTCCTTTTCTCCTTTGCTTTTCTCCTCTCTTCTTTTCACAGCGCTTTGTAAGGCCTCCCCAGACAGCCATTTTGCTGTTTTGCATTTCTTTTCCATGGGGATGGTCTTGATTCCTGTCTCCTGTACAATGTCACGAACCTCATTCCATAGTTCATCAGGAACTCTGCCTATCAGATCTAGGCCCTTAAATCTATTTCTCACTTCCACTGTATAATCATAAGGGATTTGATTTAGGTCATACCTGAATGGTCTAGTGCTTTTCCCTACTTTCTTCAATTTCAGTTTGAATTTGGTAATAAGGAGTTCATGATCTGAGCCACAGTCAGCGCCTGGTCTTGTTTTTGTTGACTGCATAGAGCTTCTCCATCTTTGGCTGCAAAGAATATAATCAATCTGATTTCAGTGTTGACCATCTGGTGATGTCCATGTGTAGAGTCTTCTCTTGTGTTGCTGGAAGAGGGTGTTTGCTCTGACCAGTGTGATTCATGGGGTTGCAAAGAGTTGGACATGACTGAGCGACTGAACTGAACTGAACTGATAGGATATCACTCAGGATATCACAATGTATTTAGTAATCATGTATCCTTAGGCTTTTCTTAGCTGTGACAGTTTATCAGAGTTTTCTTCTTACGATTACCTTGGCAGGACTGTATAGTAAGACTCTTCCTATCTAGCTGTGCCATTTTATATTTCTATCAGCAATTCATAAGTGTCCCTATTGGTCTGCATCCTAACCAGCAGTTGGTATCCATTCTATTAGGCATGTAGTGGTGTTTGTATTTTCCTAAGGATGAATCATGTTGAGCATCTTTTCATACACTTATTGATATCTGTATATCTTTGGTAGTATCAGTTAATATTTATTGTTAATTTTTAAATTGCATTGCTTTTTTTTTAACTGTTGAATTTTATGAGCTTTTTGAACATTTTGATATAATTCCCTTATCAGATATGTGTTTTGCAGATATTTTCTCCCAGTCTGTGACTTGTATGCTACATTGTCTTTCTCAGAGCAGAAATCTTAATTTTAATGTTTAACTTATCAGTTTTTAATTTTATGGATCATAATTATAATGTCGTACCTAAGAACTCGTCACCAAACCCAAGGTCACATAGATTTTCTGCTATGCTTTCTTCAAGTAGTTTATTGTTGTTATTGCACTGTTAGTTTTTCATATTACACTTAGGTCTATAGTCTTATGAATTAATTTAGTAAAAGGTATAATTGTATATTTTTATAAAATAATCTATATTTATTCTATTTTCATATGAATGTCTAATTAATTCAGCACTATTTGTTAAAAAGTCTATTATTTCTTCATTGAATTACCTTTGAAACTTTGTGAAAAATGAATTAACTATATTTGTGAGGATCTATTTCTAGGTCTTGTATTCTGACCTAGAAATATATTATTCTATGTATTTATTTTTTGCCGATACCATGCTGCATTAGTTACTTTATATTTATGATGTCTTTAAATAAATTTCTGTTACTGCTTTTTAAAGAAATATTTTATTGACCATTCCAAGTCTTTTGCCTTCCCATATCAAATTTAGAATCTATTCTTTGATATCAATAATTTAGCTTCCCGGTCTTTTCATGGAGATTTCATTGAACTTATAAATCAAGTTAGGGATAATTGACATCTCAACGATATTGAGTCTTCTAATATATAAACATGGGACACCATTCCATTAAAAAAAGAAAAACTTTCATTTTTTCCATCAGTGCTTTTTGTTTTCCACATACAAGCCCTATACATAGTGTTTTGATTTGTATCTAAGTATTGCATTATTTCAGAGAAGGCAATGGCACCCCACTCCAGTACGCTTGCCTGGAGAATCCCATGGATGGAGGAGCCTGGTAGGCTGTAGTCCATGGGGTTGTGAAGAGTCGGACACGACTGAGTGACTTCCCTTTCACTTTTCACTTTCATGCATTGGAGAAAGAAATGGGAACCCACTCCAGTGTTCTTGCCTGGAGAATCCCAGGGACGGGGGAGCCGGGTGGGCTACCATCTATGGGGTTGCACAGAGTTGGACATGACTTAAGTGACTTAGCAGCAGAAGCATTGCATTATTTTAGGTATTGTAAATGATATTGTTTTATAACTTCAAATTCCACTTGTTCCTTTTTGGTATATATGAATATAATTGATCTCTGTGTTGCCCTTATATTCTATGAACTTGCTATCATTATTTTCAGGGTTTTTTTTTTCTTTTTTTGGTTTTCTACATAAGTCATGCCATCAATTTAATTCTTTTTTTAGTCTATTCATTTGTCCCCTCCCTCTTGACCACCCCTCCCATCTTCCTCTCCATCCACTCCTCTGGGTTGATACAGAGCCCCTGTTTGAATTCCCTCAGACATACAGCAAATTCCCATTGGCTATCTATTTTACATATGGTAATGTAATTTTCCATGTTACTCTCTTCATATATGTCACCCTCCCCTCCCTTTTCCCTGTGTCCATGAGTCTGTTCTCTATGTCTGTTTCTCCATTGCTGCCCTGCAAATAAATTATTTGGTACCAGCTTTTCAGATTCCATATATATGCTTTCAGTTCAGTTCAGTTCAGTTGCTCAGTCATGTACGACTCTTTGCGACCCCGTGAATTGCAGCACGCCAGGCCTCCCTGTCCATCACCAACTCCCAGAGTTCACTCAGACTCACGTCCATTGAGTCAGTGATGCCATCCAGCCATCTCATCCTCTGTCATCCCCTTCTCCTCCTGCCCTCAATCCCTCCCAGCATCAGAGTCTTTTCCAATGAGTCATCTCTTCGCATGAGGTGGCCAAAGTACTGGAGTTTCAGCTTTAGCATCATTCCCTCCAAGGAAATCCCAGGGCTGATCTCCTTCAGAATGGACTGGTTGGATCTCCTTGCAGTCCAACGGATATTTATCTTTATTTTTCTGACTTAACATCGCTCTGTGTAACAGGCTCTAGGTTCATCCACCTCATTAGAACTGACTCAAACAAGTTCCTTTTTATGGCTGAGTAATATTCCATTGTGTATCACAACTTACTCATTCATCTGTCAATGGACATCTAGGTTGCTTCCATTTTCTAGTTATTCTAAACAGTGCTGCAATGAACACTGGGGGTATATAGGTCTTTTTCAAATTATGTTTCCTCAGGGTATATACCTGGGAGTGGGATTGCTGGGTCATATGGTTGCTTTATGCCTATTTTTTAAAGGAATCTCCATACCATCTTCCATAATGGCTGTATCAATTTACATGACTAGAAGATCATGGCATCCAGTGCCATCACTTCATGGCAAATAGATGGGGAGCAATGGAAACAGTGACAGATTTTATTTTGGGGGGCTCCAAAATCACTGCAGATGGTGATTGCAGCCATAAAATTAAAAGATGCTTGCTACTTGGAAGAAAAGCTATGACCAACCTAGGCAGCATATTAAAAATCAGAGACCTTACTTTGCTAACAAAGGTCCATCTAGTCCAAGCTATGGTTTTTCCAGCAGTCATGTATGGATGTGAGAGTCAGAATATAAAGAAAGCTGAACACCAAAGAATTGATGCTTTTGAACTGTGGTGTTGGAGAAGACTTTTGAGAGTCCTTTGGACTGCAAGGAGATCCAACCAGTCCATCCTAAAGGAGATCAGTCCTGGGTATTCATTGGAAGGACTAATGTTGAAGCTGAGACTCCAATACTTTGGCCACCTGATGTGAAGAATTGACTCATTGGAAAAAACCCTGATGCTGGGAAAGATTGAAGGGGGGAGGAGAAAGGGACAACAGAGGATGAGATGGTTGGTTCGCATCACTGATGCAATGGACATGAGTTTGGGTAGGCTCCGGAAGTTGGTGATGGACAGGGAAATCTGACGTGCTGCCGTCCATGGGGTCGCAAGGAGTTAGACACTACTGAATGACTGAACTGAACTGAACTGAATGTTTACTATTGTTTCTTTCATTTCTTTTTTATTTATTTCTGCTCTTATCTTTATGATTTCTTTCCTTCTGCTAATTTTGAGGGTTTTTGTTCTTCTTTTTCCAGTTGTTTTAAGTTGTCTATTTGAATTTTTTCTGGTTTCTTGAGGTATGATTGTATTGCTATAAACTTCCTCTTAGAACTGCTTTTGCTACATCCCATAGATTTTGAGCTGCCGTATTTTCATTGTCATTTGTTTCTAGGAATTATTTGATTTCCCTTTTGATTTCATTAGTAATTTGTTCATTATTTAGAAATGTATTATTTAATCTCCATGTGTTTGTGTTTTTTACATTTTTTTTCTTGTAATTGATATCTAGTCTCACAGCATCATGGTCAGAAAATATGCTTGGTATGATTTCAATTTTCTTAAATTTACTTGTTTGATTTGTGATGCAAGATATGGTCTATTCTGGAGAACGTTCCATGTGCACTTGAGAAGAAATTGTATTCTTCTGCATTTGGATGGAATGTCCTGAAGATATCAGTGAGATCCATCTCATCTAATGTGTCATTTAAGACTTGTGTTTCCTTATTAATTTTCATTGATGATCTGTCCATAGATGTAAGTGGGGTGTTAGTATTCTATTATTATTGCATTACTGTCAATTTCTCCTTTTATGTCTGTTAGTTTTTGTTTTATGTATTGAGGTGCTCGTATGTTGGGTGCATAGATATTTACAATTGCTATGTTGTCTTCCTCTTGGATTGATCCCTTGGTCATTAGGTAGTGTTCTTCCTTATCTCTTTTAATATTTTTTGTTTTAAGGTCTATTTTGTCTGATATGAGGATTGCTAATCCAGTTTTCTTCTGCTTTCCATTTACATAGAATATATGTTTCCATTCACTCACTTTCAGTCTATATGTGTCTTTAGGTCTGAAGTGGGTTTCTTATAGATAACATATATATATATATATGGGTCTTGATTTGTTGGAGCATTTAATCCATTCACATTTAAAGTAATTATTGATATATATGTTCCTATTGCCATTTTCTTAATTGTTTGGGGTTTGTTTTTGAAGATCTTTTTCTTCTCTTGTATTTCCTGACTATATAAATCCCTTTAACATTTGTTGTAAAGCTGGTTTGGTGGTACTGAATTCTCTTAACTTTTGCTTGTCTGGGCTCAAAATCACAGCAGATGGTGATTGCAGCCATGAAATTGAAAGACACTTACTCCTTGGAAGGAAAGTTATGACCAACCTAGACAGCACATTGAAAAGCAGAGACATTACTTTGCCAGCAAAAGTCCATCTAGTCAAGGCTATGGTTTTTCCAGTGGTCATGCATGGATGTGAGAATTGGACTGTGAAAAAAGCTGAGCACAGAAGAATGGATGCTTTTGAACTGTGGTGTTGGAGAAGACTCTTGAGAGTCCCTTGGACTGCAAGGAGATCCAACCAGTCCATCCTAAAGAAGATCAGTACTGGGTGTTCATTGGAAGGACTGATGTTGAAGATGAAACTCCAATACTTTGGCCAGTTGATGCAAAGAGCTGACTCATTTGAAAAGACTCTGATGCTGGAAAAGATTGAAGGCAAGAGGAGAAGGAGATGACAGAGGATGAGATGGCTGGATGGCATCACTGACTCGATGGACATGGTTTTGGGTGGACTCCAGGAGTTGGTGATGGACAGGGATGCCTGGGGTGCTACAGTCCATGGGGTCGCAAAGATTCGGACATGACTGAGTGACTGAACTGAACTGAACTGAAAGCTATTGATTTCACCATCGGTTTTGAATGAGATCCTTGCTGGGTAATCTTGGTTGTAGATTTTTCCCTTTCAGTACTTTAATGTATACTGCCATTTCCTTCTTACCTGAAGCATTTTTGCTGAAAGATCAGCTATTAAACATATGGGGTTTCCCCCTTGTATGTTACTTGTTGCTTTTCCCTTGCTGCTTCTCTGTGTTTAATCTTTGCTAGTTTGATTAGTATGTGTCTTAGTGTGTTTCTCTTTGGGTTTATCCTGTGTAGGATTCTTTGTGCCTCTTGGACTTAAATAACTATTTCCTTTTCCGTTTTGGGGCAATTTTAACTATAATTTCTTCAATTTTTTTTCATGCTCTTTCTTTTTTTCTTCTTCTCCTGGGACTGCTATAATTTGAATGTTGGTGTATTTAATATTATCCCAGAGGTCTATGAGGCTATCATCAGTTATTTTCATTCTTTTTACTTTGTTCTACTCGAGCAGTTATTTCCATCATTTTATCTTCCAACTCACTGATCCATTCGTCTGCTTCAGATAATTATGCTATTGACTCCTTCTAGAGTATTTTTAATTTCAGTAATTGTGTTTGTCTCTGTATGTTTATTCTTTAATTCTTCTAGGTCTTTGTTAATTGATTCTTGCACTTTCTCCATTCTATTTTCAAGGTTTTTGATCATCTTCACTATCACTATTCTGAATTCCTTTTGTTTCTTTTTTCATGTCTNCCTTCTAGAGTATTTTTAATTTCAGTAATTGTGTTTGTCTCTGTATGTTTATTCTTTAATTCTTCTAGGTCTTTGTTAATTGATTCTTGCACTTTCTCCATTCTATTTTCAAGGTTTTTGATCATCTTCACTATCACTATTCTGAATTCCTTTTGTTTCTTTTTTCATGTCTTAATATAATAATTAAATTTTTCAATATAATTTTGAATAGAAGTGTTAAGACATTGTTAATTTGTTCCCAATGTTAGAAAATGTTTAGTCATTTCCCATTAAGTTGGATGCTAGCTGTAGGCTGGTAGGCTGTTTAAAAAAATTTTTTTTTTTTTTTTAAAATTTGAAGAGATTTACTGAATTGAAGTAGGGATAGTGTTACTTCTGTTGAATTATATAAATTGAAGTGTTAGTAGAAGTCACTTAATTAAAAAAGAAAAATTGTAGGCTAACTCTTAATGAAAAGAATTTCAAAGAATATGCAGTCATTTTAAATTCACCATGGTCTGCCCTGAACCACAAATTGTTTATATTTCTGTTAAGTATAAACTCATTGTTTTTATAAAAAAAGTGAAAATATACTTTCTCAAAATCCCACAAATTCTTGTCCTAATCCAATATTATTTCAGATTCCAAGACCTCATGCTCAAAGTCAAGTCCATGCAGTTGCAAAATCATGTGCATGCAGTTCTTTGTGCATGGTCTCTCTTCATCTTAACCTTTGTATAGGATATGAGTTATGTATTTCCCATAACCAACATACAATGATGAGTTAGGCACAAGATACTGGCAATAGGCACTCCTTCCAAACAGGCACTCCTTCAGACAGAAGGCATATGGCAATCTCTGGTCCATAGAAATTCTGAAATTCAGTCAGCTCTGTGTTGTCATTAAAATATATATATATATATAACTGCTCCATGGAAATAATTCTCTGTCCTATTGGCTTCTCCCTTTTAGCTCTTGGTTTCAACATTAGATTCACATTTCCTTCCTATATGAAATAACCTATGTTTCTAGCTGAGTAGTTTTCTCAGCCATCTTTTTATCTGCTGGAAATTAGGAGCCTCAATGCCTTTTTAATTCTGTAATATCTCTTTTCCAGTTTAAGTTGTATAATTCTTTCAAAAATTCTATAGACTTTATGTGTATCAATTTACTATCCATTTCAACAGACAACACTACACCCATAAATATCTTCACAATAAGCTCTACTGTATATTGAACACTCTGCTTGAGTCAATGCCCTGAAGATTCTAGAAGCCCAAAATTGTAAAAGAGATAGTCTGTAAGACTTTCTAAGAACAATTTTCTCCTTAAAAGGCCTTTTTTTTCTAGCTGAAAGTGTCTACAAAACACCATCTTAAGTCTCTGTGAGGTCTTAAAAATAGTTTTATACTTTCACCCTTGACTTCAATTTTACTCTTAGACTATGCTTTACTAAACAGGGAACTGAATTAAATCTTTTCTCTGACGTGATTTCTTTTTGTAGTTTTTGATTTGTTCTTTTTTGTTTGTTGGTTGGTTTTGGCTTGGAAAGACTGTCCTGAGCTTTTAGTATGTTCTCTGACTGTGTTAGAAAGCTTAAAGATTTCTTTCTTAGTTTGTCACCCTCAGCTTTCATTTTGTTATGCATGGCTAGAAAAACTTTTGCAGCAAATCTCTTTAGCAAGATATTTGAGATCATTAGGTTGGTTTTCTATTTTCCATATTGCTGCAGGCAACAGTTTTGCTAAGTGTCTGTCTGTATATAACACAGCTGACCTTTTAACTGGCCTCCAAAAGCATTTTGCTCTTTTTCCTTGAAGCCCTAATAGTCTTCCTAAGGCCATTTAAAGTTTCACCAATAGTTTCCTTCCAGTTCCTGCCCATCACCCTGTCCCAGCCAACACTACATTTTTTTATGTTTTTTTTTGTTATCGTGGCATTTTACTTCCAGGCACCAAATTCTGCCCCTGTTGTCTATTGCTACATAACGAATCACCTCAAAACTTGGAAGCTTAAAGAAAATGAGTTATTATTTCTCATGATTATGTGACTTAGTAATTTGGGCAGGGCTCAGCTGGCTCCTATTATTGTTCTATATAATGTTCAATGATACCACTTAGTAGTATTCAGCCACTCATTGGGGGTAGTCTAGAGGGTCAGGATGACTTCAAACACATTTCTGGTGCTTGACTAACCAAGGGTGGCCAGATGACTAAATTCATCTGAGATTTTTGAGAACAGCATCTATATCTGGCTTCTTTGGCATGGCAGTCTCAAGGGAGGTGGATGGTTTGCAAACCAAGTCAAGGCTCATAGACAAAGAAGGTGTTCCAAGAAGCAAGTAGTTCAAGATGGAATCTCTTAAAGCTCTGGACCAAATACTGACTTGGGTATATATTAGCTATATTCTATTAGTCAAAACTGTCTCAGACCTCACTCAGATTCCAGGTCAGTGATCATAGAGTCCCTTCTCCTTGAAAGTAGTTTCAAAGAATTTTTAGTTATTCCTAATCTTCCACATCTCCTACTTCTATTTTCAACTATAATAAATTGTGATTCTCAAGGTTTGGGTAAATTTTTCTTGTAGCACATGTTTGAAAAAATTGAAACTTAGTTGCCAATTAGTAGACATTTTATTAGGGAAAACCCCTCTTATTAAGAATTAATATATATCCTGAAAATGACCTAGGTCTGTTCTTTGGAATAATATGCCTTTAATATTGAAGAATCACAGGCTTCCCATTAATAATCAGTCCTATCATTTATCAGTTGCATAANTCCAATATTATTTCAGATTCCAAGACCTCATGCTCAAAGTCAAGTCCATGCAGTTGCAAAATCATGTGCATGCAGTTCTTTGTGCATGGTCTCTCTTCATCTTAACCTTTGTATAGGATATGAGTTATGTATTTCCCATAACCAACATACAATGATGAGTTAGGCACAAGATACTGGCAATAGGCACTCCTTCCAAACAGGCACTCCTTCAGACAGAAGGCATATGGCAATCTCTGGTCCATAGAAATTCTGAAATTCAGTCAGCTCTGTGTTGTCATTAAAATATATATATATATATAACTGCTCCATGGAAATAATTCTCTGTCCTATTGGCTTCTCCCTTTTAGCTCTTGGTTTCAACATTAGATTCACATTTCCTTCCTATATGAAATAACCTATGTTTCTAGCTGAGTAGTTTTCTCAGCCATCTTTTTATCTGCTGGAAATTAGGAGCCTCAATGCCTTTTTAATTCTGTAATATCTCTTTTCCAGTTTAAGTTGTATAATTCTTTCAAAAATTCTATAGACTTTATGTGTATCAATTTACTATCCATTTCAACAGACAACACTACACCCATAAATATCTTCACAATAAGCTCTACTGTATATTGAACACTCTGCTTGAGTCAATGCCCTGAAGATTCTAGAAGCCCAAAATTGTAAAAGAGATAGTCTGTAAGACTTTCTAAGAACAATTTTCTCCTTAAAAGGCCGTTTTTTTCTAGCTGAAAGTGTCTACAAAACACCATCTTAAGTCTCTGTGAGGTCTTAAAAATAGTTTTATACTTTCACCCTTGACTTCAATTTTACTCTTAGACTATGCTTTACTAAACAGGGAACTGAATTAAATCTTTTCTCTGACGTGATTTCTTTTTGTAGTTTTTGATTTGTTCTTTTTTGTTTGTTGGTTGGTTTTGGCTTGGAAAGACTGTCCTGAGCTTTTAGTATGTTCTCTGACTGTGTTAGAAAGCTTAAAGATTTCTTTCTTAGTTTGTCACCCTCAGCTTTCATTTTGTTATGCATGGCTAGAAAAACTTTTGCAGCAAATCTCTTTAGCAAGATATTTGAGATCATTAGGTTGGTTTTCTATTTTCCATATTGCTGCAGGCAACAGTTTTGCTAAGTGTCTGTCTGTATATAACACAGCTGACCTTTTAACTGGCCTCCAAAAGCATTTTGCTCTTTTTCCTTGAAGCCCTAATAGTCTTCCTAAGGCCATTTAAAGTTTCACCAATAGTTTCCTTCCAGTTCCTGCCCATCACCCTGTCCCAGCCAACACTACATTTTTTTATGTTTTTTTTTTGTTATCGTGGCATTTTACTTCCAGGCACCAAATTCTGCCCCTGTTGTCTATTGCTACATAACGAATCACCTCAAAACTTGGAAGCTTAAAGAAAATGAGTTATTATTTCTCATGATTATGTGACTTAGTAATTTGGGCAGGGCTCAGCTGGCTCCTATTATTGTTCTATATAATGTTCAATGATATCACTTAGTAGTATTCAGCCACTCATTGGGGGTAGTCTAGAGGGTCAGGATGACTTCAAACACATTTCTGGTGCTTGACTAACCAAGGGTGGCCAGATGACTAAATTCATCTGAGATTTTTGAGAACAGCATCTATATCTGGCTTCTTTGGCATGGCAGTCTCAAGGGAGGTGGATGGTTTGCAAACCAAGTCAAGGCTCATAGACAAAGAAGGTGTTCCAAGAAGCAAGTAGTTCAAGATGGAATCTCTTAAAGCTCTGGACCAAATACTGACTTGGGTATATATTAGCTATATTCTATTAGTCAAAACTGTCTCAGACCTCACTCAGATTCCAGGTCAGTGATCATAGAGTCCCTTCTCCTTGAAAGTAGTTTCAAAGAATTTTTAGTTATTCCTAATCTTCCACATCTCCTACTTCTATTTTCAACTATAATAAATTGTGATTCTCAAGGTTTGGGTAAATTTTTCTTGTAGCACATGTTTGAAAAAATTGAAACTTAGTTGCCAATTAGTAGACATTTTATTAGGGAAAACCCCTCTTATTAAGAATTAATATATATCCTGAAAATGACCTAGGTCTGTTCTTTGGAATAATATGCCTTTAATATTGAAGAATCACAGGCTTCCCATTAATAATCAGTCCTATCATTTATCAGTTGCATAATTCCAGCAGAACATCTTGGTTTTCTCAATTATAAAATGAGGGAAGAAATGTTACACCTATGGTGTGCATCTAACTTGGTCTAAACTGGACACTTCGGGAAATACTAAAAATGAAGTGGCTGTATCTTCTTGGTAGAAACCTAAAACTGGGGCTAGGCTGGGTAAGTGAAGATCCATTCGTGTTTCAATTTCTCAAGGTTTTTATGAAGATCAAATAAGGCTATATGTATCAGTGGACATTCAAAATTATAAAATGTGTAACAGAGACAAGATATTCAGAAGTATTCAAATATTTGGGGAATATTATTTATGTCCTTAATTTAGATGCTTCTAAAATGGTTTCTAAATCTATTTGATTTGCCTTCGATATTGGATAATACAAATATATGCTACTTTTCCTTAATTGTAGAACTGGCATGATATAGTTTAAGACAGTTTCTACTTATCTGTTCCCAGGGAATTCTGAGGAGAGTTGATCACTACCTACTTTGCACAATAGCTTCCCCACTTTTGCAGCTACTCTTGTGTCTTTTCAGTTGGTCATTTTTAGACTAAGTAATATCAGGTCCTTTATGTCTCATGTTAATACAGTTTGATATTCATCATAGTAACTCCTCAACAGTTTTAAGTCATAAATCTCAGGGTAGTTTAGGTAGGTAGACCACCTATCAGGACTTCCTTGCTGGCCTAGTGGTTGAGACTCCACACCTCCACTTCCACTGGGTTTGATCCCTGGTCGGGGAACTAAGATCCCACATGCCTCACAGAGTGGCCAAAAAGCAAACAAGCAAGCAAACAAACAAAAAACCTGATTACCTATTAAATAAAATTAACCTTTCACTTGAATATAGTGAAAATCTTTAGCTTAGCACATACAAATAAAAACCACTCTAAAACACACCAATTCAGAGTGGTTTATTTATACAGTATCAATAGTCACTCTGATTTTCCAGGCCCAGGATATTATATCCAACTCTCTGGCATTATGTCTCATGAATTCTTGCCTAACTCTAGATCTAGGTATATGTTGCTGGTATCACTTTTTCTGAGGTAATAGAAACCTGGAAGAAGAGTCCTGAACAAAGTCTGAAATAAGATCTTCTCCAGAACAAAACTGGTCTTCAAAGACAGGAAACTTCTTCCTTGTAGGAACTGGAAATACCAGATAAGAGCTCAGTCACTGGCTAGAATTCAGTTATGGGAGAACTAAGGAACAAGTTCAAATCCTTCATAGCAACAATTTTGACTGAATCAGTCATTAAGAAAGTAGTGAGTGATTAAGCCATAACTTTTTATATTCTTCTATCACAGGTCTAGAATCAGACCTTGGTTTGGATTTGTAGAGAACTTTACCATAAGAAAAATGGAGTGCAATCACTGTGTTCAAAAACTGTACAATATAAGAAGAAGCATGGTCAAATTTGCCAAATGTGCTATAAAGAGAAACGAGTACTTATAAAAGTAAGAACACTGAGAAGAAAGGATGTGTTAACAGGTTGGGAAGATTTAAGTCGAGAGCAGGGAACATGTCTGTCAGAGGGTTTAATGTTTATACATGAGTGGAGGAATCTCATTGAGGCAGTAGTAATCAAAGCATGGGAAATGCTATCATCTTCAAGTACAAAATATACATATCTATGATACTAAACTGCTTCAAGAAAATATTTAAAATAGTAGCATAACCACTATCCTTTCAGGATTTTATGCACTCATCACTTTAAATTTAATGTTATAATAGTTGAACACCCTTTGGATTATGTTTAGAAATATAATTTTGGTACACATTTCTCCTACTTTTATAGTGGACTTTTGTATTAATGTAGATCTTGAATATTTTCTTGCAGATTATTACAAAGTATCAGTAGTGCTTGACCAAGTGACATCATTCTGAATGGAAGAAATATCAATATTGCACATAGTGTCAACAGTAGACTTAATTATGCTTTGAATTTTGAGCTTCCACTATTGTATTAAGAATGAAAATTATAAGCACTCTCTTTTCCTCTCTTTTTTAAGTATTCCCAAAAGAAACAATAATTAAAGAAACACTTCACAGTGCATAGTTTCATGGCTGTATTCAGCAGAGAGTCATTTGTTTTGATAAATTCTTTAACAATAATTCTGATTACAAGAATCACTTATTTGAAAGTGATTATAATAGTCACAAGACAGAATTCATTATTTTTATTTTTGCAGCGGTTGCATTATGGGGAATGAAATAGACTTTTATCTCTCTGAGTTTCCTTGTCTTTATGTTATGCTTGTAATATAATTGTCTATAACTATGTTTTTATTATATGTTATTCAAAGATGCTAAAATAAAAATTCAAAGTCTTCAAAAGTTTTTAAAAATAATACTTAAAAATTCTAGCTGATGGTTTTTGACATTAAGAACATAATCAAAAACAACAGTATTTATTGGTATAATTCAACTGTGAGTTAAATATATTTTATTCTTTAAATACAATGCCTTTCAACATTAAGTCCTGAGACAATAAAACAAATGTTATTGCAGTAACAATCCTTCCCTTATTGAACTTATAGTTGAATTATTGCTAATTACAGAAGGCTTTTGCTTATTGCAAATTTTAAATTATTATAAGTAAAAATACCCTTTTCTAACTACATTTATACTCATCATGTTTTAACTTGACCAACTAGTCTTTCAACTGCCTTTAGACCTTTTAGCCTTCCTTCTTAGTTTCCTATCTTTTCTCAAAGATTTTCTTAACTGCTTCAAAATAAGAAGTTCCTAACCTAATATTTTAGGTATTTATACTATGGGTGAAAATGCTTGAGACTTTAAATACTGAGTCCTCAGTTACAGTAACTTTAGAGATGTTAGTTACCGTATACCTTAATAATATTTTAGATAAAATATTTGCTTTTTTTCCCTATACTGTTAAATTTTGTCTACTCTTAGGTTTCCTTTGAAAAGCATCACAGTCATGTTTTTACATAATATTTTTGCTTTTTATTTAACCAGTTTTTACTCTAATATTTTTCACTATTATGCCCTATATATCTTTAGTATGTTTTGATAAAATGACGTTTATTTGCTCAATCTTAATTTTGTTTATATCACTCACAAGACAGAGGTAATGCTACTCTACATAATTTTTAAAAGATTAGTTGTGCAAAAGTAATTCTTAAAATAAGATGACCACTGGAATTGAGTGGTCACAGTATCATAAAAGGACATAGGAGACAAAGGACCATTTTTCTTCTTTACTGCTGATAATAACTGGGACTTGTGGCATTTTATTTGCTGTGCCAGAGGTTCAATGAACACATCTATAAAATGGGAAAAACTAATAATTACTTGAAAGCAGAAAACTTTCCAGAGCTACATTCTTGTCCTAAGATCTTAGATTCTCTGATCATTGATTTCCTTTTTGGTCTGCTGCTGCTGCTGCTGCTGCTGTCACTTCAGTCGTGTCCGACTCTGTGTGACCCCATAGATGGCAGCTCACCAGGCTCCCCATCCCTGGGATTCTCCAGGCAAGAACACTGGAGTGGGTTGCCATTTCCCTCTCCAATGCATGAAAGAGAAAAGTGAAAGTGAAGTCGCTCAGTCTGTCCGACTGTTAGCGACCCCACGGACTGCAGCCCACCAGGCTACTCCGTCCATTGGATTTTCCAGGCAAAAGCACTGGGGTGGGGTGCCATTGCCTTCCCTGAAGAAAATGTAGCATGTACATATAATGGAACATGATTCAGCCTTAAAAAATGAATTTTGCTATATGTGAAAACTTGAGTAAATTAGTCTTGAGGAAATCATGCTGAGTGAAATAAGCTAGTCACTGAAAAATAGATATTGCATATGCTATTTGTTTTACATATATACATTGGTAAAACATTTAGAGGTAGAGAGTTGAATGATAATTGCCAGGGACTGTGGGCAAGGAGAAGTAGGGATTTACTATTCAATGGGCATGAAGCTTCAGTTACGCATGATGATTAGGTAAGTTCTAGAGATCTTCTGTATAACATTGTGTCTATAGTGTATTTTACATTAAAAAAATTTGTAAAGAGGGTAGATCTCATGTTACATATTTTACACAATAAAGAAAAAAATGATGATAAAGCACCATTAAAACAAAAGTTATATTTTAAAAGGGAGATAATGTTGTCCTAGCCTATGTATATAAAATTGACAACCTTGATAAGATGACTAATTTTCTAGGAAAATATAATTTACTAAAATGGAACACATTAGAGATAGAAAATTTTTAAAAAAAAGGTTTCCATAAAAGAAACAGATGGTTTATCAATGAACCCTCCACACAAAAACATCAGGCTTATATATTTGCAAAACCTTCAAAGACAAGTGAATCCCTGTTCTTAAATTGTTCCAGATCATAGAAAAGGAGAAAAACTTCCAAATTTGTTATATGCTTCTGCTGCTGCTGCTAGGTCCCTTCAGTTGTGTCTGACTCTGTGCGACCCCATAGACGGCAGCCCACCACGCTTCCCCGTCCCTGGGATTCTCCAGGCAAGAACACTGGAGTGGGTTGCCATTTCCTTCTCAATACATGAAAGTGAAAAGTGAAAGTGAAGTCATTCAGTCGTGTCTGACTCTTTGCGACCCCATGGACTGTAGCCTACCAGGCTCCTCTGTCCGTGGGATTTTCCAGGCGAGAGTACTGGAGTGGGGTGCCACTGCCTTCTCCAGTGATAGTCATTAGTGCTACCCACTGAACTTGTTATATGAAGCAAGTATAACATTGATACTTATACCTGATAGAAATCTGTGAGAAAAAAATAAAACTGCCAAAGACCAATATTACTTATGAACAGCGATATAAATACTCTAAGATAATAATGGCAAATAGTATCCAAAAGTACATTTAAAATGATAAACCATAAGTAATAAGATTTATTTCACAAATGTAAATCTAGATTTATATTGAGAAATCTATCAATATAGTTCAACATAACAATAGATCAATGGAGGAAAAATAATATGATCATCCCCATATCTCCATAAATGCGCAAACTCTTCTCATAAAATCTCACGATCCTTAATACATACATTTAATGAAATAGGCATCAATATTAGTTGTGTAAAGCAACCATTTTATTCTGCTCACAGATCCTGTGGGTCAGACTTCTAACCAGGCTGAGGGAGCATGTCCTGTGTCTGTTTTTTGATGTCTGGGCCTCAGCTGGGGACATGAATGTATGGCGATGACTCAAAACCTGGGTCCTGGTATCAGCCTTGGAATTTGGTTTGAGATGACTCAAAGGCTGGGTTCACTTGACTGCTGGTCAGAGTGCCCATGGATGGCTTCATCATTTGGTATGGGCTTTCACAGCTTGGTGGCTGGGTTGTGACAGGGTATGTCCTGAGAGACAGCATCTGGAGAAGAGGTATCTTTCAGAGTCAGAAGCCTTCATTTGACCTAGGCCCACAGGTCATACGCCTTCACATCCTATTGGTGTCAGTACTCATGGAAACCAGAATTCAACTTCATTCCTTGATGGGGAAGTGACAGGATCACACTGCATAAAGGCATTTGGGATGGGAGGTAATTTTATAGTAACTGTTGTTGTTCAGTATCTCAGTCATGTCTGACTCTTTGCAGCCCCATGGACTGCAACACACCGGCTTCTTGGTCCTTCACCATCTCCTGGAGTTTGCTCAAACATGTCCATTGAATCAATGACGCCATCCAACCATCTCATCCTCTGGCATCCCCTTCTTCTCCTGCCTTCAATCTTTTCAAGCATCAGCTCTTCGCATCAGGTGGCCAAAGTATTGGAGTATCAGCTTCACCATCAGTCCTTCCAATGAATATTCAGGACTGATTTCCTTTAGGATGGACTGGTTGGATCTCCTTGCAGTCCAAGGGACTCTCAAGAGTCTTCTCCAACACCACAGTTCAAAAGCATCAATTCTTCAGAGCGCAGTTTCTTTATAGTCCAACTCTCACACCCATACATGACTACTGGAAAAACCATAGCTTTGACTAGACGGACCTTCGTTGACAAAGTGATGTCTCTGCTTTTCAATACTCTGTCTAGATTTGACATAGCTTTTCTTCCAGTGACCAAGTGTCTTTTAATTTTGTGGTTGCAGTCACCTTTTCAGGTGATTTTGGAGCCCAAGAAAATAAAGTTTGTCATTATTTTCATTGTTTCCCCATCTATTTGCCATGAAGTGATGGAACCAGATGCCATGATCTTCATTACTGAATGTTGAGTTTTAAGCCAGCTTTTTCACTCTCCTCTTTCACTTTCATCAAGAGGCTCTTTAGTTCCTCTTCACTCTCTGCCATAAGGGTGGTGTCCTCTGCATATCTGAGGTTATTGATATTTTTCCTGGCAATCTTGATTCCAGCTTGTGTTTCATCCAGCCTGGCATTTCAAATGATGTACTCTGCATACAAACTAAATAAGCAGGGTGACAGTATACAGCCTTGACGTACTCCTTTTCCAATTTGAAACCAGTCTCTTGTTCCACATCCAGTTCTAACTGTTGCTTCTTGACCTGCATACAGGTTTTTCAGGTGGCAGGTAAGGTGGTCTGGTATTCCTATCTCTTTAAGAATTTTCCACAATTTGTTGTGATACACATGGTCAAAGGATTTAGTATAGTCAATGAACCAGAAGTACATGTTTTTCTGGAATTCTCTTGCTTTTTCTATGATCCAATGGATGTTGGCGATTCGATCTCTGGTTCATTGCCTTTTCTAAATCCAGCTTGAATGTGTGGAAATTCCCAGTTCATGTACTGTTGAATCGTGGCTTGGAGAACTTTGAGTGTTACTTTGCTAGTGTGTGAGATGAGTGCAACTGTGTGGCAGTTTGGAGAAGGCAATGGCACCCCACTCCAGTACTCTTGCCTGGAAAAATCCATGGACGGAGGAACCTGGTAGGCTGCAGTCCATGGGGTCGCTAAGAGTCGGACACGACTGAGCGACTTCACTTTCACTTTTCACTTTCATGCATTGGAAAAGGAAATGGCAACCCACTCCAGTGTTCTTGCCTGGAGAATCCCAGGGATGGGGGAGCCTGGTGGGCTTCTGTCTATAGGGTCACACAGAGTCACACACGACTGAAGCGACTTAGCAGTAGCAGCAACAGTGTGGTAGTCTGAACATTCTTTGGCATGCCTTTCTTTGGGATTGGAATGACAACTGATCTTTTCCAGTCCTGTGACCACTGCTGAGTTTTCCATATTTGCTGGCATATTGAGTGAGGCACTTTCATAGCATCATCTTTTAGGATCTGAAATAG
>SJYX01015343.1:270840-297815 GCA_006410675.1 Oreotragus oreotragus | reverse complement strand
AAGGAAATGGCAACCCACTCCAGTGTTCTTGCCTGGAGAATCCCAGGGATGGGGGAGCCTGGTGGGCTTCTGTCTATAGGGTCACACAGAGTCACACACGACTGAAGCGACTTAGCAGTAGCAGCAACAGTGTGGTAGTCTGAACATTCTTTGGCATGCCTTTCTTTGGGATTGGAATGACAACTGATCTTTTCCAGTCCTGTGACCACTGCTGAGTTTTCCATATTTGCTGGCATATTGAGTGAGGCACTTTCATAGCATCATCTTTTAGGATCTGAAATAGCTCAGTTGGAATTCCATCACCTCCACTAGCTTTGTTCATAGTGGTGCTTCGTAAGGCCCACTTGACTTTGCATTCCAGGATGTCTGGCCCTTGGTGAGTGATCACACCTTTGTGGTTATCTAGGTTATGAAGATCTTTTTTGTACAGTTCTTCTGTGTATTCTTGCCACCTTTTTTAATATCTTCAGCTTCTCTTAGGTCATACCATTTCTGTCCTTTATTGTGCCCATCTTTGCATGAAATGTTCCCTTGGTATCTAATTTTCTTGAAGAGATTTCTAGTCCCATTCTATTGTTTTCTTCTATTTCTTCACATTGTTCACTTAGGAAGGCTTTCTTAACTCTCTTTGCTATTCTTTGGAACTCTGCATTAAGATGGATATATTTTTCCTTTTCTCCTTTTCCTTTTGCTTTTCTTCTTTTCTCAGCTATTTGTAAGGTCTCATCAGACAGCCATTCTGCCTTTTTGAGAATTTTTTTTTCTTGGGGATGGTTTTTATCACTGCCTCTGTACAACATTATGAACCTCCATCCATAGTTTTTCAGGCATGCTGTCTATCAGATCTAATCCCTTGAATCTATTTGTCACTTCCACTATACAATAATAAGAGATTTGATTTAGGTCATACCTTAATGGCCTAGTGATTTCTTCAATTTAAGTCTGAATTTTGCAATGAGGAGTTCATGATCTGAGTCACAGTCAGTTCCTGGTCTTGTTTTGACTGTACAGAGCATTTCTATCTTGCCTGCAAAAAATATAAACAGTCTGATTTCAGTACTAACCATTGGGTTATGTCCACGTATAAAGTTGTTGCTTGCGTTGTTGGAAGAGGGTGTTTGCTATGACCAGTGCATTCTCTTGGCAAAACTTTGTTAGCCTTTGTCCAACTTCATTTTGTACTCCAAGGCCAAATTTTCCTGTTATCTCCTGACTCCCTACTTTTGCATTCTAATCCCCTATCATGAAAGGACATCTTTTTTTAAAATGTTAGTTCTAGAAGGTCTTATAGGTCTTCATAACACTGTTCAACTACAGCTTCCTTGGCATTACTGGTTGGGGCATAGACTTGGATTACTATGATAGTGAATGTTTGCCTTGGAAACTAACAGAGATCATTCTGTTCATTACTGCAATTACTGGAAAATATAATGTCACATTTGGCATCTTATTAATGGTGAGATATTAGAGATGTGTATGCTAAAATGATAAAGGCAAGATGCTCCCCATCTTCACTACCATTTAACAGTTTAGCATATATGCCTTATATTGAGGTTTTTACCTGCATAATTAGAATAAAGAGACATTAAAAACACCATACGAATCGAAAAGGACAATCTCATGTGTATGTGACAGAGAGAGAGAGGGAGAAAGAAAGAGAACATGAGAGAATGTTAAATATAGCACAAAATTGGATGGAAAGTATACAGATGCTTATAGCCTTATTATTTATTAGGAACTCAAGATATGGACAATATTGTATCAGCCATACAAAGAGTGTATTATTAATAAAAACAGACTTGTTTTTTCACCCTCTAGATACCTATGATGTGATAAAATATACAAACAGACCAAATAAACAATCAACAAAGCAATATCATTATATTCTAAGACTATCTCTTACAAGAAGCTAAAATATGACTGTTGGCAAATTAAGGATGGATAACCCTAATACAGCAGTTTTTATCACCGGTGGCTCAGTGATAAAGAACTTGCCTGCCAATGTAGGAGAAGCAAGAGATGCAGGTTCAGTCCCTGGGTTGGGGAGATCCCCTGGAGGAGGGCATGGCAACCCACTTCAGTATTCTTGCCTGGAGAATCCCATGGACAGAGGAGCCTGGTGGGCTAAAGTCCATGGGGTTGCAAAGAGTCAGACACGACTGAAGCAACTTAGCACGCATGCTTGCACAACCCTAATACAAAAAGTTTCTGAGAAGAGGTGGAGCATGAAGGAACGTGTGACAGCCTATATGAGTGGCAAACAGGAGCAGGGAAGAAAATGAAGCATGAGGACCAACTTGGGCAAAATGTGGCTATGTGAAAAGCACCACATTGCTGGGTTAGCAGCAGGAGCTCATGTGCATAAGAAATAACCTTGTAAACAAGTTCAGACATTTCAACTCAGGGTGAGCGATTAAGAAAGGGAAAGGAGTGCCTATAAAATATCATTTCCTCCATCTCAATGTTTACACTCTTCAAAACTCTACAGAGGTTTGTAATTGAAAATATATAATAACAGTAATACTAATAATGATGAAGTTAACCTTCATTAAGCCCTACTGTATACTAACCATTTTGCTATGTAAGAAATGTTAGCTTCATCAGTGTTCTTTCCTACTGTACGGTTACTCTCTCAAAATATGGGCTCTCTGCTGTCACAGAAGCCTGAGTAGAGAGCACTCAGGGGATTGTATTCTGCCTCTCAGTCAGTCATAAGTGGGGGGCACACCGTGGCCCACCTCCCATCTGTGTCGGATGCCCAGAGACACTGAGAGCTCAGGAGGTATTACTGTACGTGCCCTGTTCATTAGCATTCAGTTTTGCTCTGTTGCTTATGATGAGATAGGACAAGCATTTTCAGGGTGTTCCATTAAATTTCTTCCTAACGCCTGAATCTCTTTATGATGGTGGGAAGATAAGATGTCCTTGTCCTCCATGTCCTTTTATTATTCACTCTAACCTGGTTCTCTAGTGTCTCTGTTCACCCATTCTGAAGTCTTCTTTTCCTAATCTTTGTAGATTATTTCTCCATTCTTTTGAAGACCGGGTAGTTGGTTCTTAAATGTTTTCTGAGGTCCTTTCATTTCACTGAATTTTAAATATTTCAGCCAATTTGAAGAGTTCATAATGATGAATAAGATTAAGCTAGGAGCTTAACCTTTTGAAACTGGGTGACGCGTTAACTCGGCTGGAACGCTGGTTAATTTAACAGCAGGAGTTGAATTAACTTGTCACAGCTCTGCCATTGTTAAATTTCCTGCTTCTGATCCTTGTCCCAGTCTTGCAGAGCTCAGTTGTCCTGGGACCGGGGGATGAGTCAGGGTGAAGAAGAGAGTGGAAATGGGTAAAGAAAGATGGCATGCATTGTTAGGAGGGGAGCATGCTAACCAGAAACGGCTAAATGAAAAAATCGTTTTAGTTGGGGAAGACTAGAAGAGAAAAAGTGGAGGGGGAGGAAGTTTGAGAAATAAAAGGCAAAGCAGGCGGGTCATAGGGAGGGGGAAGTGAGAAGTAGAGACAGGATGAGACAGAGAGAGAGGAATATATTATGAGGAGGCAATGGGCGATGTGACTTGAATTTCTTGGAAATGCATTGGATTCAACACGCTAGAAGCCTTTAATACTGGCAGTCTGACACTCAAAAATAAAATCACCTGCTTAAAAATACCCCATGCATTAGGCAAAGCTGAAAATGTTGAATCACGGGATAATTTCACAGGTGATCTCAACAAAGAGAAAATAGTTTCTTTAAATTTGGCTCAGCAGAAATTTCTCTAAATTTGTAGATCCATGTCAAACATTTTTGTTCAACACAATTCATTCAGAAAGGAAGAGAGTAAAAGGTTGAGAGTGGCGGGGAAGGAATAATTTAGAGACCAATGAGTCCTAGGAGAGATGGGGAGAGAGCATGGTGGTCATTCCCTAGGGAAGAGGGGGAGCACATTTGTGGAGGTTGGGGACAGAAAGGAAAAAACAGAAGCAGCTGCAGCAGTTACATTGACAGTTATCTTTTCCTTCAACAAAGTATCAGGCATTGATGGGCTGTGATCCTCTGTGCACGTATTGCCTACCCTATGAATAACTCTCAAACATGCATCTTCTCAGGTTTGCTATTCTCACCCTGAGAGGAAACTGTATGCACTAAAGTAAGCATCAGGGCCTTTAGGGCAGAGGCCTAATAACACCTGAAATGCAGGCAAAATAACCAGCCTGCTTCTAAGCACCAGCCACTTTGAGGTTCATCAATAGAGATCACCTGGAGCCTGTCTTCCTTTCGATTGTTTCAGCAGTGCCTTAACACTGAAAGGACATTTTCTTTTCTATTTGTATGATTTTGTCTCAGGGCTCACATTATTCCACGGAAGCTCTAACAGGTTTTCAATTTTCAAGGTAGTTGCCTGAAAAGACTGTTGGCTGTTCAGGAGCCTAACCAACGCTCAGTAGCTGGATCTGAAGCGGATTACTAAGGATTCTGAGGCTTTTTGCTTCTGTCCAAAATTACTTTAAGGTATAGCTATCAGACAGCTGGGCTGTGTCTGATGGATCAAGAGAATGAGGCAAATGGAGAGAAGGTGAAAGGATAGAGGACAAGAGGAAGGTAAAAAAAAAAAAAGTACAACAAGAGAGTTAAAGAGTAAAGCGTTTCTTGTTTAGTTTCAGGATAGAAACTAAACTCTCAAGGCATTTTTAAATTCACCAGTTGATGTTAAAAGGAACTAAGAAAGTTTTGAATCTGGGAAGCCAGACAGCAATACACTGAAAAGTAACTGCAGTGCTTCGATGAGTTACCAGGTAAGACTGAACGTCTCTTCTACCTCAAAGCAGTTGGCTGGATTTTTGATTGCTTTCACTTCAGATATTCCAAGCAGAAGTACCGTCATTGGTAAAGTTTGGACAGAATTTGAGGGTATAAATTTGCAGAGTAGTGTTAACCACATGCTTACTTTTTCAGTGGAGGTAAATTAAAATTTTTCTCACCATCCAAACTGTGCATAAGTCTCATAATAAAAACAACAGTAGTGGGAGGTGGATTTGTCTTCTTCTGCAGCATAAGGACTTAATTTTTCAAATTCTATGGGATCTTTAAATTGATGTCTAGATAATCAACTCCAAGGGCACACTATATAGAAACTCTAATGCCTTCCTTGAACATAATAGATCTCAATATTGGCACACCTGAGTTTGATTGGCCTTGGCATTTCCTTTAGATAATGATAACGAAGAAGAGGAAATTCAAATAAAAAAAGAGAGGCATGAAACTTTCTACTCTCTTAGATGAATAAAACAATGATTTCCACTATGTTTCATGGAACATTATATTACATGAGAAAGATATTTCAATGAACTTATTTACAAAACAGAAATAGAGTCAAGGGTATAAAAAACAAACTTATGGTTACAGGGAGGGGGGAGGAGGAAAGTGGGGAAGAGATAAATTGGGAGATTGGGATTGACAAATACATACTACTGTATATAAAATAGATAACTAACAAAGACCTGCTGTGCAGCACAGGGAACTCTATGCTCTGTAATGATCTACATGGGAAAAGAATCTAAAAAAGATTTATGCATATGTATAACTGGATATATGTATATAAGCATGGATATATGGATATGTATAACTGATTCACTTTGCTGTACAGCTGAAACTAATACAGCTTTGTAAATCAACTATACTCCAGTAAAATTAAAAAAAAAAACAAATAAGAAAAGTACTTTAATACTGTACATTTCCAGGATGTGGTAAACAGCAACAACAACTTTCCAGACATATTGACTAGGGAATAATTTTCTTCACAGGCTATGAATCCTTACAGTTTAGAATGTAGCTATTTCTTCTTAAGAATATTATATTAATAGTCACAGTTTCACCAAGCTTTCATGAACATTCTCAGAAAAAATTCACCTACAGTCTATTCAGATGCAGGACAGAATCTGACATTCCCAGTGCCACCAATACGATCTGAGGGAATGGCTTTGGCACAAGGAGCACTTAGCTCTTTCTGTCGTGCTAGCTGAGGCAGCACCTTCAGCTTGCTGTGACTCCTATTTGTGCTGGACAGTGGTGTCCCATGATTTCAGGGGTACAAGGTAAAGAGGGGCCACAGAGTTGCCACCAGGAAAACCAGTTCTCAAGGTTTCAGAGTTTCAGTGAGCTGAGAGTGTATATTCTGTGGCCACAGAGAGGGGGACATGCGGGCTTCTCTGCTGCTTTGGGACAGGACATCTGTACTCCTGGTCAAATGGCTACCCAGGCACCTCAGTGCTACTTTATGTGCTTGTAATTGCCATTATGACTTTAGACTGCCATCTTTCAGCATACTTTCATTTATTGTTTTTAGCTACAATCAGGGAAGTAACAGGAGAGCAATTCTAGGGAGAGCACAGATAGAATATGTAGACCCTGGCGCCAGTGGGGTCTACTTAGCCACACCTCATATTTCAGTTCACAGAAATGTGCGTGGGGACTGACATAAGCACTCCCTGTGGTGTTACTGCTTCTGGCTCAGTAGTCCTTTGAGAAGAACGCAGGATAAAGGGCTGCAGAGGACAGGCGCCGTCAAAATGGCAGTGCTAGAGATGGTGCCTACAAGCACCCGACAGAGTTTCATGTTTTTTAACAAATGTTTTCTTGATGTTACCTTTAAATCCCACCTGCAATTCCTTCTCTTGCCATCGACATCAGTCACCTCTCTGCTTTTCAGGCTTCTTTTTGAGGCATCAATGAACCTAAAGGAAACCAGCATGATGGGAATTTCATGACAACTTGCAGCACATAGCGCTTTCTTGGCAAGCGATGTTACTGAATGGCATTCAGACTCTCACGGCAGGGCCATGGCTGATCAATAATTTCCAGGAGCCCCTTTTGATTGTGTCAGAAGCAAAACCCAAGGAATGTGACTAGACCAGTTAGAAATAGCACCCTGACAGGAAAATTTCAGGGCAGTCAAAGGATAAATTGTAACATTTGGTTATATTACTATGTGCTAAGGCTCTTTCTTGACAGGAGACATTTGGTTCCTATTTTCAGGCTACAGAAGATTTTAACTAAGCATAAAGATATGAGTGTCACAAAGGAGTGTTTCAAACAGCTACATTAAGAAATTGAGGTTGTCAAATCTCCCCTTGTGATTTTGAAGATGAGAAATGATCATCTAGGTATGCACTAAAAAGTTCCATTAGAAAACTATTTTAAATGCTGTTATTCTGGTAAAGCCTCCCCAAATGAAATGCAAATAATGTGATGATTCCTAAACTATTTTTTTTTCTCATTTTTCTAGCAGGAAAGTTTTTCAACTTGCAATATAGTATAGTTATATTTTTTTAGCTTATTATTTTCTTTAGTAGTAGTAGTAGTAGGTTTAATCATATAAACAGTTGTGGCAAGATTAGCCAGAAATTCCAACGGTTTATTAACTTTTAAAATGCATGTCCAGAATACTGCTAAAATATGGGAGACCTCGATAAATATTTTTGGGTGATGAAGAACACAAAACCCTCTCTCTTCCTTTGTGTTATGCATGTAGGGAGCAGAAGACATCAGCTTTTCCAAACATCACCATCCTTAGTGCTATTTGTTGATGGCTGCATGCGTTGAATACAGTATGACTGGGAACAGGGAAAAGGAAGGCTTCCTAAGTGGTGCTGGTGGTAAAAATTTTGACTTCCAATATAGGAGATGCAAGAGACATGGGTTCGATCTCTAGGTTGGGAAGATCCCCTGGAGTAGGAAATGGCCTCCCCACTCCAATATTCTTGCCTGGGAAATCCCATGGACAGAGGAGCCTGGCAGGTTACATCTATGGGGCTGCAAAGAGTCAGACACAACTGAGCAAGGAAAAGGATCTTGGACTTCTTATCCTCTTGTAAATTTTCAAACTGAAGGTCAGACTGGCTCCATGAGTAGTTTTTAAGTCTTAAATCGTTAGTGTAGAATTCAAAAGAAGATCTCCCAGACTCCAAAGACCTTGTTCACTCTTTAATATAAGACTGTGGCCTAGTCAATGACAAAAGTTTGGAGCTAACAGGTTATTTTGTTTTCAGCTTCAGTTATTGATCTGTAAAAAGTGAATAATGTTATATTCATTCCATACATTTCAAAACTATTGAAAATAAAAGAGATAATTAATATGCAGAAATTAATATAATAGGCTTCTAGTTACTGCCATTCATCATCATCATCATTATCCTCTTCAACCAGTTTGTAATGTGATGCGTAGAGTTGTGGTAATAAGTCTTCTTAAAGGGATAAAGTTTATATTGATCAGCACTCTGAAAGGGTCTGACTTGACAGAGAAGAGGAAAGGTCATTGAAGTTTAGAGGAGATATACATGTCATAACTTGGAAGTGAGATAATTTTAATTTAATCTTATAGAGGATCTTTTAATCAAGACTCACTGGATAGGGTTGAGAGGAGTGGCATATGTGTGATGGCAGTGGCAATAATGGTAGTTAGTAGTGTTCATTCTTTTATTTATCAATAACCTCAGATATGGATATGGCACCATCCTTATGGCAGAAAACAAAGAAGAACTAAAGAGCCTCTTGAAATTCAGGAGGAGAGTGAAAAAAGTTGGCTTAAAACTCAACACTCAAAAAACTAAGATCATGATATCTGATCCCATCAGTTCATGGCAAATAGATGGGGAAACAATGGAAATAGTGAGAAACTTTATTTTTGGGGCTCCAAAATCATGGCAGATGGTGACTGCAGCCATGAAATTAAAAGACACTTGCTCCTTGGAAGAAAAGTTATGAACAACCTAGACAGTATATTAAAAAACAGCATATTACTTTGCCAACAAAAGTCCATCTAGTCAAAGTTATGGTTTTTCCAGTAGTCATGTATGGATGTGAGAGTCAGACTATAAAGAAGGCTGAATGCCAAAGAATTGATGCTTTTGAACTGTGGTGTTGTAGGAGGCTCTTGAGAGTCCCTTGGACTGCAAGGAGATCCAACCAGTCCATCCTAAAGGAAATCAATCTTGAATATTCATTGGAAGGATGATGTTGAAGCTGAAACTCCAATACTTTGGCCAC
Source organism: Oreotragus oreotragus (assembly GCA_006410675.1). Lineage (NCBI taxonomy): Eukaryota > Metazoa > Chordata > Mammalia > Artiodactyla > Bovidae > Oreotragus > Oreotragus oreotragus. The sequence goes on along the minus strand of SJYX01015343.1, from coordinate 288,775 downwards.
CTGATGTGAAGAACTGATTCACTGGAAAAGACCCTGATGTTGGGAGAGACTGAAGGCAGGAGCAGAAGGGGACTCCAGAGGTTGAGATGGTTGGAAGGCCTCACTGACTCGATGGACATGCGCTTGAGCAAGCTCCAGGAACTAGTGATGAACAGGGAAGCCTGGTGTGGTGCAGTCCATGGGGTCACAAAGAGTCGGACACAACTGAGTGACTGAACTGAACTGAACTAAATTCAATAAACATTTAATGAGTACCACTTTATGCCAAACAAAGTAGTAGCTGTGTGAGTTATATAGTAGTAGATGTGTGAGTTATATAAAACTAATTTCTGCAAGTAATGAACCTCTACTCTTCAGAGTAGAAAAGAGAATGGAAAGTGTTGGAAAATAGAGCTGTGTACTTGTACGGTGGTAGCAATGAGCAAGAAGAAGCTGGTTTTCTTGAGAAGACTGTGAAAGTTTTTCTAAAGGATGATGCTCAAAATAGCACTTTTAAAATTGTAGTTTGAATTTCGGATGCATAGCCCAAGATCTGACCAGAGAAGTGAACTAACATGGTCAAAATTCATGCTAAAGAAATTCCTTTATCTATACGATGGAGTGGAGACTGGGGATGCAGAAGTATGTGAAAAATGCTGTTTTGCATCATTTAGGTAAAGGATAGGGGCCAACAGTGGATGCATTTTAATGAGTGATGGACTCTGTGTCAAAGGTAAAATAAGAGACATGGAAAATCTGATATTATATTTACAAGCTTGAATGTTGTCAGAGATAATCATGCCTTTGATGTATACACAGAAAGATGAAGAGCCATACAAAATGTCAGCTTGAGTGGGAGTTAATTATTCCCAGCATGGAGAGAATTTCAAGAAGATATCAGCCAACAGGACTGACTGGCAAAACTGAACAGCCTACAAGGATTTTCTGAATTAAGCTTATTTTGATTCCAGTATCCACAAATCACTGCAATGGATAAATCTGAGAGATGATGAAACTGATGTTCATTCCTTTTCGAGTTTGTTAAGAGTACAGAAATAAAAATAAAAGTAGTCTCTGTATCAAAAAGGAAATATTCAATCACAGTTATTTCAGGACCCAAAGTGATTTTGGAATTATTCCCTTCTACTGTCCTTGATTAGTATTAATAGGTGAACCAGCCCTGTTTGTGGATGTTGTTGTTGTTCACTCAGTCATGTCCAACTATTTGCTGCCCCATGGACTGCAGCACACCAGGCTTCCCTGTCCTTCACCATCTCCCAGAGCTTGCTCAAACTCATGTCCATTGAGTCAGTGATGCCATCCAACCATCTCATCCTCTGTTGCCCCCTTCTTCCCCTGCTCTCAGTCTTTCCCAGCATCAGGGTCTTTTCCAATCAGTCTCCTCTTTGCATCAGGTGGCCAAAGTATTGGAGCTTAGGCTTCAATCAGTCTTTCCAATGACTACTTAGGGTTGATTTCCTTTCAGGTTGACTGGTTTGATCTCCTTCCTGTCCAAGGGACTCTCAAGAGTCTTCTCCAACATCACATTTCAAAAGCATCAGTTCTTTGGCATTCAGCCTTCTTTATGGTCCAACTGACATCCGTGCATGACTACTGGAAATACCATAGCTCTGACAAGACAGACTTTTGTCAGCAAAGTGAAGTCTTTGCTTTTAATATGCTGTTTAGTGTGGTCATAGCCTTTCTTCCACGGGCAAGAGTCTTCTAATTTTATGGTTGCAGTAACTGTTTGCAGTGATTTTAGAGTTCAAGAGTAGAAAATCTGTTACTGCTTCCACTTTTCCCCATTCTATTTGCCAAGAAGTGATGGGACTGGGTGCCGTGATCTTAGTTTTATGAATGTTGAGTTTTAAGCCAGCTTTTTCACTCTCCTCTTTCACCCTCATCAAGAGTCTCTTTAAATCATTTCTCAATTACTAATACTCACTGCAGTGAATTCCCTGGTGGCTCAGACAGTAAAGCGTCTGCTTACAATGCGCGAGACCCAGTGTCAATCCCTGGGCAGGAAGATCTCCTGGAGAAAGAAATGGAAACCCACTCCAGTATTCTTGCCTGGAAAATCTCATGGGACTAACCTGGTAGGCTATAGTCCACGGGGTTGCAAGGAGTCGGACATGACTGAACGACTTCACTTTTCACTTAATACAATGTAAATGTTATATAAATTGGTGCCAGTGCGGGGCATATTCAAGTTTTGCCTTTTGGAAGTTTCTGAAATTAAAAAAATACTTTTTTTCTATCCATGATTATGCCCATGGATGTGAAACCTATGGGTATGGAGGCCCAGCTGTGGTTCTTGGACATGCTAGCCTGATGCCTTGCTCCTATTGCCTTTATATGGGGGCCTTTGTCTACCCCTTTAGACCTCAGTCCTTTTCCCTTTTCTCTTCTATCTTAGCTCTTTGGAAGATGGAGAACAAGAGTGAATTTACATCTCTAATCCCTGATATGGGGCTATTGACTGCCTTTCCATGGGGAAGTTGAAGAGTTTACTCAGCCAAATGAAGAGTTGACTAAATCAGTCAGTCAGTCAGTTCACTCAGTCACGTCCGACTCTTTGCGACCTCATGAATTGCAGCACGCCAGGCCTCCCTGTCCATCAACAACTCCCGGAGTTCACTCAAACTCATGTCCATTGAGTCAGTGATGCCATCTAGCCATCTCATCCTCTGTCATTCCCTTCTTCTCCTTCCCCTAATCCCTCCCAGCATCAGTCTTTTCCAATGAGTCAACTCTTCCCATGAGGTGGCCAAAGTACTAGAGTTTCAGCTTTAGCATCATTCCTTCCAAAGAACACCCAGGACTGATCTCCTTTAAAATGGACTGGTTGGATCTCCTTGCAGTGCAAGGGACTCTCATAGTGCCTGTCAATTTCTTACCTCCAGTGTGCTCCTTGCTGAGGAACTGGCAGATCCTTCTTAGATTTAGGTCAAGTGTGTTAAGTAAACACATTTTTGTCCCATCTTAAAATTTCAGCCATAAAGGAGGAGGGGAATTCCTTTGCCCCAGCACAAGCCTTACAGGGTAACATTACCTGAGGCTATTTGGTCAAGTGTGTGCTAAGTTTCTTCAGTCTCATCCAACTCTTTTCTGGCCTATGGAGTGTAACTACCAGGCCTCTCTCTCCGTGGGATTCTANTTAAAATTTCAGCCATAAAGGAGGAGGGGAATTCCTTTGCCCCAGCACAAGCCTTACAGGGTAACATTACCTGAGGCTATTTGGTCAAGTGTGTGCTAAGTTTCTTCAGTCTCATCCAACTCTTTTCTGGCCTATGGAGTGTAACTACCAGGCCTCTCTCTCCATGGGATTCTACAGGCAAGAATATTGGAGTGGGTTGCCATGTCCTACTCCAGGGGTTCTTCCCTACCCAGGGATCAAACCCACTCTCTTATACCTCCTGCATTGACAGGCAGATTCTTTATTAATAGCAACTACCTGGGAAGACCCTGTTTGAGCAAGGCTGCATACCAATATGCAACTTGTACTGAATCAACTGACACTAGTGACTACTCCTCTTAGTACTGTTGAGAGTATTGCCCTGTGGAACTAGAGATTCCAGTGACTTAGTCTCCTAGAGGGATCAGTGCTAATGTAATACAGCATTATCCCAGAACCTATCTAGTCTGAATTCATGGATTCAAAACACTGTAAACATGGATCAGATTTCTTGCAGATAAACTCCAAAAAGGTAGCAGGTTGCAAAGATATGATCTGAAAGGAATCACATTTTCAGAAGCCTGGAATCAGCTTCTAGAACTGGTTTTTCAGATATTCACGGTCAATTCAGCGTCCCCAGGGGATTTACAACCAAAGAATGGAAAATAGCAGTCTCTTTCACTTGGAATTTGTCATTTGCATTATTTACATTACTAAACAAAGTCAATCTGAAAAATGTTACCATAATGACAAAGTGAATTACTGTAGGTCTTAGAACAAGAGGAATACTTAATGCTCTCTAAGAATTTGGCTCATTAAGAAAAAATAAAAAAAAAACCACCTCTTATCTTGTAACAGTTTCTTAGATTTTACACTTTTCCTTTGAGGAACGGAAAATGTAAAACTGATATGGCAGTCATTTGAAATTAATTTCAAAAGACTACTCAGTTTACTACTTAAGATCAATGTACAATTTCCTGACATTTTTGGGTACTAATTACCATTACAGCTTAATTGACTTCCATTTGGGGAAGTATATATATGTGTGTATATATATGTATGACATACATGCACACACACATAATCATGCAATGCTATTTTGTAGATACATGTGTTTATGTGTATATACATATATTAATGCACACACTTATTAGAATATGACTAATAAGAATTGACTTATTAGAACATATTAAAGGTGTTTTACAAAATGAAATATAATAGAAACCAAGCATGAAAGTGATTTAAAGATTTTTGTGTAAGAAAAATTCTATTCTAGCTATCTTGCAACACTGTGTAAGATCTTTTCAATATTAGAAGCAAAAGCACAAACCATTCTCCTAGCTTTCTCGTTCTCTTTTTTTTCTTCACATTTTATAAAACTGCAGTTTTATTGCTAGATAATATGGTAAAAAAGATTCATTGTAAGGGTTACCTAACAACGATGGTGGTGTTGATGAATAGTTGCAATTAATACATTCCCTTAATTAGTCTGATACCCAGAAGATGCACCTGGCAGGTCATTTTAATACTACAATTGATTTATAGCTGCTAGAAATGATTTTACCAGCTATCTTCAGAGAGTACAATTAGAGCGGATTTCATTTTTTTTATGCATTTTCACTGAGGAATAAACATAAAAGGTCTATGTAATTCAGAACAAAGCAGCTATAATGTACTAATGGTTTATGGATTTTATTAATATTCAGCTAACATTAGAGGCAATTTTATGGGAAAGCAACCTATTTTCCTTATGAAGTATTCAGTTTTTTAGTATCTGAGTGCTTTGNGAAGTTTGGACAGAATTTGAGGGTATAAATTTGCAGAGTAGTGTTAACCACATGCTTACTTTTTCAGTGGAGGTAAATTAAAATTTTTCTCACCATCCAAACTGTGCATAAGTCTCATAATAAAAACAACAGTAGTGGGAGGTGGATTTGTCTTCTTCTGCAGCATAAGGACTTAATTTTTCAAATTCTATGGGATCTTTAAATTGATGTCTAGATAATCAACTCCAAGGGCACACTATATAGAAACTCTAATGCCTTCCTTGAACATAATAGATCTCAATATTGGCACACCTGAGTTTGATTGGCCTTAGCATTTCCTTTAGATAATGAAAACGAAGTAGGGGAAATTCAAATTAAAAAAGAGAGGCATGAAACTTTCTACTCTCTTAGATGAATAAAACAATGATTTCCACTATGTTTCATGGAACATTATATTACATGAGAAAGATATTTCAATGAACTTATTTACAAAACAGAAATAGAGTCAAGGGTATAAAAAACAAACTTATGGTTACAGGGAGGGGGGAGGAGGAAAGTGGGGAAGAGATAAATTGGGAGATTGGGATTGACAAATACATACTACTGTATATAAAATAGATAACTAACAAAGACCTGCTGTGCAGCACAGGGAACTCTATGCTCTGTAATGATCTACATGGGAAAAGAATCTAAAAAAGATTTATGCATATGTATAACTGGATATATGTATATAAGCATGGATATATGGATATGTATAACTGATTCACTTTGCTGTACAGCTGAAACTAATACAGCTTTGTAAATCAACTATACTCCAGTAAAATTAAAAAAAAAAACAAATAAGAAAAGTACTTTAATACTGTACATTTCCAGGATGTGGTAAACAGCAACAACAACTTTCCAGACATATTGACTAGGGAATAATTTTCTTCACAGGCTATGAATCCTTACAGTTTAGAATGTAGCTATTTCTTCTTAAGAATATTATATTAATAGTCACAGTTTCACCAAGCTTTCATGAACATTCTCAGAAAAAATTCACCTACAGTCTATTCAGATGCAGGACAGAATCTGACATTCCCAGTGCCACCAATACGATCTGAGGGAATGGCTTTGGCACAAGGAGCACTTAGCTCTTTCTGTCGTGCTAGCTTAGGCAGCACCTTCAGCTTGCTNCTTAATAAAACTGGAAAAAAGTAAAATGAATAGGCTATGAGAGAGAGTATATTCCAGATTATTCATTGGAAGGACTGATGCTGAAGCTGAAGCTCCAATACTCTGGCCACCTGATGAGCCAACTCACTGGAAAAGACCCTGATGCTGGGAAAGACTGAAAGCAAAAGGAGAGGTGGGTGGCAGAGAATGAGATGGTTAGATAGCATCACTGACTCAAGGGACACGAATCTGAGCAAACTCCAAGAGACAATGGAGAACAGAGGAGCCTGGCGCGCTGCAGTTCATCGGGTCACAGAGAGTTAGACATAACTTAGGGAGTGAACAACGATAGTGAGAGGGACAGAGTGGATCTGAATTAGTTGACCTTATTGGTTCTTTAAAATTCTAAACTCTATGATTTTGTATGATAAGGAGGAAGGGGAAAGAAGACCAACAGGTACTACCACTTTTGGCTGTGTGGATCGCACCTTTCATATCCTTTATTTTGCAACACCCTCATAGTAGCTCCCAGTGAGAAACATTCTTAAATGCACTTTCAGATGTGAACATGGAATTTTGGAGAAGTGCCTGACAAGGTCACGCAGAGAGGCTGTGGTAAAGCTGGAATTTGTACTAAAGTCTTCCAGAATCGGAAGTCCATGTTCAGTCCTCCACACCCAACGGCTGTGCACTGCCCCGCCCCCACCCCCCATCCCTGCCCTGCCAACATGAGGACTTGAGAAATAGATGGCAATGGGGAGCATCACTTGATAGACTTCATTTTAAAAAAAAATCTATGTGCAGGGAGTTTAATGCAAAAATAATAGTTTGGTGTTTGACTAAGACCAGATTTCCTTCATGCCATGCTTTATGGTTTATGGAATGTCCCACTTGGAAAGACCTGAGTTCTACTTGTGTGTCTGGTAAAAGAACATGCAAAAAAAAAAAAGAAAACAACCAGAAGGAAGTGGGTACTGTGCAAACCCACAGGGCCTTGTGGCCTCGTTCGAGGGTTTGAGCAAAATGGCAGCTGCACCCTGTTTTTGCTGGCAGCTCTTCAAGCTGCGTCCAGATGAGAAAAATCTGCTCCCTTTTCCTGTCTCCACTCCCAGACCCCACCCACTGCTCTTTTTTCAGGGTCAAAACCTCCCACTGTGAAGTTAAAAAAAAATCACACCCCTTCCCGACATTCCCAGCTCTTGGCCTACGACCTACATCTTGGGGACCCCTTAAGGCTTAATGCTGGGGTGATGCAGTAGTTTGTACATAGTTACTCTTTTCTAGATTAAAAAGATATGTGAATAAAATCCCCATACCGCTCTAGCCTTTTACTCCTCGTTGCAGAGTGAAGGGTATAAGGATGAAATACTGGAAGAGTGTGGCGTTTTTAAAAAATCCCTGCCTATCTCCCTCCCTCCTTCTCAAGGCAAAATTTCAGAAAGGACTCTTTTTTTGATACTTGCAGAATAAGCAGATCATAAACAGAATCAAATTCTTCTTTCAAAGCATCTCCATACCAGCCCCTTTTGTCAGACCATTTGAACCTGATTGTTCATGGTCTACCAAAGTCTTCCAACTGCCTTCTTTTTCCCTTCAGACTCTCTCTAGTTCACCCTTTCCTCCTTAACCTGAAGAAAGGTCTCCCTAAACACAGGTCCAATCATGTCAAGCCTTGTCCAAGAATATTCATCAGTACTGCTGTTCATTAAGAGCCTGATGACATTTAAGTTTCTTAGCCTGATCCTCAGAGCCCTTACCACCCAGTGATGCTTGGGGAACCTGTTCTGGAAGTCAAAAAAAAATATGAATGAAAGGCCTTTGGATGGGCCAAGAAGAAAGTGGTGATCTTCCAAGCACAGTTTCAATAGGATCCCATCAATCCCAGATGTGTCTAGAGTGGGGTTCCAGAGGGGCTTTGAGTAAAGCCCTGAGTGGAAACAAATGAGATCCGAGCTTAGCAGCAAGAGAAGAGAAAGGAATGGGAAGGCAGGAGCCACGGCTGGCAATGTCAAGGGAAGGAATTCTCAAGGTGGAGAAACTGGAATAGATTTGCAGGCTGAAGGAAAGACCTTGGAGAGGAATTCTCTGGAGCAGTGGTCCTCAGTCATGGCTGCTCACAGAACAGCTAGTCATGGGTGGAACCAAAACTTAAGCCTGTGCCTCCAATCATGAGAGACATGGAAAGGCTGGATGAGACCCGCAAAGGCAAGCATGATGGGAGGAACAGGGAGCCAAAATCAGGAAGAGAGGGACTTAAACAGGGAAGAGGTGGCACAGAGGACACCAGGGTAGGACTTTATGCTTTTGCTTAAAACTGGTCTTGTCTGCCTTTGCCCATAATTGTTTTAGCTCATTGAAAATAACATGCATGCGTGCATGTGTGCCTCTTCAGCTGTGTCCAGCTCTTTGCATCCCCACGAACTATATAGCCTGCCAGGCTCCTCTGTCCCTGGAAATTTCCAGGTAAGAACACTGGAGCAGGTTCCCATCTCCTACTCTAGGGGCTCTTCTGGACCCAGGGATTGAGCCTGCAGTCTCTTGCATCTCATTCATTGGCAAGCAAGCTCTTTATAGCTAAGCCACGAGGAAGCCCCCAAAATAACATAGAAGTTTATTTTGGGGGGATCCGGGGTAAAGGAAGAAGGTGTTCTCTGAAATCCATTATGCAGTCTTAGAATAGACCTATAAACCAGCCTGGTGAAACCTAGAGAATAGTTGCCCAACTCCATGTGTCAGGCAGATGTGGCCCTTCAGACACACAGCATCTATTGTCTATTCTCTTAGAGACTCTAATCCTGTTTGGAGTGCTGGCAAGGATGGAGGCTCTTCTGGGAAGCCACATTGCTGTGGTATCCCCTGCTGAGAGAGCCCACCCCCAGACTTCCCTAAAGAAGTTTTTCTGGGACACAGAATTCACACAAGCATGAGGCCACTAGAAATCACGCATCCAGTTAACTGTGCATTGCCACGCGGAGTTGTCCCTTAAAAACAGACCTTAAAATGACCCAGAGCTGATGTTGCTTGGCAAACGTACAACCTCTCTGAATTTGCTTGAGTTTAAAAGTAGCAGTTTGTCAGTGGGCTGAATTTCAAGGAGCAAAGACAGCTGGGATTGGATTCAGGCAGTCAGGTTGATAGATGTTCTCCGGAGAGGGCTCTCCAGCTGGAGCCCAGATGGTGGGAAAGGCTTGTCTATGAAGCCATAAAAAAAACCCAGATGAATAAGGAACATTTTAGGCTACGTCGATGTTGATGGTTTGGAGAGGGGAGAGGAAATGAGGAGGCAGTGGGACATCAAGCATCTATTTATTTTACGGAATCATTCATTGGTCTTGAAAATCTAAAATTGGTCTTCATTCTCTCTACCAGAACCTAGAGAGCCTCTTAAAAAGCAGAGACACCAGTTTGCTGACAAAGGTCCATCTAGTCAAAGCTATGGTTTTTCCAGTAGCCACGTATGAATGTGAGAGGTGGACCCTAAAAAAAGGCTAAGCACCGAAGAACTGATGCCTTCAAACTGTGGTGTTAGAGAAGACTCTTGAGAGTCCCTTGGACTGCAAGGAGATCCAACCAGTCCATCCTAGAGGGAATAAGACCCAAATATTCACTGGAAGGACTGATGGTGTAGCTGAAGCTCCAACACTTTGACCATCCGATGCAAAGAGCTGACTCATGGGAAAAGACCCCAATGCTGGGAACAATTGAAGGCAGGAGGAGAAGGGGACAACAGAGGATGAGATGGTTGGATGGCATCACCGACTGGATGGACATGAGTCTGAGCAAACTCAGGGAGGCAGTGAAGGACAAGGGATTCTGGCATGCTGCAGTGCATGGGATTGCAGAGTCGGACAGGACTGAGCGACTGAACTGAGCTGATCAAGGACAATGAGAAAGATAAGTCAGGCGGTTTTCGGGTTGATGTCCTGACATCCCCTAGCTGCGCCCTGTCTTGACCTCGAGATCTCCACTGACTTTCATCTCTAGGCCACCCCAGTAGCACCATGTGGCAGCCCCAACCTAGACCTCACCATGATGGGAGACCACTAAGTCTTCTAATCTCAAAGCCTAAATTCCCCTTGACCAAAACTTCCTGCTTTTCCCCTGGGCAACTCTCAGCGAACCTACTTGTGGTGACGTCTTGTTCCTCACAGCCTCCCGGGGTCTTCAGCCCATTGCTCTGGCTCTAAGATGCTCCTACGACCAGCCCCTGTGGTTTTCCTCTTTTTCCCTGTACTGTCGTCAGTCGTGGGGCGCTGATGAGATCAGCTATTTAAATGAGTTCAGTTCAGTTCAGTCGCTCAGTTGCGTACTACTCTTTGTGACCCTGTGGACTGCAGCACGCCAGGCCTCCCTGTCTATCACAACTCCCAGAGTTTACTCAAATTCATGTCCATGGAGTCGGTGATGCCATCCAGCCATCTCATCCTTTGTCATCCCCTTCTCCTCCGGCCCTCAGTCTCTCCCAGCATCAGGGTCTTTTCCAGTGAGTCAGTTCTTCGCATCAGGTGGCCAAAGTACTGGAGTTTCAGCTTCAGCATCAGTCCTTCCAATGAATATTCAGGGCTGATTTTCTTTAGGATAGCCTGGTTGGATCTCCTTGCAGTCCAAAGACAAGAGTCTTCTCCAACACCACAGTCCAAAAGGATTCGGTGCCAGCTTTCTTTAATGAGTACAGACGAACCTGTTCGCCGGGTGGGAATAGAGACTCAGATGTAGAGAACGAACATTTGGAAACAGAGGGGGAGAGAAGGTTGGGACGATTGGGAGGTTAGGACTGACGTGGTCAGTGCTCTGTGATGACGTACAGGGTGGGATGGGGGGGGAAGGAAGCCAGGATGCATAGGAATACATACAGCTGACTCACTTCATTGTACAGCAGAAAGGAACACAACACTGTAAAGCAATTAGACTCCAATAAAAATAAGTCAAATCTAAAAATGAAAAATAAATGAGGTCTACAACCCCACAGAGGTGTTCACGGCTGCACAGAATCCTTCCCAAGTCTTTTGCTGACTGGCTGTCTTATCCCCCGCAGCCAGCCCCAGGCAGCCTTTCTTGTTACCTTTGCCTGGGTGTGGGTTCTCCTTGTGCCAAACTCCCAGAGCTGCTACTTGCTAATCCCGCGTGGCACCCGTCGCTTTCTGACTCAGATAACAGCTGCGTGTCTGCCTGTATTACTTCTCTCTGAGGCCCCTCGGGGTTTAAGCTTCCCTGCACCCCAGGGCTGGCGCCAAGCAGATGCTTGGAGACTGTTTTCTGAATTGAGAAGGACAATCTTTCTACACGGGAACTTTTAAAGCTTCATCGGGGTATCAGCTGCAAAGCTCAGAGGTGGGTAGTTTTTCGGAGAAGCAAACTAAAATGTATGAGGATATTAGTTTCTCCTTGTTGTGTAAATGAATTAACACAAATTTAGCAGCTTAAAATTATAGGCCTAGTATATTACCTCTCAGCTCTGTAGGGCAGAACCTGGGCACAATGCGCCTGGGTTCTTTGCTTATTGTCTTCTGAACAGGGTGGGAGAAGATACTGCTTTTTTTTTTTTTTTTTTTTAGCTCTACCCACCAAATGGCAACCCACTCCAGTATTGTCTAGAGAATCCCCATGGACAGAGGAGCCTGGGGGGCTAGAGTCTATGGGGTTGCCAAGAGCTGAGCGTGACTCAGCAACTGAGCAGGCACACCCCTCTTCAAGTAGAGTGTCCCCACTTCTTGCATCTTATGAAGGAGGGTGGGAGATGCTTCGACATCCCTTCTGCAGATGAGAGGTAAGAGGCTGAAGTTGCTTAGAAAGGTCTTGTTGCTTTGTTCAAGGAGGAATTTTCTCATAGTGAGAGTTTTCTTACCTTCATTCACAGGTGTAAGAGACCAAGGGGTTGTGGACCCTTGGGGTGAATTCAAGAGAAGTATAAATGTCTCCTAGATACAAAACAGAGGCGGATGTGTTTAGCCTGTCTCAGATATGCATGCCAAGATATTTGAAGGGATAATTCCAGCCAAAGTGGCAACTCTTGGGAGAAACAGTATCCTGTTTGGAGAACTGTGGGAGAAGGGGTGGCATTCTGTCCCCTTGGGTTTATACATATACATATATATACTTACTTAGATGGTCCTATTTAGAAAGTGAAAGTTGCTCAGTGGTGTCTGACTCTTTGCGACCCCATGGACTATACAGTCAGTGGAATTCTCCAGGCCAGAATACTGGAGTGGGTAGCCATTCCCTTCTCCAGGGGATCTTCCCAACGCAGGGATCAAACCCAGGTTTCCCACATTGCAGGCGGATTCTCTAACAGCTGAACCAGCTGGGAAGCCCGAGAATACTGGAGTGGGCAGCCTACCCCTTCTCCGGGAGATCTTCCCAACCCAGGAATCCACCTGGGGTCTCCTGCATTGCCAGCTGTGCTACTAGGGAAGCCATATCAGATTCACGTGGCTGTACAGCAGACGCCACGACATTGCAGAGCGCCTATACTCCGGTAAGAATTAAGGAAAGTCCGTTCCCTTGGATGGCGTGGCTGCACGCGCGTGCCCTGTCCCCCGTCTGTTGCCCGTCTCCTGGCTCATCTCTGCAAACATGTGCTGAGGTCCTGCTTTCTCATCTGTAAAACGAGGGCCTCAAAGCCAAGCTGTCACAAAGACCAAACGTCTGTGGATACAAACTGTAAGCAGTTACACTGATGTCAGCCTCCTCCATGATCAGATCAGTCCGCTGCTCTCCTGGTCTTGCGTTCAGGCCTCCGTCACAGCAGAGTCTTGCGATGGATCGCCCTCTACTGGTTAACGAAAGCCTAACAAGACATCGCCGCTGGTGGCTCAAGTAGTGAAGAATGCACCTGCCAATCAATTAGGAAAACGCGGGTTCGATCCCTGGGTAGGGAAGATCGCTTGGGGGAAGCCTAGCCCTCCAGGCTCCCCTGTCCATGGGATTCTCCAGACAAGAATTCTGGAGTGGGTAGCCATTTCCTTCTCCAGATCTTACTGACCCAGGAATCGAACCTCAGAAGGGCAATTTCTTTTGTACGGTCGCTTTACTCAGAAACAGATAGGTTAGTATTTTGCTTGATTTAAATTTTTTTCTTAGGACCTTTAATTTCTCTGCTCACTCGCTTTTTCTCTTTCATTACCAACTCTTCAAGGAATACCCACCACAGAGTGTCTTCCCAAGAATGCCGCCTTTGGTCACGCGTACTTCCCAGCCTCTTTCTTTAAAAACCAAGCCAACGAAAGGCAGCCTTTCTGAGGTTTAGTTCCCACATCATAAGATGCAGCCTTTTAAGGCATTCAGTTCAGGGACTTTCAGTATATCCACCGAGATTTCCAGCCATCCCCACAATCTAATTTTCACCAAATATCTTCACGTATATTCACTAGGATTCACCTCCCATTCCTCTCCATCCCCTTATTCCTGCTGCTGCTGCTGCTAAGCCCCTTCAGTCGTGGCCGACTCTGCGACCCCATAGACGGTAGCCCACCAGGCTCCCCCGTCCCTGGGATTCTCCAGGCAAGAACACTGGAGTGGGTTGCCATTTCCTTCTCCAATGCATGAAAGTAAAAAGTGAAATTGAACCCCATGGACTGCAGCCCACCAGGCTCCTCCGTCCATGGGATTTTCCAGGCAAGAGTACTGGAGTGGGGTGCCATTGCCTTCTCCCCCCTTATCCCTAGGCAACCACTAATCTATTTTCTGTCATAGATCTGCTCGTTCCGAAAATTTCACTGAAAGAGAACCATACAGCACGTGGTCCATGGTAACGGTTTTTTCAAATTGTCACGGTGTTTCCAAGGTTCACCTGCGTGGTAGCACATGCCAGTGCCTCACTCCTTTTTGTGGCCAAATAATATTCCACTGCATGGATATATCAACCCCCTTTCACTTTTTTTGGAAACATCATTGACATGACATACTCGTTTCGGTGGTACAGCATAATGATTCAACGTTTGCACACATGGTGAAGGACTCACCACAGCGCCTAGTTAACGTCGAAGACCACGTAGCTACAGGTTGATTTCCTTATGATGAACGCTTTTTTAGTGTGGTTAGTTCATTTCCTGCTGACTGTCTGGGGGCTTGTTGCTGTGTGGGCTCTCTCCGGCTGCAGCAAGTGGACGCCACTCTCCAGTGGGGTCCGCCGGCTTCCCACTGCAGTGGCTTCACTCATTGCAGAGCAGGCTCCAGGGTGCGTGGACTTCAGTAGCCGTGGCACGCGGGCTCCGTTGCCCCATGGCATGTGGAATCTTCCGGGACCAGGGATCGAACCCACGTCTGCTGCACTGGCAGGTGGATTCTTTACCACTGGACCACCGGGGAAATCTATGATGAAAACTTTTAAGATTTATTCTGTTAACAATACTTTCAAACATACAGTGCAGTAATAGAGTCACCGGGCTGCGCGCTCTCCTCTCTCCCTCCAGCTACCCAGTCGTGGCCGACCCTTTGCCACCCCATGGACTGTAGCCCGCCAGGCTCCTCTGCCCATGGGATTCTGCAGGCAAGGACACCGGAGAGGGTTGCCATGCCTTCCTCCAGATGCTGTGCTCTACATCCCCATAATTTATTTATTTTATAAGTGGAATTTCATACTTTTCAATTCTCTTTACCCGTTTGCCTACTCCCCACTCCACGCCTCAGCAACACCAATCTACTGTCGTGTCTGCAGACTCTTGTTTTTAGAGCCCTCACAGTGAGCCCACGCGTGCTTGTCTTTCTCAACTGTCTCGCTCAGCACGTGCCTTCGTGCTCCTCCCATGTTGCAGCAAATGGCAATCCTCTGCCTTTTAATCCCCCAGCTTTCAGTGCTCAGAGTCACCGGGTCTCTGACCCGTTCTCAGTATTTCTCCCTTTGAAGAGGGACTCTCTCTTTTGAGCGGAGATTTACTCTATGTCTCGCCGTAGCTAGTCCTAACTGCCTTATCTTCTTTACCAAGAAGGCCAGTATCTGAACATGTTGCAGGTCTGTTTATTGGGCTGTAGTCTGCCAGGCTCCCCTGTCCATGAATTTTTCCAGGCGAGAGTCCTTAAACGTGTTGCCATTTGCTCCTCCAGGGGATCTTCCTGACCCAGGGATCAAACTTGCGTCTCCGCGTCTCTTGCGCCTCCCTCATCGGCAGGCGGACTCTTTACCACTGCGCCACCTGGGAAGTCCGACTGATACGGAGACTATGTTTGGCCATAGCTAGTCCCACCGGACTTACCCTCTTTACCCATAGCGCCAGCACCTGAAGACCCTGCAGATCTGTTTGTGTTATTCTCTCCCCTGCCAGCTCTCAGTGTTAGGGGTTTGACTCTGTATAGAGGTCTGTGCTTGTGCTTTACTTTCCCCCTGAACTGCTCTCTTTGTTCTTGAACGTAACCTGTGGGATCCTTGCCACTTTATCCCAAGGGTGTAGCCTTCCAGTTCACCAGGGACGGGAGCTGAGTCTTCTGAACCCTCAGCAGGCACGCAGTCCACGTGGCAGGAGTCAGGGCCAGCTCTCTTGGAGGCCGGCCTCCAAGGTGAAAGCTATTTTTAGTGCTTGTTTACTTTCCTGGGTTCCTGGTTTCACTTCATCTGAGAGCTTAGCTTATTCCTCCTTTTCATGAAGTTAACTGGAAGTTCATTTAAAAGATGATTTTATTTCAAATTCAGCGTTTCATTTGTCTCACTTACCAGGGTCATTCTATATATAATTCAGCACATTGCCAGACGCAGAAATCCTCAGTAAGCCTCATTCTCCTGATCTTTACAGATATTTTCAGTTCCCCTTCCTATCCTTGACCAGCCGTGTATAATTTATCTGTGTATTGAGACAGTTGTCGTTCCTGACTTCATAATTTTGACATGACTGACCATTAGGTCTTATTTCTTTCTGTACTTTAGGATTTGTGCGACCTGCTTTTCTTCAGAAAGTTGTTTGGGAGAATTATCCGAGCTTTGGTTTCAGATTTTCTCCTAAGAATCCTGAGAGAATTTGCATTTGCTTTTGATTGGTACTTGGGGGTACTAACAAGCTGAGGTTGCTCTAAAATTAATTCTCAGGTAAGGTTGATTTATCTACACTGGTTGTGTAAATTCAGACCACAAACCTCCCTGAGAGTGTGTGATTACAAAGCCTCAGAAAGTTAAGATCTCTTTTTCCTGAGATAAGATTTTTTTTTTCCCTTTAATTTCCTCTCGTAGCAAAGTCTAGTCTGCTGGACTCTCGTATGAATGTCTTGGTCTCCAATTAAATGCTCCCTGAGAATTTGGGCTTGGTCTCTCTCTCTACCCAAGTCTCTCTTGTGTGCTTATCGAGACACAGGCCAATTTGTAGTGACATGGATTGTCGCTGAATGATGAAGTATGTCAGACAGAGAAGGAAATATATCATATGGCATTTCTTACATGCATAATTGAAAAAGAAATGATACAAATGAGTATGCTTACGAAACAGAAAGAGACTCACAGATTTAGAGAAAAAATTCATGGTTGCCAGGGAAAGGGCGGATGGGGGGACAGATAGTTAGGGAGCTTGGGATGGACATGTACATACTGGGATAACCCAGGACCTACCGTATAATGCAGGAAACTGTGCTCTGTGTTATCTGGCAGCCTGGGTGGGAGGAGCGTTTCGGGGAGAACGGATACATGTGAATATATGGCTCAATCCATTTGCTGTTCACCTGAAACTATCACAATCTTCTTAACTGGCTGGCTATATGCCAGTAAAAAGTAAAAACAAACAAACAAACCAAATATTACTAGAGTTCAGCAAATCCCCCAGTGTGAAAGCCATATGCAGGGCTGCCTTTTCTCTAGGGATTCCTGATTGTGCTTTATATTTGAAAGTTGGAGATTTCCTTTTCTTTCCTTGCCTGCTCAGAAGTGTATTTAAAGATATTTTCTGGAACCACCCTGTCCAGTGTCTTTCGCTGTTTTACAGTGGTGGGTACATCTATACCTTTCAATCTGCCACAGTAACAGAAAGGCAATCTTTTCAACTGGGCTTCCCTCGTGGCTCAGTTGGTGAAGAGTCAGCCTGCATGTGGGAAACCTGGGTTCAATCCCTGGGATGGGAGGATCCCCTGGAAAAGGGTAAGGTTATCCACACCGGTATTCTGGGCTGGAGAATCCCATGCGCTCTATAGTCCATGGGGTCCCAAAGAGTTGGACACGACTGAGCGACTTTCACTTTTGAAAGTATATTGAAAAGAATCTTGTCAATATACTTCAGCATTCAAATGATCACTTCTTTTCTTTGTATTTTAGCTCTCCCCAGGTCAGCACAGTAGCATGGAAATCCCCTTGTTCATTCAACTGTTGACGTTAGGTGCTAAAAACAGAAACCCAGAAGACAAATTCTAGCCTACACTGCTCATGGTGTTTTCCATGGCAGGCAAGTTATGTCAAAGTGTAAAGTTATGCTTCTCTCCACGTCCGTGTTTTCATCGCCTGGGATCGCCTAGGCACCTGGAGAGTTCGTAGGCTGTGACAAACCGGTCATTGTTCTACTTGCAATGTTGTATATGAGAAAAGTTTTTCCTGACCTTGTATTTACTCCCATCCCCTCCAGCCTGCAGTCTGAAATTCTGAAAGAGTATGCAAGGGTCAAATACTGAGAAACTGAGGATTATATAGACATAAAAATTAATATATTAAGTGCTTTGTGAAGTCATTGCTGGTGTAAGAAGGGAAAGTCAATGATCAAGACTTAAAGAAACTGCAGGATTTGCATGGCACTGAGCCAGTGTGGATTTAGATGGATTGACTCACTTGAAACCCTGTTGAACAATGTTAAATTCATTTCCTTTGCATAATCTAGAAACTTCTAGTCGACAGGTCATGAGGCTCCCAGACCTTTAATTAACCATGACAAGGGGAAGACATTCCCTTCTTCTTACA
>SJYX01015343.1:245548-256202 GCA_006410675.1 Oreotragus oreotragus | reverse complement strand
CCATCTATATCCCATGAAGTGATGGGACCAGATGCCATGATCTTCATTTTCTGAATGTTGAGCTTTAAGCTAACTTTTTCACTCTCCACTTTCACTTTCATCAAGAGGTTTTTTTTTTTTTTAAAGGTTATTATTTTTTTTTTTTGTATTTATTTATTTAGTTCCTCTTCACTTTCTGCCATAAAGGTGGTGTCACCTGCATATCTGAGGTGATTGATATTTCTCCTGGCAATCTTGATTTCAGCTTGTGTTTCTTCCAGTCCAGCATTTCTCATGATGTACTCTGCATAGAAGTAAAATAAGCAGGGTGACAATATACAGCCTTGATGTACTTTTTCCTATTTGGAACCAATCTGTTCTTCCATGTCCAGTTCTAGCTCTTGCTTCCTGAGCTGCATATAGGTTTCTCAAGAGGTAGGTCAGGTGGTCTGGTATTCCTGTCTCTTTCAGAATTTTCCACAGTCTATTGTGATCCACACAGTCAAAGGCTTTGGCATAGTCAATCAAGCAGAAATAGATGTTTTTCTGGAACTCTCTTGCTTTTTCTATGATCCAGCAGATGTTGGCAATTTGATCTCTGGTTCCTCTGCCTTTTCTAAAACCAGTTTTAACATCAGGGAGTTCATGGTTCACATATTGCTGAAGCCTGGCTTGGAGAATTTTGAGCATTACTTTACTAGCATGTGAGATGAGTGCAATTGTGCGGTAGTTTGAGCATTCTTTGACATTGTCTTTCTTTGGAATTGGAATGAAAACTGACCTTTTCCAGTCCTGTGGCCACTGCTGAGTTTTCCAAATCATCTTGCATATCGAGTGCAGCACTTTCACAGCATCATCTTTCAGGATCTGAAATGCAGTACTTGGATGCAATCTCTGTTCGTTTCCAAGTTTAACGTATTTTCCATTTATTTATTGACCTTTTTATTTTTGTGTAAATTGAATTGGTACATATTTCACAAAACTTTTCTTGATTCACTAGGTGAAAGTTTTTCATCCTATTCTGAACTTCCAGAGCATTTTATTTTTGCGTTATGAATTTAGAGTCTTTTTTGTATTGTAGCATTATATAATAAATTTCCTAGTTTTCCTCCCAGATGTGAGGTTAGAATCTTTGTTTCTTTTCCTGGATGTATTACAAGGTAACACATAAAGCAAGTACTTAGATGTATTTGTTGAGTCCTCATATTTAGTTTATCTGATACTGTTAGAGCAGCTTATCTTGATTGGGATGTTATTTTTATGCATATTCTTAAGGATAGTTTTCAAATAAAGTATCAGTTTTTGAAATGGTGCTGTGTTGATGAGTTTAATTTGCTAATATCTAGTTTGCTTCATCACGAATTACATATTGTCATATTTCTTCCACGTTTGCAATTATCATTGTGCAGTTGATTCTACTCCAATCACAGATGTTCACCAAATGCAATAGTACTTGAGTTACTGGCTTAGTTTTGTTAGGCACTTTAAACCTTACTATGTGTAAGAATCATAAGGAGGCCTTTCTTGTTCAAACAGAGAAATGGTCTCTGCCCTCAGAGTTTCTGATTCTATAGACCTGAAGTGGGGCCCAAGAATTTGCATTTCTAACATGTTGCCAGGTGATGCCGATGCTGCTGGCCTTCAGATCACATTTTGAAACCCACTAGTCTAAATGATATTCAGCACACTTAGTGTCCCCTTGAAAGGAAAGAGCAGCTGCTTCTTTTGCATAATTTTTCTTATGAAGTATGTCCTAACAGAGGACATAGAAATAGACTTTAAGAAGAAGAGAATTTTGCCTAGAGCTTTGGAAAGTGAACTGTCTTAGTGCCTTGCATTTTCTCTTGCTGGGAAATCCTCCCGTTGAGAGGGCCACCACAGTTACCATTTTAGAACTTGTTCTACTTTAAAGAACCAAGTGAGTTCAGAAGAGAGAAGAGAGAACAGTGAGAGAGGACACCTATGAGGAACACGGGAGGGGGCTGCAGGTGTGATCAAATGAATTCCATCAAATCACCAACTCTCCCAACCCCCCAAATATAGAAGTTGATGTGTTGGCTCTACCTAAGGCTGTCTCAGAAGGGAAATGTCATGAAAGTATAAGCTGCTGCTTAGGGCAGCACAAGTCCCGTGGGGGCATCAACTTCAACAAAATTGTTAAAACGTGTGCCAGCTTCAAGTTGGCAATTTCAAGTTCACTTCAGTATCGTCAATGACGCACCTTCACACAGTAAGCACAGTAGAGACAAAGAGGTGCCTTGCAACTGCCGGTGAGAGAAAAGAGTCCTCTGAGATGAAATGTTAACATAAGAAGTGGAAATGGTTTGTCATAGTTGCAAGCTGGCTCTTTGGGGTTCACTTTCCTATAGTGAGTGAACTGTAGTGTGGGCCCCTCGCAAAAGAGTCTCAATAAAATTAGAACGTTTAAAAAAGGGCAGAGAGAGAGAGGCTAGAGAGAGAAGGAGAGAGAGTTCTTTCTTTTGTGTGTATGTGATAAGAAGCTTAACAAAAGTGGAAAAATGCTTTATGTGGATGTGAGTTTTCATGGCAGTCTCAAGCCGACACTCAGTTGCCTTTATTATAGACTAAGCTACTTTAGCAAGCAAAGGATAGTGGAGAGACAGAATGCTGGAAACAGTCAGGTGGGAAGGGAGAGTGGAGACACCTTTGACAGGAAATGTGTAACTAAAGAGACAATATACATTTTCATACATGTTTTTCATACACTCTACTACATATAAGAAAGAAAAAGAATGTGACAGTTTCTCCCTGAATCCTTGAAGCTCTTTTGAAATGTGATTTAATATTACATTTTACTTATAATGTGATATTTCGTGTTTAGAGGCCAATGATATTCTATACATATAAGAGAAAAGCATAGCCAGAGTGAATTGAAATATGAGTCATTTTATAAACTTTGTTTCTAATATGTTAAGTGGAAAAACAGGAGAAATGTGTTCATCAGAAAATAAAACAAAGAGGGAGGGGGTTTATGTGTAGGGGATTCAAGTTGTTGTATAGCAGAAATCAACACAGTTCAGTTCAGTCACTCAGTCATGTCCGACTCTTTGCGACCCCATGAATCGCAGCACGCCAGGCCTCCCTGTCCATCACCAACTCCTGGAATTCACTGAGACTCACGTCCATCGAGTCAGTGATGCCATCCAGCCATCTCATCCTCGGTCGTCCCCTTCTCCTCCTGCCCCCAATCCCTCCCAGCATCAGGGCCCTGTCCAATGAGCCAACTCTTCCCATGAGGTGGCCAAAGTACTGGAGTTTCAGCTTTAGCATCATTCCTTCCAAAGAAATCCCAGGGTTGATCTCCTTCAGAATGGACTGGTTGGATCTCCTTGCAGTCCAAGGGACTCTCAGGAGTCTTCTCCAACACCACAGTTCAAAAGCATCAATTCTTCGGCACTCAGCCTTCTTTACAGTCCAATTCTCACATCCATACATGACCACTGGAAAGACCATAGCCTTGACTAGACGGACCTTAGTCAGCAAAATAATGTCTTTAAATCACTTTAAATCAACACAGTATTATAAAGCAATTATATTCCAATCAAAAATACCAAAAATTAAAGAGTTGCCTTCCTAGGTGTGGATTCCTGATGTGTAATTAAGATGGCTTTTTAGGAGGAGAAGGGAATGAAGAGGATGAGATGGTTGGATGGCATCACCAATTCAATGGACATTAGTTTGAGCAAACTCTGGGAGATAGTGAAGGACAGGGTGGGTGAACAACAAACAACAACAATGGCTCAAAATAAAGATATTTCAGTAGAAACCAAAAAAAGAAAGAAAGAAAATTTAATTGTCAATCAGGCTCTTTGCTCTTTTACTCTCTGAAATGTACATAGGGGTCAAACTAGTCCAGAATTTGTGGGAGGAATTGAGGGTCTCCATTAAATAACTTGCCATCTTATTTACATCGTCAGCTTAAATTGTACTCAAACTTTTGGGTGTGTTTTGTTTTTCTCCTACATGCATGAGATTCCACGGAGTCATAGAAAGTGAGATCTGTAAAAGACATTAAATATGCCCATTAAATATTGGCAGATGATGAGGTATGGTAATTACAAGGAGACAGATTTTTTGTTCAATTTAATAGTCAGAAGCCTTCAAACATATATCTGGTTGCATGCATGCGTTTGGAGATGATTGACTTCATTGACAATGCCTTCAACATGCTCCAGTCTCTTCTTGAATGATGGCATTCTGGTGTTCTCATGAAGGCAACCAAGTGTATATTTGAAGGTATCTGACTAGTAAGCTGAAACAAAAATTTGTCTTGTAATTATCATACTTCATTCTTTTATTTAGGCTCATACTAAGCCAATCATATTCTTTCTCCCTGATATAGTAATATATCTAGACAACTATCACATCTTCTTCAATTCTAAAGGTTAAAATTTCCAGGACCTTCATCACTGATTGTGGTGTTTCTGGTGGTCTGATAAGTACAGAGTAGAGAGGGCCATTGTTTATATTGAAGCAATTTCAATGACCACCCTACAGCACTGACTCCTGATAAAATAAGTAGAACACCTCCCCCCAATCTTTCTATTTTTATACATATTCCTCCTAAGGAGTTATACCTTTTTATATTCTATTTGTGCTGATGCTTCATTGGATTCAAATATAGGGCAAGGCATTTATTTTTATCAACCTCTTCTTATAATAGTTTAAACTCTTTCCCATCTGTAGGGATCTTTTTGAATCTAAACTCTATCATTCAACATGTTTTATAACACTCCCTGGTGGCTCAGATGGTAAGGAGACTGCCTGCAATGCGGGAGACCTGGGTTCGATCCCTGGGTCAGGAAGACCCACTGGAGAAGGAAATGGCGACCTACTCCAGTATCCTTGCCTGGAAAATCCTATGGTCAGAGGAGCCTGGCAGTCTACAGTCCATGGGTTTGCAAAAAGTCGGACATGACTGAGCAACTTCACTATCACTATCACTAAACTTTATGTAACTCAAAAATTAATTGTATATATGGACATGTGTGTATGTGTGTTGTTGTATGCATGTGTGTATTTCTTCAGACTGGGATAGTGATTGGCAGCTCATTTTCTGAAATCAAACAAAATTCAAATTCTAACTTGTCACTTACTAGCTGTGACATTTGCCAAATGAGTTAACCTTGCCAAATCCTGTTTTCCCTGCAGTGAAATGATCCCTACCTCAATGGGTAGTTAGGACAATTGAATATGATAATTTAATGTGTATAGAGCTTAGCATAATTCCTGGCACATAGTAGAAACTGGGAGAAAGTTTCTTAAGCTCACTAATTTTCAGTTTGCTGACTTATAAAATGGAGATAATAATAGCACTTTTTTCATTGATTTGTTGCAGGAAATTAAATGAGTTAATATATGTAAGGGATTTAGAACTGTATCTGGCAAATAGAAATTACTATAGGTTAGCTTTATCCTCAGCAGTATTATTAACAGTTATTAGTATTAGTCTTACTTAACTCGTAAGTGCTCAAGATATGCTATTTGCTTGCCTTTTTGACACAAAATGAATTACTTTCTTATATTCATGACTAAAATTCCAAGCACAAACTCATTTGAGTCCCTATAATTTTGGTTAATACATTTTCAATATTTTATTTAAAATATTTACTTCTTTCAATTTGTAGTTTATTCATTCTGATCACATGTGCATTTTGCAATGTACGAAGCCAAATGTTCCAATATAAATGATGTCTTTGAGAAGAATCACTGATTTCTAAGGAAACTGACAATAAGTTTTTTCAAAGATTAACACCTTCTAAATCACTGTGAGCTTCTAATTTCCTTTTTATGAAAGATTATCATATATCTTTACATCATAACATCTTTCTCCATTTGTTATTGGAGAACTTATTCCAATGCCATGACTGAGTACTTTCTTTGTGGGAAGTTTTCAAGAATACAGTTCCTCCCTCAGGAAGGCCTTACAAGGCAGTGGACTGGGATATATGACCTTCTTCAATGAGACGACCTGAAAAATTAGAAACAGTAAAATTAGAAACAGTAATACAATCTAGCAAGTGATTATTATCTGCTTATCATGTGAACTATGTTATTGTGCTTCAGAACAATATTGTACTTTTTGCAGGTGGAAATGGGTTAATAAAGCAGTTGAGGATGAGAGAGGCTACAGGGCCAGGTTGTGGAGAGAAAAGAATGGGGCAGTGTACCTTTGGTTGCAGTAGGAGCTGGGGGTATAGATAATAAATAACAAAGTTGGAAATCTTTTTGGACCATTTTCTGGACTGTNTCAGAACAATATTGTACTTTTTGCAGGTGGAAATGGGTTAATAAAGCAGTTGAGGATGAGAGAGGCTACAGGGCCAGGTTGTGGAGAGAAAAGAATGGGGCAGTGTACCTTTGGTTGCAGTAGGAGCTGGGGGTATAGATAATAAATAACAAAGTTGGAAATCTTTTTGGACCATTTTCTGGACTGTTAACAAACACACAGAGAATTTATTGTTAAATTATATACTCTGTAGAGCTATTACATTTCAATATATTTTTATTTTATGTTTTTTCATGTTTTTACAACTAGAAACTACTTAAATCCACCATGCCAATTTTGTTTGTGCCTAAATATTGCAAAGCAGAATGTACTGAAAAGATTGTATGATAAACATTATATTAATATATTACCAGTTCTTTTATATAACAATGTTTAGTTGAAATTTTTCAGTTTTTTTTTTAAGATATGCTATCATGGAAAGGGGTTCTGAGTAATTATTTGGTTTCAAAACAATAAGCTTGTGTACTGTTTTATATTTTCTTTAAAAATTTCATGATAATTTTTAACTTTAAAAAAATTTTCTCTCCGTGTTGCAATTAAAAAATTTTACGAAGTTTTACACTTTCAGTTCAGAAAAAAATGAGCTTTAGAAATATTGTTATGGGTAATATAATCCAGAAAACTTTTGTAATACATGAGAATACTAGCAACAGCAAAACATAATTGCAAATATTTTTGTACTTGCTTTATTTTCCAATAACCAGCTTAATTTCTAGCACATTGTAGGCACTCAATAAAATGGTGTTTTGAACAAATAAGTAAATGAGACTAAAGTTGTGAATCTATTTTCAAAATTATTCAGAAGCCTCATTCCCAAAAACATTCTAGTTTTTATCCTTAGACTGCTTTTCAATAAGCCATTTTGGAACTAGATGGTATTAATGCTAATGGAGATTCATTAACAGTATGTATAACTCATGTCAAAGTTAGGTTTATTAAGTAACATTAACTTTACTTACAAATTTAAGTCAATTTTATAATTTCTAAATAATAATAGAACACAAATTTAAAATAGACCATAGATATGGAAGGGATCTTAGAGACCATCTGATCCAGCTCACTACTTTTATCAGTGGAGAAAATGAAGCTCATAATGATTTGATTCATTTGTAATTAATGTCCATGAATAGAAACCACATTTCCTGACTCCTAGTTCAGTGTCCACTTTCCTCTAACATTTCCTTCCTATTGACAATTTTGTATATAATGATATAAAGTCCATGATTCACAGATTTAGCAATTGTTTTCTAAATCTATATTATGAAGCTGTTGAATTATCATTGGACCCTGATGTTAATAAACAAAACATATTGGCTACTATTCTTTTGGATACATTTGTTACATTTAAATTTGCTGAAATTGTGGCTATAGCCTCAGAATAAACTCCAAAGTTGAGGAATTGTGATCTATTGCTCCCTTTCCTGGCAAAACCACACGTAAGAAAATTATCTTCACAGTACTACAGTAAATAGTGAAAATGTATCATTTATTCAAGTCCTTAACCAAGGTACCTCATATTACACAATGTGTTTTTTATTCCACCTTCTGTCTGACATGCTTTTCTAGTAGGAAACTAATATCCAAATCATTTAATTTCTTACTTTTGATTCTGTACACTCATTCATATTGACTATTATCTATTACTGCCAATATGCATCCCTTTAAAACTGCTGTGCTAAGTCACTTCAGTTATGTCCAACTCTTTGTGACCCTATGTACCATAGCTCACCAGACTCCTCTGTCCATGGGATTCTCCAGGCAAGAATACTAGAGTGGGTTGCTCTGCCCTCCTCCAGAGGATCTTCCTGGCCCAGGGATTGAACCCATGTCTCTTTGTCTCCTGAATTAGCAAACAGCCTCTTTACCACTAGCACCACCTGGAAATGAAGGCACTAGTATTTGAGCTGAGATTTATAGAATGAGTGAATGAATGATTGAATAGTGATCATCATTGCCTTTATTAGAGAAAGGATGCATTCATTTCATGGTGTATTGTAATGGTTTCAAGGGAATGGAGACCCTTACTCTTAAAACAAACCCAGTTTCTTGCCTGCAAAAATTAAACATTCATTTTTTGCCAGACTATTAAACTTACAATTATATATATATTTTAATGTTTCTGCATCATGTTATGTTCTTGCCTTCATATGATGTCCAACTTGAATTAATGTGACTGGAACAGATGCTAAATTACTGTACCCAAGTCACTTGTGTCCTATTTTACAGTTCACTTCATGAGCTGTGCTAGACCAAGAGAACAGTGGCTCTCTAGCTCCAAGTCACACCATATGTCTTCCAATTCATTAGATAGAGGCTTGCAGTCAATTTACTGCCCACCTGATCTCACCATTGCTTTCTTAAAACTTTAATGGGAAGGAACATACATAGCAATAAAAGTTTAAATTGTAAGAATATGAGTTTTTATATTTAAGTTTTTAAGAATTAATTTTTTACTAGTATAGGTCAGGGAATAGATAGTAAGTTTTACTGGCTGAAGTATAAAACTGCAGGAAATTTGTCAGTTGATTTTGTGCAATGTCATGAAATTTGAGGTGTTTTTATTTATAAAGTTTATAAAATTCAGACTGGGTGAAAGTCACTTTTGTTATAAATAAAGGTGTGACTTTGAAACTATAATGTAACAGACTACCAGAGTAACAGGAGGAACTACCTTAAAATATTAAAAGGAGATCGGATGCAAAGTCCTTTCTGCATGTTGATGGCTTGGGAGGCAGTCTTCCATGGCTCTGTCCTTCCAATAGTGTTGGTCAAGAAATTCTGTGGTACTTAATTTGCATTGGTCTTCTAAAGGTATTTCAGTTTGCCTTCACAAACCAAACTTCGTTCAGAACACTGAAGCAAGCTGATGACACTGGCAGGCAGGAGTGTGTCCTATTTATACACATGAAAACAGAAACTTTGGCTTGAAACAGTGCAGCAAATTCAGCTTCAGTGTACATCCCCAGTTCTAGGGATATTTGTAAACACTATGATCTGATTTTAGGGCAAAGGGCCACTCTGATTCTTGTGTGAAATCAGAAACATGCATAGTGCTTTTCATGACGACTGTTTTGAATGAAATACTCTGCTTCTATCAGTGAGGATACAATAGTCATGCTCCTGAAAAACCAAAAACAAGAATACATCCATAACAATGCTTATGAAATAATCAGAAAGTCTTATCATTCATGGAGTATTAAAGAAGTAAGAATCATTTCCTTCTCGTTATGAAGAAAGGATTGAGGGCATGGCACATTTATTTAACTTGCAAACATATTCTGAGATTTGAACCAGCCCTGTGCCAGAAACTGGAGGTGATGCGCAGAGGCATTCTGCTTCTGGTGATGAGAAATTCCCCTCAGTGCTCTTCCCCTATGCTCTACAGGTAGTGATTGTTGTTCTTTAGTCACTATGTCATGTCCAACTCTTTGAGACCCCATGGACTATAGCCCACCAACTCCTCTGTCCATGGGATTTCCCAGTAAGAATACTGGAGTGGGTTGTCACTTCCTTCTCCGGGGGATCTTCCTGACCCAGGGATGGAACCTGAGTCCCCTGCATTGACAGGAGAATTCTTTACCATGGAACCACCATCAGTTCAGTTCAGTCGCTCAGTCGTGTCCGACTCTTTGCAACCTCATGATCCCAGCATGCCAGGCTTCCCTGTCCATCACCAAATCCCGGAGTTCACTCAGATTCATGTCCATCGAGTCAGTGATGCCATCTAGCCATCTCATCCTCTGTCGTTCCCTTCTCCTCTGCCCCCAGTCCCTCTCAGCATCAAAGTCTTTTCCAATGAGTCAACTCTTCGCATGAGGTGGCCAAAGGACTGGAGTTTCAGCTTTAGCATCATTCGCTCCAAAGAAATCCCAGGGCTGATTTCCTTCAGAATGGACTGGTTGGATCTCCTTGCAGTCCAAGGGACTCTCAAGAGTCTTCTCCAACATCACAGTTCAAAAGCATCAATTCTTCGGTGCTCAGCTTTCTTCACAGTCCAACTCTCACATCCGTACATGACCACTGGAAAAACCATAGCCTTGACTAGATGGATCTTTGTTGGCAAAGTAATGTCTCTGCTTTTCAATATGTTATCGAGGTTGGTCATAACTTTTCTCCCAAGGTGTAAGCGTCTTTTAATTTCATGGCTGCAGTCACCATCTGCAGTGATTTTGGAGCCCCCCAAAATAAAGTCTAGTGGAGAAGGCAGTGGCACCCCACTCCAGTACGCTTGCCTGGCAAATCCCATGGACGGAGGAGCCTGGTAGGCTGCAGTCCATAGGGTCTCGAAGAGTTGGACACGACTGAGTGACTTCACTTTCACTTTTCACTTTCATGCATTGGAGAAGGAAATGGCAACCCACTCCA
>SJYX01015343.1:226033-243471 GCA_006410675.1 Oreotragus oreotragus | reverse complement strand
TTCACTTTCTGCCATAAGGGTGGTGTCATCTGCATATCTGAGAGCACTCAAATCAGATAGATTAAAATGAGAGACTTTGGGGTTAAAGGAATAAAAGCAGAGGTTATAGCTGTGTGACTTTGTGGTGATGAAATGATCAAGCAGACCTAGGTGAGAGGAGAAGCCTGGGGGGAGGGGGGAACCACTTATCTAGCCTTATAGAAGTGTCCTTTTCACTCATCTTTATTCCATGGGGACAGTGGTAATAAAAAAGAGATAAACAATGTAAATATTCAGCTCATCTCTCCCATTTGAAGGTAGTTAGAATTTACCCCAGATAAGAGAGGACATTGACTGGAATCTCTTAATGTACAAAAACAACATTCTGTCTTCAAATATTTTAGATGACTAATTTGCACTTTTATTTTACAGTAGAGCCAGAATATATTTTTCCCATATCTTTATTCCATTAGTGATGAAATATTTTTTTAAAAATTAAAGGAAGGAAAGTAACATATTATTGGATAAAACATTTATTCCTGGGTGCTTGTGCCCCACATAGCACATGTCATTATTTGGCTAACTTATTTTTAAATATTCTGGGGGAAGTTAGGCCAACCGTTACTATTTGTGCAGTATGTGCCTTGCTTTCTCTTGTATTCTGCCAGAATTTTCTTTTCCATTTAATTGCCTTATTTTTAATTTTAACTTCTTGCTCTAGGCTTTGTATTGACTTTGAGTTTTCAATGTTTACACACATTAGGTATTTGTAGACAATTCTCATGTTCCCATTAGTTAGCCAACTGCATGTACATTATTTATTCTTTTAATATTTCCTCTAGAGTAAATACCTCTAGTTCCTTAATTATTCCTGTTGATTTCTTCTGAACTTCCTGCAGCATGTCTCTCTTTTTCCCATAATGAGATCCCCAAACTAAACGCACATTCCTGCTTCAGTCTCTCTGGAATCACAAAGAGGGGACTCTTTTCCTCTGTTCCATAACACAGTTTTTTTGCACATGCAGTTCAAGATAACAGTGACCTTCTTCACTTAACAAGTTTCAGTACAAACCTGCTCATCATTACCTTCTGGTAATATTTAAAATATTTCAGAAATATCAACTCACTTCCCCTCTTGTGACCACAGGTGTTCAGTGGATTTGGGAAATTATGATCTCTAGTTCTTTGAGGCGAGGGCTTTCAAATTACTGTGCTATTCTGCTTCATGACGATCCAGCACACTGGAATCAGGTACAGCAGGAACTCTACTTCGGCGGTTTTTCCAGACTTTTACTGATTCATAATTGATGAAGGATCAGGAAAGGAATGGGACTGGCAAAATGAATTCTTTTAGAAGAGAATGGGGTTTTCACATATGTGAAAAGACATTGTCCACCCTTCAGTTCATCCTCTATAGAGACTTGATATGTTATTCCCACAATTTCCTTCCTTCAGTCATTTTCAATTCTGCCTTAATTAATTTCCCTGAAATATCATTTTAGAATGTTATTGTTAAATACTTTTATGTCTTCTCCTTGCTTATGTGACAAAACCCAAGCTTGTTAGGTTGGCATTTAAGGCTCTCTCCAAAGAGTTCAGCCTCATGCCCCACTTTCCCCTTTTAGGAATCTTGACTTTGTGTGTAAATGTGTGTTTGTGTGCCTGTGTGTGTCTGTATAGTGTACAGCTCACCACTTCTACATTTTTGGACAAAAATTCTGCTCATTGGACTGCATTCTTTTTATAAAGTTTGATCATATTTGCAGAGTCTTTCTAGAACTCCCTTATTCTTGTACTTAATGATATTTATTTGACCACATCATTTGTATATTGTTTAAGAGATATCTCTTCATATATCTATGTATCTTCCTTCCAAACTTCCAAACTCTTTGAGCAAAAAGACAGTGCTTGTCTTTTGTTGTTATTGTTGTCTTGCTCAAAGTAAAACTGCTCAAAAAATGAACAAAAACAAAAACAAATGAAGCATGATTTCTCACGCTATCTATAATGTTTAAGGGTAATGGAAATACTTGTATTAGCAGGTGTTAGGGTTCAGCTGGGTTCCTCCCAAATTCATTTGCTGAAGTCCTAAACGTTAGTACTTCACAGTACAACCTGATTTGGAAACAAGATTATTGAAGATACAATTGGTTAAGGTGATGTCATACTGGAGCTGGTTGGGTACCTAACCCAGTGTGACTGATGTCTTCATACAAAGGGGAAATTTGGACAGAAACAAAACACCCATGGATGCTAGAAGAGAGGCTTAGAACTTCCCTAGCATCTTCAGGGGGAGCATGCCCCTGTGGCACCTTGCTCTTGAACCTCCAGTCTCCATGAAATAATATATTTCTGTTGTTTAAGCTACTCAGCTTGTGTGTGTATTGTTTTACAGCAGCCCTACAAAACTGATGCAGTGAAAAACTACGAATACTTTATGGAAATAATGTCCAATTAGAAGACTACCATATGTTGCCATGGTTTTTTCTCTATCTAAAAAAATTGATATTAACTGAGAGACAACCATGTTAAATTAGTAAAATGATCTTTCACATCTCTTCAGATACAGTGGGTTTTGGATCCTATCCTAAAAGACAAACTCTCTCATTATGACTACAGTAGACAATTTACTAAGTATATTTGGGGCTTTTATGGCCTTGACTTGTGCATTTTTTTCCCTTTGAGATTCTCCACGCATGTTGACATAGATTTGTTGTGCATGATGAAGTGACAAAATCAATGAAAAAGGCATGTGACTCTTCTGCTTGCAAAAGGACTTTATTTTTGTTGCTTATTGTAGTAACTTAAGCCCTCCAAAGTATTTATGTGAAGAGGTAATTATTTCTTTGATCTGTTTTATTCTGTCTGCTGCTTAGAGATTGCTCTTGGAAATAGCACATGGTACATTTTCAAAATTTTTACTCTTATTGAAAAAACTTGTGTGATCATAGATCCTAAAACTGTGCCTTCACTGTTCTAATCCCCTGACCAGTAAGAAGCTTAAGTTAGTAATTCAACTGAAAGAACTACATCATTGTTCTGTGATTTCCTCTTTCCATAAAGAAAATCCTGATTTCGTCCCATATTCCTCACACATATCTAGAATCAATAATACTCAAAGCTGAAACTTCTGGTCCTAAAACTATCTATGTAAACAAAACAATGTCAAAACCGTAAGTGTACAAAGTTAAAATCAGATTTTAAAACTAGAGAGTCACATTAATAGATATGTATTTTGAGGCTGTAAGTGACCTGTGAAGAGAGAGTCCTAGGGAAGTGGTATTGCCTAGGTAAAAATGATGAGGGCTCTGATTAAGGTGGTAGCTGTTTGGATGAAGAAGGAGGGTAAGGTGGTCAAACTGATAGAAACTTGCATCATTTAACTTGGATTGTAAGAAAGAAAAAGAACTTGTTGATAATTTCAACTTCATTTAATAGTTTGTGAGGCCACTGTCAGAAAAATCCAGCAGGAATTCTGTAAGGAATTGCTATTGTTGCTCTCATCACTATTTACCAGTCCAGGGAAAGAGAAAAAGAAAATTTATCCTTTCATTATGAAAAGAATTTAAATGTGAATAGAGTAAAGGAAGTTCAATATGAAAAGGTTTCCTAAAATGTTATTATCACTGGCTATGTCCATCCTAAAGGAGATCAGTCCTGGGTGTTCTTTGGAAAGTCTGATGCTAAAGCTGAAACTCCAATACTTTGGCCACCTCATGCGAAGAGTTGACTCTATGCGGGAGACCTGGGTTCAATCCCTGGGTTGGGAAGATTCCCCTGGAGAAGGAAATGGCAACCCACTCTGTATTCTTGCCTGGAGAATCCCATAGACAGAGGAGCCTGGTGGTCTACAGTCCACGGGTCACAAAGAGTCAGACAAGACTGAGCGACTTCACTTTCACTTTCATACTACAACTGGTATGCAGTTGTAGATCTAGTGATCCCAGGTTAATATTTTGCATTCTGCTTTTGGATAAAAATGTTTTTTCTTTTCTTTTTTTTTGCTGGGTACGACACTAAACATATGAGTTTTTGATGACTTTTTATGAGGAAAGGGTAGCAGACTGTAATTGTAGATCTTTCATTTTTTTCTGTAATTCCCAAGGACCCACTAATAAAATGAATTTTTGCCAGTCTCAAATCAAGTCTAGTGATCCCAGGTTAATATTTTGCATTCTGCTTTTGAATAAAAATGTTTTTTCTTTTCTTTTTTTTTGCTGGGTACGACACTAAACACATGAGTTTTTGATGACTTTTTATGAGGAAAGGGTAGCAGACTGTAATTGTAGATCTTTCTTTTTTTCTGTAATTCCCAAGGATCCACTAATAAAATGAATTTTTGCCAGTCTCAAATCAAGAAGTTATAAAAGTGAAAGAAAAATACTTACAGAATCAAAGTAAGACACAAAAACCATAAGTTAAAAATTATTTTAAAAAGCAGTTTATACAAATAGCTATTATAGAAATAAAAGTTTTTTAAATTCTGTACTAGGTGTGCTATGTGACTAACTTACTAAATATAAAAAACATACAAGTTAGGTACTATTAGTTTTACTTTAAAGATAGAAAACAGAGGTTTTGAGAAGTAGAACAGTTGGCCCAAGATCACACATTATTAAAGAGTAGAACTGCCTCTAAATTTGTATTGTTTTCTTTCTCCAGCTTACATGTCTTTTCTCTATAGCCTGACACATGTCTACAAATATATAAGCACATAAGACTACAAGAACTACTTAAAGGCCTTTATCTTGGTCTCTTGTTCTTTTGAAAATAATTCCACTGATGATTAGAAATGAGTAGTAAAAACCTTACCTTTTGCTTCATTGGAACTGATGTGTGTATTTGTAAAACAAAACTTTTCTTAAAATTGAACTCAAGAGATAGGAAAGTAGATAAAAATCTATAGCTCAACATCTAGCATGTTTTATTTTTATTTTTTTGTCAAAAGTTGAAAAATGATATAGCTAAATCTTTATCTTGTATGCCTGTGTACACACACAGATAGTAAGGATGACATAATAGCTGATAGTATTTATTTTTATACTCTTGATACTGGTTCATGTATCACGTGTTACAAAATCTTTCTGAGTCTAATGCTTGTCTTTCAACTTTGCTTATAGTGTCTTTTGGCCAGGGGTACAAAAATAAATTCTATAATATAATTCTTCTTCTTTTTTCCCAATATCTAAATTTTTATATGTAAGAATTTAACTCACTTGGTATTCTTTTTTCTTAAGGCTGTGAAGTAGATATTTACTGATCTTTTATATGGATTTACCTGGAGATGCCTAACTCTTATGGCTTAGTAATAATATTGACTTTATACAGAGTAACTGATAATTCATAATAATGGATGCCAGAAAACTAGGAAATTATAACTTTAAAATGCTGAGATAAACTGCTGTCAACTGAAAATTTTGTGATCCACCAGAGTGTCATTAAAGAGTGAAAGCAAAATTAAAACTACCAAATATTAAGATATGTAAACACATAAGCCACATCTACAAAAAAGACAAAAACAAAATCTGTTAAAAATGTTTTCAATGAGTAAAGAAAAAAGTGAAAAAAGTAGACAAGCTGTGGCTAATGGAATAGTGAGCACAAACATTAATAAAATTTGCTGTTTAGATGAGAAAAATGACTTACATTGCAAAAATCAGCAATAAAAAAAAGCATAGAATGTTTGTCAATCCATGTGAAAACACAGGAAAGAAACAGGACAAATAGTATGAACGGTTCAGTTCAGTTCAGTCGCTCAGTCATGTCTGACTCTTTGCGACCCCATGAATCGCAGCGCGCCAGGCCTCCCTGTCCATCACTAACTCCCGGAGTTCACTCAGACTCACGTCCATTGAGTCAGTGATGCCATCCAGTCATCTCATCCTTTGTCGTAACCTTCTCCTCCTGTCCCCGATCCCTCCCAACATCAGAGTCTTTTCCAATGAGTCAACTCTTCGCATGCGATGGCCAAAATACTGGAGTTTCAGCTTTAGCATCATTCACTCCAAAGAAATCCCAGGGCTGATCTCCTTCAGAATGGACTGGTTGGATCTCATTGCAGTCCAAGTAAGCAAAAAATACAAAATGATATGGAGAAAATATTTTTAAATATATTGGTAGGCATTTTTATTGTCTAGTCTCTAATCGTGTCCGACTCTTCACGACCCCATGGATTGTAGCATGCCTGTTCCGCTGTTCGCCACTATCTCCTGGAGTTTGCTCAAATTCATGTCCATTTAGTCAGTGACACTATCTAACCATTCCATCCTCTGCTGCCCCTTTCTCCTCCTGCCCTCAATTATTTCCAGCATTAAGGTCATTTTCAGTGAGTTGTCTCTTTGCATCAGATGGCCAAAGTATTGGAGCTTCAGCTTCAGCATCAGTTCTTCCAATGAATATTCAGGGTTGATTTCCTTTAGCATTGATTTGTTTGATCTCCTTGCAGTCCAAGGGACTCTCAAGAGTCTTTTCCAGCACCACAATTTGAGAACATCAATTCTTTGGTGCTCAGCCTTCTTTATGGTCCAGCTCTCACATCTACACATGACTACTCGAAAAACCATAGCTTTGACTACATTTTGATTTGTTTGATCTCCTTGCAGTCCAAGGGACTCTCAAGAGTCTTTTCCAGCACCACAATTTGAGAACATCAATTCTTTGGTGCTCAGCCTTCTTTATGGTCCAGCTCTCACATCTACACATGACTACTGGAAAAACCATAGCTTTGACTATATCGACCTTTGTCTGCAAAATGATGTCTCTGCTTTTTAATATGCTGTCTAGATTTGTCATAGGTTTCCTTCCAAGGAGCAAGCATCTTTCAGTTTCATGGCTGCATCACCGTCCACAGTGATTATGGAGTCAAAGAAAATGAAATCTGTCAGTGCTTCCACTTTCCCTGCTTCTATTTGTCAGGAAATGATGAGACTGGATGCCATAATACATATTAGCAAATTAACTTTACCTTTTTAAGTCCAAAGACCACCTATATGCTATGTGTAAGTGATATACAAAAGCAAATTCCAAAGAATAGTTAAAAATATAATAATGTTTAGTAATACAATGGGCAAACAAAATTAGCAAAATTCATATGAAACAAAATGTTGGCATACTTCACAATTAAAAAGAGCAAAGGGGTCATTATATATGATAAAAATAAAAATTCACTAAATGGCATTTTATTCAGAAGTTTTTTGTACTTATGAATATAGCTCAAAAATATATAGAGCAACCCAGGCAAAATGATAGTAAGGGATTCAAGAAACCATAATGATAGCAAGAAATTTTAATGCAGCTCTGTCAGAAGCTCACTGACCAAACAGAGATAAGTATACATTTTTATATTATCTGTAAAAATATAATAAGGTCATAAGTAATTTGTAGATACTTTGGGCAACAATATTAAAAAAT
The DNA here is from genome assembly GCA_006410675.1 of Oreotragus oreotragus. Classification (NCBI taxonomy): domain Eukaryota; kingdom Metazoa; phylum Chordata; class Mammalia; order Artiodactyla; family Bovidae; genus Oreotragus; species Oreotragus oreotragus. Next base: position 236,082 of record SJYX01015343.1, on the reverse strand, counting down.
TTGAGCTGATAGCTGTGATAGAAACCTGCTTTCCCAAAATAGAAAATTCATATTTTCTGCCAGACTTTTAGAACATTTACTAAAATTTACCAGGTACTGGTTTGTAAATAAGTTTTAGAGTTTAAACAATTTTTATCAAACATACCATATTCTTTAATAATGCAATTAAATTAAAAATCAACATTGAAAAGGTTGACCTTTTCTTCCTGCTAGGAGAGTTTATAATGAAGTCCTGAATAGTTAATAGATTATTAAAAAAATCATAATAGGGATGAAAAATAATTATGGCTTTTTGTAATTGAGGAAATTGAAAGTAATCAATACAATGTGCATTTAATCCTGTGTCACACAGTTAAAGCTTGTGTTCAAGCGCAGTTGCTTCCATCTTGTCTGGTCCTTTGTGACCCAAAGGACTGTAGCCAGCCAGGATCCTCATTCCATGGGATTTTCCAGGCCAGAATACTGAAGTGGGTTGCTATATCCTCGTCAAGGGTATCTTCCCATCCCAGAGATCAAACCCATGTCTTCTGCATTACCGGAACTACTAGGAAAGCCCATTTAAAACAGTACTTTTATGTTAATTGACAGCCTCAAATACTTTTGTTAAAAATATAAAAACTAATGAAAATAAATAATATCCATACCCACCCAAAGAAGCAAGAAGTTACACCAAAGTGAACTTAAAACTCTAGTAAGAGTGGAAATAATAAAAGCAATATTTTTTTCTTTTCTTTTTTTTTTTACTTTATTTTACTTTGCAGTACTGTATTGGTTTTGCCACACATCAACATGAATCCACCACAGGTGTACACGTGTTCCCAATCCTGAATCACCCTCCCACCTCCCTCCCCATACCATCTCTCTAGGTCATCCCAGTGCATCAGCCCCAAGCATCCTGTATCCTGCAATATAAAAGCAATATTTAATAAAATATTAAATAATGTAGAGAATAAAAAGATGTACAGTGGTCCAAATTCCAGGAAATAAAAACAGTACAAAAAGCATGTAATCCAAATAGTCAGCATGCCAGTGTAAGATGTGAAAAAAAAAAAAAAATTGGAATGAGTTTGAAAACAAACGCGAGTCTTCAAGTACCTTAATGAATAATATTCTCAAAGGCAAATCCACACTCAAATGGCTGTTTCCAGTAATGATCTTGGTGAAATCTAAAAGCATTTGCATTCTGTATAGAAACCTTTTGTTTCAGTAGAACTAGAAATGGCATGTTTTATTAAACAGATGGATTCTAGAACTAGAACAGCCAGGTTAGAGGTCTTGTTCCATGAGGTGCTAGTTCAGCAACCTAGGAAAATTTACCCTAAGACTCATCTACAAAATATAGATAATAATGATATATCATCCATGAAGACCACACATAGCATGGATTTTAGTACAGAAATAAGCAACCATTAAATATTATAACTGCCCCCCCCCTCATTTTTAGAGTACAGAATAGAAATATATAGTGGTGTTACAGGAATGAAGATTATACTGCTTCCTCCATGGCAACTTAGGGGCTTCCCTGGTGGCTCAGATGTTAAAGCATCTGCTTGCAATGAGGAAGACCTGGGTTCGATCCCTGGGTCGGGAAGATCCTCTGGAGAAGGAAATGGCAACCCACTCCAGTTTTCAAGCCTGGAGAATCCTATGGACGGAGGAGCCTGGTGGGCTATAGTCCATGGGGTTGCAAAGAGTCGGACACNGAAGACCTGGGTTCGATCCCTGGGTCGGGAAGATCCTCTGGAGAAGGAAATGGCAACCCACTCCAGTTTTCAAGCCTGGAGAATCCTATGGACGGAGGAGCCTGGTGGGCTATAGTCCATGGGGTTGCAAAGAGTCGGACACGACTGAGCGACTTCACTTTCACTTTCTTTCACTTTCTTTGGCAACTTAAAAAAGGGCTTCCCTGGTGGCTCAGGTGGTAAAAAAAATCTGCCTGCAATGTAGAAGACCTGGATTCGATCCCTGAGTGGGAAGGATCCCCTGGAGAAGAGAATGACAATCCATCCCAGTATTCTTTTTTTTTTTTTTTTAATTAATTGCTTTATTTTAATTGGATACCTGGAGAATTCCATGGACAGAGGAACCTGGTGGGCTTCAGTCCATGTGATTGTAGAGTAAGACATGAGTGAGTGACTAACACTTCACTTTCAACTTAGAAAATTTCTCTGACTTTATGTTTATTGGACAGATAGAAACAAAGTCCTAGGAAGGATGGTTTCAGTGAGAAAGAGGAGAGGGAGGAGAGAAAAAGGGGATGGCGAGAGAAGGGAGAGAAAGAGAAGGAAGAAAGAGAGGAACAGGAGAATATGAATTATGCATGTGTAGTCTTGTGTCCAAGTGTATGGTATATATGTACACACTTTGGAAATACTGTATTCTCAAATAAGGAAGATGTGTCACATCTCAGAGTCAAAAGGGTGAGCACTGTGGAACTTGGCACAGTGCTTGACATATAGGAAACATTACATTAGTATCTTTGGACCTGAGTTGAAGTGATAAGGAATATTCAGGTTGCTAAATTTGTTATCAAAGAGTATACAAAATAATTGACAAAAAGCAAACCTAAAAAGTGGACATAATTTCAGAAACCAATAAGTCAAACAGAACTGTGTGTATATCTGCAGATTGGTGAAATTTCCTTTTCAGGAAAGCATGCTAAAGAAGTGAGAGCAAGGCTATTTTATTTTTTTTAGAGCTTCCATTTTACTTTATTATACTTTACAGTACTCTATTTGTTTTGGCATACATTGACATGAATCTGCCACGGGTGTACACGAACTCCCAAACATGAACCCCCCTCCCACCTCCCACCCCACATCATCCCTCCAGATCATCCCCATACACCAGCCCCAAGCATCCTGCATCCTGCATTGAACATAGACTGGCGATTCGTTTCTTACAAGATAGTATACATATTTCAGTGCTATTCTCCCAAATCATCCCACCTTCTCCCTCTCCCTCAGAGTCCAAAAGTCCACTCTTCACATCTGTGTCTCTTTTGCTGTCTTGCATACAGGGTCCTCATTACCATCTTTCTAAATTCCATATATATTTTTAAGGCTTTGCAAAAACTTGATCTAGCATTATCGCCTGTCATTGTCCCCTTTCACATTTTTTATATGCATAAACACAAGGTTCCTCCTTTTGTAGGAGGAGAGAAAAAACTATCCTAAAATTGATCAGAATGTTCAACATTTGTAAGATTTGCCTTTAATTAGTTGAAGATAGTGAGAAGCCCCTAATGTGACATTAGTGGAAGGTGACTATGACGGAGGGCAATTTTTGGCTCCAAGATGTTTCTAACAAGTACTGCAATATTTTTAAAATGTCATACATACTATATATAGTGAATGAGTTTTAATTTAAGGTTCTTTTAAAATTTAAGAATAAGGAGAGCAGAAGTCAAGGGAGTAAATCTTGGTTGAGTATGCAGGTATTGGCAAGTTTTAAGCATGGAATCAGTCGTCATGTTAGTGAAGAGTTCCCTGTCCTCTACCTGTCAAGTATCCCTATCTGAGCTAAGAGACAGGACTTGGAAACCTTATAAAATAGTCTGATCCTTTAAGAAGTGTCAGCTAATCCAGAGCTGAAGAGAGAACCACAGTGAGTTTTCTATTTATTTTAAACTTCGCTACTCCTAAAGTGTAGTCACAAAACAATATTTTAAAACAGAAAAGATGAAATGTTTATTAGTTTTGATCTACAAAGATGATTGCTATTAGAGTTTCTTAAACTTCACTTGACATTAGAATTCTCTTTGAATAGCTATTGAAATGTAGAGTCTTACATACCAGGTCCAGGATTCAGGCACTGGAATGGGGACTGAAAATCTGTATTTTAAGATATATTGGATTGGCCAAAAAGTCCATTTGGGTTTTCATATCATCTTATGGGAAAACCTGAACAAACTTTTTGGTCAACCCCATAGATTATCCTAGATAAAAAGGTGGTGTGTTAATTTGCTAGGGATATTATAACAAAATAACACAGTCCACGTGGCTCAAGTAACGGAATTTTATTTTCTTCCAGTCCTGGAGGCTGGAAGTCCAAGAGCAAAGCATCAGCAGGTTTGTGTTTCTTCTGAGGTCTCTCTCCTTGCTATGTCCTCCCGTTGTTTCTCTTTGTGTGTGTGCATGTTTGGTATCTCTGAGATATTGAGGCTTAGTGCATCAGCATATAAATTGGGGGCACAATTCAGCCCATAGCAGGTGGTACAAGAGAAAACACTCTAGAAAGCATCTCGATAGTATTCTGCTTTAATATCTACGAGAATGTAAATAATATATTGAGAATTCATTCTTTCCTAGAATGTTTTCTGAAAAATCTCTGGCTAGTGATTAACTATTGTTGAAAACTTTCAAAAAGATAATAGGAATTGGGTTGTCCGTCTGCTGTTTAAAACATAAATGTTTAGGTTTATGTCTGAGGTATGGTATGTTTAGGTTTATGTCTCTATCCCTCCCCTAATCAAAGTTAATGAAACAAAAATTCCCTTATGCACACTGGGAAGTCCAATGAAAAGAGGAACTCTGGTCCAGCTATTGATATGTAGGTTAAACCTATTTATCTTTTCCTGCACAAATACCATGGGAAGGGGGAGATCAAATTTGTCTTATGCATGAATTGTATTCCTAGATTTTATGTAAAAAATACTTTTGAAAAGTGCTTATATCATTGGCAGTGCTGCAGTATCAACTTATTAGGAAATTTAGAATCACATTTATGAATTTGGCCATGACTTTCACTTGATAATTTGTCTGTGAGCTGTCCTTTCATTATAGGGTGTAAGAATAGACTTTGCCACCATGTGATAGCAAATGCTTTCCAGATATTGTCAACATAAGTCCTTCCCATATGCTGTTAGTAGAGCTCTCCTGAACGGATTCTATCACCAGCAGGGACAAAAAGACTCACCTACTAGAGGAACCTCTTAAGTGGGCAGCATGGAGCACTTCACAGGGCAAATATTTCTTGTCATTCAGAAGAGTGATAGGGATTTTTAATACCTGAAATTCTTGTAGTTCACTGTAAATTGTGATTGTTATAATAACCATTGAATAAGTTCACAACTAAAACTAATTTGTTGTTCAAAACTAAATAGACATTTCTCCAAAGAAGACATACGGATGGCTAACAAACACATGAAAAGATGCTCAACGTCACTCATTATCAGAGAAATGCAAATCAAGACCACAATGAGATACCACTTCACACCAGTCAGAACGGCTGCGATCCAAAAGTCTGCAAGCAATAAATGCTGGAGAGGGTGTGGAGAAAAGGGAACCCTTTTACACTGTTGGTGGGAATGCAAACTAGTACAGCCACTATGGAGAACAGTGTGGAGATTCCTTAAGAAATTGCAAATAGAACTGCCTTATGACCCAGCAATCCCATTGCTGGGCATACACACCGAGGAAACCAGAATAGAAAGAGACACATGTACCCCAATGTTCATTGCAGCACTGTTTATAATAGCCAGGACATGGAAACAACCTAGATGTCCATCAGCGGATGAATGGATAAGAAAGCTGTGGTATATATACACAATGGAGTATTACTCAGCCATTAAAAAGAATACATTTGAATCAGTTCTAATAAGATGGATGAAACTGGAACCAATTATACAGAGTGAAGTAAGCCAGAAAGAAAAACACCAATACAGTATACTAACACATATATATGGAATTTAGAAAGATGGTAATGAGGACCCTGCATGCAAGACAGCAAAAAAGATACAGATGTGTAGAGCGGACTTATGGACTCTGAGGGAGAAGGAGAGGGAGAGGGAGAGGGAGGGATGATTTGGGAGAATAGCATTGAAATATGTATACTAACATGTAAGAAATGAATTGCCAGTCTATGTTCAATGCAGGATGCAGGATGCTTGGGGCTGGTGTATGGGGATGATCTGGAGGGAAGATGTGGGGTGGGAGGTGGGAGGGGGGTTCATGTTTGGGAGTTCGTGTAAAAAAATAAATTAAAAAAAAAAAAGGTATAAGCACAAGTGATATATATATATTTATACTTATTGTTCGGCGGCTCAGTTGTGTCTGACTCTTTTTGACCCCACAGACTGCAGTACTCCAGGCTTTCCTGTCCTTCGCTATCTACCAGAGTATACTAAAACTTACAACCATTGAGTCAATGATGTCATCAACCATCTCATCCTGTCACCCCCTTCTCCTCCTGCCCTCAATTTTCCCCAACATCAGGGTCTTTTCCAGTGAGTCAACTCTTGGCATTAGGTGGCCAAAAAAGTATTGGAGCCTCAGCTTCAGCATCAGTCCTTCCAATGACTATTCAGAGTTGATTTGCTTTAGGATCAACTGGTTTGATCATCTTGTTGTCCAAGGGACTCTCAAGAGTCTTCTCTAGCCCCACAGTTCAAAGGGATCAGGTCTTCAGCTCTCAGCCTTTATGGTCCAGCTCTCACATCTGTACATGACTACTGGGAAAACCACAGCTTTGATTTGTTGAAGGATTTCCTCTGATATTGTACCAATTTCTATACTTTGGTTGACTGTTAAACACTTCTGTGAACAGCATAGTAGTGAAATGAAGAATGAAGTCATGTCAAAATAATTCAGGGGAATGATGTTTATTTCCCATGTAATAACCAAAGTATTTAAGCAGAATTCATATTTTTTCCCATACACCATAAAGATCACTATGTATTTTTTCACATTATAAAACAAATGTATGTTTTGTTAGAAGACAGCTTTCAAAAAACATCTACTAACAAGGATCTTTGTTATTATTTTTATGTATGTTTGTCAGTTTTTATGGAAGTGTTTTTCTTCTCTATTCAATTTTTGTTACAATTGGCTACAAAATTGCATTCACAGAGTAGTTGACTTTGCATATGTAAAACCAAGTTTACACATAATTCAACACCTTCATCAGGGAGTATTACTTAAAGGGAAAGGTCAACTTTATATATTTCATAAGCTTTTAAATGTCAGAAATTTGTCTTCTGCATCTTGTTACATTTGATAATTGGGAATGACAATAATTAAAATCAGACACAAATGTTTTTTTCTACACTAGGAAAAGAAAATAAGTAGAATTATTTGATACTGCAAAGACTAAAATGTTCTAGGTTTCCTCTATTTCTTTGCATTGATCTGAGGAAGGCTTTCTTATCTCTCCTTGCTATTCCTTGGAACTCTGCATTCAGATGCTTATATCTTTCCTTTTCTCCTTTGCTTTTTGCTTTTCTTCTTTTCACAGCTATTTGTAAAGCCTCCCCAGACAGCCATTTTGCTTTTTTTGCATTTCTTTTCCATGGGGATAATCTTGATCCCTGTCTCCTGTACAATGTCACGAACCTCTGTCCATAGTTCGTCAGGCAGTCTATCTATCAGATCTAGTCCCTTAAATCTACTTCTCACTTTCACTGTATAATCATAAGGGATTTGATTTAGGTCATACCTGAATGGTGTAATGGTTTTCCCTACTTTCTTAAATTTAAGTCTGAATTTGGTAATAAAGAGTTCATGATCTGAGCCACAGTCAGCTCCTGGTCTTGTTTGTGTTGACTGTATAGAGCTTCTCCATCTTTGGCTGCAAAGAATATAATCAATCTGATTTTGGTGTTGATCATCTGGTGATGTCTATGTCTAGAGTCTTCTCTTGTATTGTTGGAAGAGGATGTTTGTATGGATGTGAGAGTTGGACTGTGAAGAACCCTGAGTGCTGAAGAATTGATGCTTTTGAACTGTAGTGTTGGAGAAGACTCTTGAGGGTCCCTTGGACTGCAAGGAGATCCAACCAGTCCATTCTAAAGGAGATCAGTCCTGGGTGTTCACTGGAAGAACTGATGCTAAAGCTGAAACTCCAGTACTTTGGACACCTCATGAGAAGAGTTGACTCATTGGAAAAGACTCTGATGCTGGGAGAGATTGGGGGCAGGAGGAGAAGAGGACGACAGAGGATGAGATGGCTGGATGGCATCACGGACTCGATGAACATGAGTCTGAGTGAACCCTGGGAGTTGGCGATGGACAGGGAGGCCTGGCGTGCTGCGATTCATGGGGTCGCAAAGAGTCGGACATGACTGAGTGACTGAACTGAACAGAACTGAAAATTTTCTGAATAACATTTATGTATTTTTAGTCATCCTATCTGTATTTCATGCTTTCTCTTTTTTGTAATGATTTTTTTCTTTCCATATTTTCCTCTATTACTTTTTTCTTTTGGATCTCCTGTTGCTGTGTTCTTTTTAAAAATTTCTTTCCCACTCCTCTGGTATTCTTAAGACATGTACTCAGTGACTAGAATTTAATGGCTGTTCGGTCATTGGATATTTTCTCTAGCTAAAGAAACAACATCAAAATATTTTACATGGCGCTAAACTATGATATGAATTTAAATTCAGAAATACAGTGCTAGAACTGGGTGAAAATCTAGTAGTTTTTTAATCAGAATCAGGAAGTAGGTTTATTTCCAAGATTCCTCTGTAATTGACTTGGGCTCTGTTTGTTACTAAGTTTGCATTTTTCAATTACTCTGCATTCTCTAGGTAGGGGAGTTCATCAACCCCATTGATTTCGACATCAGCAACTTCATCTACTCCACTTTGCTCATTCTCTGATATTTTAAGACTAATGTCTAAATATGGCTTCTTGACCCCTGAGCCCATCACCTTTCTTATATGCTCCCCTCAAACTATTTCTTTCAGGTAAATTTACCTAATCACAATTTACCTTTTTGCTTTAAAGTAAAAATCAGAGAGTCACCCTTAACATCTTCCTCTCTCCTTTACCCTTCATATCCAAGCTACCAGAAAGTCCTTTTTATACCACTCAGGCAGGCTTAAGGTTTTTTTCCAGAGGAAACTTTTTTCACATGTAGCTGTAGATTCAGTGTGTCTGAAGGAGGTAAATTTAGGATCTTTCTATATTGCTATGTTGAACTTGATCAGAAAATCCTTTTTTGTTTATTTGCTTTTTTTATGAAATATTTAATGGTTTAGAACAATTTTAGGTTCACAGAAAAATTGAGAAGAAACAGAAACTTCTGCTCTCATGATTGTATTGAATCCTCCATTGCCACCATCTCCCACTAGTGTGGTTAAATTGTTATAACTGGCTAAGCCACATAGGCAGATCATAATCACCCTAAGATTATAGCTTTCATTACAATTCACTCTTGTTGCTGTACATTTTATGGGCTTGGATAAATGTATAATGACATATATCCACTGTTATATTATACAGAGTGGTTTCATTGCCCTTAAGATTCTCTCTGCTCTGCCAATTTTATCCCTCCTTGACTCCCAACTCCTAGCATCCACTGATTGTTTTATTGTCTTTATAGCTGTATCTTTTCTAAAATTTTATATATTTGGAATCATGGTATGTAATTTTTTTCAGATTGGCTTTTTTTCACTTAGTAATAGGCATTTAAGGTTTTTCTATGTCTTTTATTGGCTTGGTGCATGTGTGTGTGCTAAGTTGCTTCAGTCATGTCCAATTCTTCGTGATCCTATAGACTGTAATCCCCCAGGCTCTTCTGTCCATGGAATTTTCCAGGCAAGAATACTGCAGTAGGTTGCTGTGTCCTTCTCCAGGGGATCTTTCTGACGCAGGGATTGAACCTGTGTCCCTTATGTCTCCTGCATTGGCAGGCAGATTCTTTACCACTTGCGCCACCTGAGAAGCCATCTCTTTTAAGCACTGAATAATATTCCATTGTCTGGTACATTGCAGTTCTTTTATCCATTCACTTACTGAAAGATTTCTTGGTTGCTTCCAAGTTTTGATAATTATGAATAAAGCTTGTATAAATATCCCTATACAGGTTTTCTATTAGACATAAATTTTCAGCTCCTTTGGGTAAATGCCAACCTCTGCAATTGCTGAATCATTTGGAAGAACATATTTACTTTCGTAATAAGCCGCCAAACTGTCTTCTAAAGCGGCTGTACCATTTTGTATTTCTTCCAGCAATGAATTCCCTCCAGCAATGTTGCTTTACATCTTTGTCAGTATTTGGTATTAGTGTTTTATTATTATTTTTTTTTTTATTTTTATTTTTTTTTTTTT
>SJYX01015343.1:212045-223687 GCA_006410675.1 Oreotragus oreotragus | reverse complement strand
CTGCTTTTCCGCTGGGCGAGTTACTGTTGGGCTTGTAATCTGTTGGTTTTAATTGTTCATTTATTTTTCCTTCCTGTTATGTTGCCCTCTGTGTTTACAAGGCTCGCCACAGACTCGGCAGGGAGAGTGTTTCCTGGCGTTTGGAAACCTCTCTTCTTAAGCTTCCCTTCCCGGGACGGGCTTCCCTTCCCGGGACGGAGCTCCCTCCCCACCTCCTTTGTCTCTTTTTTTTTCGGCTTTTATATTTTTTCCCCTACCTGCTTTTGAAGTCAGTGCTCTGTTTTCCTGGGTGCCTGATGTCCTCTGCCCGCATTCAGAAGTTGTTTTGTGGAGTTTGCTCAGCCTTGAGATGTTCTTTTGATGAATCTGTGAGGGAGAAAGTGGTGTCCCCGTCCTATTCTTCCGCCATCTTGACCGGAACTCTGGTATTAGTGTTTTAGATTTTGACCATTCTAATAGGTGTGGAATGACATCTCATTGCTGTTTTTTTAAAATTTGCCTTTCCCTGGTGATATATGATGTGCACTATCTTTTCAGATGCTTATATCCCACCTGTCTATCTTCTTTGGTAGGGTATATGTTAACATCTTTGGCCCACATTTTTATTTGAGTAGTTTGTTTTCTTATTGTTGAGTTCTGAGTTTTCAAAGTATATTATATTTTCTGTAATAGCTCTTTATCAGATATGTCTTTTGCAAATTTTTCTCCAGTGTCATCTCAAGTTCTTAACTTTGATGAAATCCAATGTTTCAACTTTTTCTTTCATGGATCATGCCACTGGTATTATATTTAAAAAATCATTTCTGTACTAAATTTATTCAGATTTTCCTAAGTTATCTTCAAGGATTTTAATAGCTATGCATTTATATTTAGATCTATGATCCATTTTGAGTCAATTTTTGTGAAGCATGTAAAGTCAATCTAGATTCAGTTCTTTACATGTAGATGTCTGTTTCACTATCATTTGTTGAAAAGGTGATCTTTTCTCCAATGTATTGTCTTTTTTTTTTTTGTTAAAGATCAGTTGACTACATGCATGTAAGTCTATTTCTGGGCTCTCTATTCTCTTCCATTAATCTATGTATCTATTCTTTCACTAATACTATAGTGTCTTCATTATTATAGCTTTATAGTATGTCTGGCAGAGAAGGCAATGGCAACCCACTCCAGTACTCTTGCCTGGAAAATCCCATGGATGGAGGAGCCTGGTAGGCTTCAGTCCATGAGGTAGGGAAGAGTCAGACATGACAGAGACTTGACTTTCACTTTTCACTTTCATGCATTGGAGAAGGAAATGGCAACCCACTCCAGTTGTCTTGCCTGGAGAATCTCAGGGATGGCAGAGCCTGGCGGGCTGCCGTCTAAGGGGTCATGCAGAGTCAGACACGACTGAAGCGACTTAGCAGGAGCAGCAGTATGTCTTGAAGCCAGGTAGTATCAGTCCTCCAACTTTGTTCTTCAATATTGTACTGGCTCTTAGGAATATTTTTCTTCTTTATATAAACTTTAAAATCATTTCCTGATAAGAACAACATGACCTTCAGGGATTGTTTTTTTAATTGAAATTGCATTGAATCTATAGATCAAATTGGGAAGAACTGACATCTTAACAATATTGACTCTCTTATCTACGAACATGCTTCCCAGATGGCCTAGTGGGTAAAGAATCTGCCTGCAATGCAGGTGACATAGGAGACACAGGTTCAATCTGTGGGCTGGGAAGATTCCCTGGAGGAGGAAATGGCAACCCACTCCAGCATTCTTGCCTAAAAAAATATCAAGGACAGAGGAATTGGTAGGCTACCGTCCATGGGATCACAAAGAGTTGGACATAACTGAGTGACTAAATACACACAGACATCCATGAACATAGACTGTCTCTCCATCTATTTAGTCCTCTTTTGATTTTGTTTATCAGTTTTATAGTTTTTTCATACAGATTTGTAAATATTTTATCATATTTATAAAAATTATTTCACTTTTGAAGGGTGTTTATGTAAATGGTACTGTATGTTTAATGTCAAGTTCCACTTACTAATTGCTGGTATATAAGAAAGCAGTTGACTTTTGCCTATTAACCTTGTATTCTGCAACCTTGCAAATAATTACTCATTAATTCTGTTAAGTTCTTTTTTTGGTTCTTTTAGATTTTGTACCTAGATAGTTAGGTCATTTCCTGATTGACATAATTTCTTCTAGTTTGGGGAGTATTTTTTGTAAATTATTTCAGATTTTCAATGTAGTCAATCATGTCATCTGTAAACAAAGAGAGGTTTCTTTTTTCATTCCCAGTTTATGTATATTTTATCTCTTCTCCTTGTCTTAGTGTATTAGCTGAACCTTCCATTGTTGAAAGAAGTGATGAGAGGAGACATTCTTGCCTTGATCCTGATCCTAGGGAGAAAGTTTTGAGTTTCTCGCCATTAGGTGTGATGGTGGTAGGTTTTTTAGTAGATATTCTATATCAAGTTGAGGAACTTCTCTATTCCTAGTTTCCTAAGAGTTTTTTTTATCATGGATGAGTGTTGGATGTTTTCAAATGCTTTTTTTGTATCTATTGACATGATCATGTGATTTTTCTTCTTTAGCTTGTTGTGGGATTCCCAGGTGGCTCAGTGGTAAAGAATCCACCTGCCAATGCAGGAGACAGGAGACATGGATTCAATTCCTGGGTTGGGAAGGTCCCTTGGAGAAGGAAATGGCAACCCACTCCAATATTCTTGCCTGGAGAATCCCATGGACAAAGGAGCTTGACAGGCTACAGTCTGTGGGGTTGCCAAGAGTCAGACATGACTGAGCAACTGAACATGCATGTATTACTCTGACTGATTTTTGAATGCTGAACCAGCCTTGCATGTTAGCATATTAGCATTGTGTATTTTCTCCATCCATTTTCTTTTAATCTGTATGTATCTTATATTTAAAATGAATTTCTTGTAGACAACATACACTTGGGTCTTGTTTCTTGATCATTGCTGAAAACCTCTTTTAATTTATGCATTTTAATCACTGATATTCAATGTGCTGTTCATATAGTTTCATATCTACCATATTCATTACTGTTTTTTGTTTATTGCACTTGTCTTTGTTCCTCTTTTTGTTTTCCACTCTTTTTCTGCCTTTTGTTATTTCAAGTGAGCATCTTATATAATTCTATTTTCTCCCCTTTCTTAGCATAGAGATTGTATGTTTTCAAACTTTTAAAAATAGTTTCTAGAGTTTGCAACACATATTTGTAGGTAATCCAAGTTCATTCTCAAATAACACTATACAATTTTATGAATATTATGTACTTTACATTAACAAAGTAATTTTAGTTTCTCCCATTTCTTGTATGATTGTTGTGATTTATTTTACTTGTGTATAAGCATGCACAAGTGTGTATATTATATTTCACAAGTACAGAATTATAGGTTGGTAAGGAATTTTCTCACAATAGGGCTTCACTAGTAACTCAGCTGGTAAAGAATCTGCCTGTAATGCAGGAGACCCTGGTTCGATTCCTGGGTCTGGAAGATCCCCTGGAGAAGGGAACCACTATCCACTCCAGTATTCTGGCCTGGAGAATTCGATGGACTACAGTCCATGGGGTCACACGCAAAGAGTCAGAGACAACTGAATGACTTCCATTTTCACTTTTTCACAATACTTTAAAAAATATTTCACTCTACTCTTCTGCTGCTTGGTGGTTTCTCAGGAGAGGTTGGATGTAGTTCTTACCTTTATTTCTTTTTTTTTTTTTTTTGTATTTATTTATTTTTTTACACGAACTCCCAAACATGAACCCCCCTCCCACCTCCCACCCCACATCATCCCTCTTACCTTTATTTCTGTATTAGGTAAGTACAATATTTTTTCCTTTGACTTTTTTCAGGATTTCTTTATCACTGATTTTCAATAGTTTGAAAATGATATTTTNTGTATTTATTTATTTTTTTACACGAACTCCCAAACATGAACCCCCCTCCCACCTCCCACCCCACATCATCCCTCTTACCTTTATTTCTGTATTAGGTAAGTACAATATTTTTTCCTTTGACTTTTTTCAGGATTTCTTTATCACTGATTTTCAATAGTTTGAAAATGATATTTTAAGTATAGTTTTTATTAATTATTATTATTGTTGTTGCCATTTATCCTATTTAATATTCTCTGAATTTCCTGGATCTGTGGTTCTGAAATTAATTTGGGGAATTTCTCAATCATAATTTATTTAAATATATCTTCTGTTCCTTTCTCTCTTTCTTCTCCTGGTGTTCCCATTGAGTTACACTTTCTTGTAGTTGTCTCACAGTCCTTGGATATTTTATTCTTTTTTTAGTCTTTGTTCCCTTTGCTTTTCAGTTGTCAACATTTCTATTTGTATATCCTCAAGCTCAGAGATTGATTCTTCCCTTATCCATGTCCAACATATTTGTAAGCTCATCAAAGGCATTCTTTATTTCTTTTACAGCATTTTTAAAAATCTTTTTGATGATTTCCTTATGGTTTACATCTCTCTGTGTATCTTGTTCTTCTGTTCTTACATGCCATCCATCTACTTTATCCATGAAAACCCTTAGCATGTTACTCATCATTTGTTTTATTTACAACCTGATAACTACAAAATCCCTGCCTGTCTGGTTCTGATGCTTATTCTTCTCTTCACATTGAACTTTTTGCCTTTTGGCATGCTTTGTAATTTTTACTCATAGCTGAACATGGTGCATCTGGTAAAAAGAACTGTTTTAAATAGTCTTTTACTTGTTGTCAAGTTGCTCACTCATGTCCAACTCTTTGCAACCCCATGGACCACAGCGCGCCAGCCTTCCCTGTCCTTCACCATCTCCTAGAGTTTGCTCAAACTCATGTCCATTGAGTCACTGATGCCATCCAACCATCTCATCCTCTGTCATCCCTTTCTCCTGCCTTTCCCAGTGAAATAAATGGCTCTTCACAGCAGGTGGCCAAAGTATTGGAGCTTCAGCTTCAACATCAGTCCTTCCAGTGGATATTCAATGTCACTTTCCTTTAGGATTGACTGGTTTGATCTTGCAGTCCAAGGGACTCTCAAGAGTCTTCTCCAACACCACGGTTTGAAGGCATCAGTTCTTTGCCCCTCAGCCTTCTCTATGGTCCCACTCTCACATCCATACATATTGTTGTTTTCGTTCAGTCACTCAGTCATGTCCAACTCTTTGTGACCCCATGTATTGCAGCACACCAGGCTTCCCTGTCCTTCACCATCTCTGGGAGCTTGTCAAAACTTCTGTCCATTGAGTTGGTGATGCCATCCAACAATCTCATCCTCTGTCATCCCCTTCTCTTCCTGCCTCCAATCTTTCCCAACATCAGGGTCTTTTCTAGTGAGTTGGCTCTTTGCATCAGGTGACCAAAGTATTGGAGCTTCATGACTACTGGAAAAACTATAACTTTGACAATACAGATACTTGTCAGCAAAATAATGTCTCTGCTTTTTAACACGCTGTCTAGGTTTGTCACAGCATTTCTTCCAAGGAGCAAGTGTCTTTTAATTTCATGCCTTCAGTCACTGTCTGCTGTTATTTTGGAGCCCAAGAAAATAAAGTCTGTCACTGTTTCCCCTGTTTCCCCATCTATTTGCCATGAAGTGATTGGACTGGATGCCATGATCTTTGTTTTCTGAATGTTGAGTTTTAAGCCAGCTTTTTCACTCTCCTCTTTCACCTTCATTAAGAGGCTTTTTAGTTCCTCTTCATTTTCTGCAATAAGGGTGGTGTCATCTTATTGATATTTCTCCCACTAATCTTGATTCCTGCTTTTACTAATGTTGTGGTAAAGTGTTGGGGGAAGGGAAGATATTCTATGTTTCTTAGATTATATCTCAGCCTATAGTGAGCCCAGACCTTTGAACTGTGAACTTCACAAGTGTTTTCCAGTTTTTTCCCCCTCCTTTTGTAGGTGGGATGAAATGGTTAGAGTGGGTTGGAGTTGGGTACTTTCTTTCCCCCAGGTTACTTAGGTGTGATGGTGTCCCAGGAGGTTGCTGCTGCTGCTGCTAAGTCACTTCAGTCATGTCCGACTCTGTGTGACCCCATAGATGACAGCCCACCAGGCTCCCCCATCCCTGGGATTCTCCAGGCAAGAATACTGGAGTGGGTTGCCATTTCCTTCTCCAATGCATGAAAGAGAAAAGTGAAAGTGAAGTCGCTCAGTCTGTCCGACTGTTAGCGACCCCATGGACTGCAGCCCACCAGGCTACCCCGTCCATTGGATTTTCCAGGCAAGAGTACTGGGGTGAGGTGCCATTGCCTCCCCCCACAGGAGGTTAGGCTTTGGTTAAATAGTTTCTCCTGAGGGCAAGCCTTGTTCAGAAGAATAGAATGGTAGATTGTNGCGACCCCATGGACTGCAGCCCACCAGGCTACCCCGTCCATTGGATTTTCCAGGCAAGAGTACTGGGGTGAGGTGCCATTGCCTCCCCCCACAGGAGGTTAGGCTTTGGTTAAATAGTTTCTCCTGAGGGCAAGCCTTGTTCAGAAGAATAGAATGGTAGATTGTATTTTAAAATGTTTTTTTTTCCTTCTCTCTTTCAGAAACATGAGGGGTATTTTCTCTGATATTTACTATGGGAACTTAAAGTCTATTTCACAAAGGTAACTCTCATGGTAGTGTGAGGTTTCCTCCTGTGATGAGGTCTTCCTGGAGCTTTTAAATCTCAGAGTTGTCCACACTGAGCCTCCAGCAATTCATCAATTACAGTTTAGGTTTTTCTGTGCTGGCCCTGCTGTTTGTGGAGGTTTCCACTCATGAGTCTTCTTTAATAAGCCATGACTCCCTGTTTTCCTGCCTGTCCTGAATCTTAGGGGCAGCTGTTTTTCCTGTCTTAACTTCTCTTACAGATCCAGAAAGAGTTGACTTGTTTTTTTACAAACAAGTAAATGTTCAACTTTTTACTTGTTAAGATGGAACGGTGATTTCCAAGCTCATCATATGCAGAAATGGAAACTGGCCCTTGATAATCTTTTTAAAAGGTAATTTCCAGTCTTATTTTACACCCCCAAATATATCCTGAGTCCATTCACTTACTTTCCTTTTTTATTGTCATGAATTTGGATCAGGCCACCATCATCTACTTCCTGGACTAGTATACGATGGCTTCCTAATTGATGCCTCCACTTCTGTTGGCCTCACTTTAATCAGTTTTTCACACTATGGTAAGAATAATCTAACATGAGAATATGATTTCATTTTGCTACTTAAAGCCCTTCGATGACTCTCTTAGGCACTTAGAGGAACACTCCTTAACATGCATGACCTGATACACCTGCTCACACTGCTGCCAGCTACTCTAAACTCATTCAGAGCTATTTCTACCCTTGCTCCAGTCACAAATTGAGTCTAGCCTTCTTGTCTCATCTATTTGGGAGAAAAAAAAGGCTATTCCTCTGGAGAAGGTGAATGTCATAGTGTGTGCATGTGTGTGCTTAGTCACCCAGTCGTGACTGACTCTGTGATCTGATGGACTATAGCCCACCAGGCTCTTCTGTCCATGGGATTATCCAGGCAAAAAAACTGGAATGTGTTGGCATTTTCTCTTCCAAGAGATCCTCCCAACCCAAGTGTCAAGCCTGCATCTCCTTCATTGGCACATGGATTCTTTACCACTGAGCCACCTGGGAAGCTGAAAGCTCACAGTAAGAGGTACATTAAAACACAATTTTTTTTTTTNCCCCCACCCCATCTCTCTGGGTTGTCCCAGGGCACTGGCATTGAGTGCCCTGCCTCATGTATCGAACTTACACTGGTGATCTATTTTGTATACAGTGATATACATATTTCAATGTTAATCTCTCAAATCATGCCACCCTTGCCTCCTCCTACATAGTCCCAAAGTCTGTTCTTTACATCTGTGTCTCTTTTGCTGCCTTGCATGTAGGATCATCATTACCATCTTTTAAAATTCCATACATGTGTGTTAACATACTGTATTGGTGTTTCTCTTTCTGACTTACTTCACTCTGTATAATAGGCTCCAGTTTCATCCACTTCATTAGAACTCACTCAAATGCATTATTTTCTTTTTTTATAGCTGAGTAATATTCCACTGAAAACCCAGAGATTTAATCATAAGATTAGAGAACACTTTAGTTCCCCCCTGGTGGCTCAGACGGTAAAGCATCTGCCTGCAATGCGGGATACCCAGGTTTGATTCCTGGGTCAGGAAGATCCCTGGAGAAGGAAATGGCAATCTACTCCAGCACTCTTGCCTGGAAAATCCCATGAACTGAGGAACCTGATAGGCTACAGTCCATGGGGGCGCAAAAAGTTGGACACGACTAAGTGAGTTCACTTAGTTCCCCCATGTCTTATCACCTCACCAACAGGACTCTAGTACAATAACAGTGAATTATAGCTGAAAGAACCGAATAGTGGAAGAGTAATCGTTGTGAATAACATCCCAAATGCTCTCCATAACAAAGGCCTTATCTCTTAGGAAAAAGATTGTCAGAGTATTATTAAGCAGGGAAAAAGCATTTCTCACACATTATTCCATTCAATAGATGCCAAGGCTCCTTAAGGGAATAATAGGGAATGATACAGTCAGGGAAAGGAAGTATTGGAAAGACACTGTGAAGATCACAGCTCAAAACGTATGTTCACTAAAAGACTCAAATTTCTTATGTAATAAAATGCTCCTCATTTCCCCATATCTTACCACCATGCTAACTAATCTCGTGTGATAAAAGCGTATTATAGTTTAAAAGCTGTAAAACACAGATTTTCATTGAAGACAGGAAAATACAAAGTCTAGAGTGGAGTCAAAAAAGCAAAGATAACACAGGAATTTAAAGCCTCCAACATCTGTAACTACAGAAATAATTACATACATCATACAAAAAATTTAAAATAGCTATGATTACACGTTAAGGTCTCTAATGGAAAATATAGACAATATTTAAAAGCAGATGAGTAATGAATTTAAAAGTTAAATCAATAATTAGATTTTTCCAAAATAGAAAGCACCAGAACCAGATCATTTTCACTGGATTTTCATTCAATAGATGCCAAGGCTCCTTAAGGGAATAATAGGGAATGATACAGTCAGGGAAAGGAAGTATTGGAAAGACACTGTGAAGATCACAGCTCAAAATGTATGTTCACTAAAAGACTCAAATTTCTTATGTAATAAAATGCTCCTCATTTCCCCATATCTTACCACCATGCTAACTAATCTCGTGTGATAAAAGTGTATTATAGTTTAAAAGCTGTAAAACACAGATTTTCATTGAAGACAGGAAAATACAAAGTCTAGAGTGGAGTCAAAAAAGCAAAGATAACACAGGAATTTAAAGCCTCCAACATCTGTAACTACAGAAATAATTACATACATCATACAAAAAATTTAAAATAGCTATGATTACACGTTAAGGTCTCTAATGGAAAATATAGACAATATTTAAAAGCAGATGAGTAATGAATTTAAAAGTTAAATCAATAATTAGATTTTTCCAAAATAGAAAGCACCAGAACCAGATCATTTTCACTGGATTTTTTGGCAAGTCATTAAGGAAGAAATCATATCAATTTTTAGAGTCTTTTCTAGAAAAATAGAAGTAGAGATAACACATTATTATTCTTTTGGGCCAGGAAATTTGGAAAAATCAGCTATGGCCACAAGACTGGAAAAGGTCAATTTTCCTTCCAATCTCAAAGAAGGGCAATGCCAATGGATATTCCAGCTACTGTATAATTGTTTCATTTCTCACGCTTTCAAGGTTATGTTCAAAATTCTTCAAGCAAGGGCTCAACAGAACATGAACCAAGAACTTGTAGGTTTACCAGCTGGGGTTTAGAAAAGGCAAAGTAACCAAAGATCAAATTGCCTACATCCCTTGGATCAAAGAGAAAGCAAGGGAATTTCAGAAAACCATCTACTTCTGCTTCACTGACTATACTAAAACCTTTGACTGTTGACTGTGTGGGTCACAACAAACTGTGGAAAATTCTTAAAGAGATGAGAATACCAGATCACTTCACCTTCTTCTGAGAAAGCTGTATGCAGGTCAAGAAGCAGCAGTTAGAACTGGACATGGAACAACAGACTGGTTCCAAATNATACTAAAACCTTTGACTGTTGACTGTGTGGGTCACAACAAACTGTGGAAAATTCTTAAAGAGATGAGAATACCAGATCACTTCACCTTCTTCTGAGAAAGCTGTATGCAGGTCAAGAAGCAGCAGTTAGAACTGGACATGGAACAACAGACTGGTTCCAAATCAGGAAAGGAATATGATAAGGCTATATATTGTGACCCTGCTTATTTAACTTCTATGCAGAATACATCATGTGAAATACCATACTGGATGAATCACAAGCTAGAATCAAGATTGTTGGGAGAAAAAATTGCAAGCCAAGAGATGCAGATGATACCATTCTAATGGCAGAAGGTGAAGAGGAACTAAAGAGGCTCTTGATGAAAGTGAAAGAGGAGAGTAAAAAAAGCTGCCTTGAAACTCAGTATTTAAAAAGTAAGATCATGGCATCTGGCCCCATCACTTCATGGCAAATAGATGGGGAAAAAGTGGAGCAGTGACAGATTTTATTTTCTTGGTCTCCAAAATCACTGTGGATGGCAACTGCAGCCATGAAATTAGAAGATGCTCCTTGGAAGGAAAGCTATGACAAACCTAGACAGCGTCTTAAAAAGCAGAGACATCACTTTGCTAACAAAGGTCTGTATCGTCAAAGCTATGATTTTTCCAGCAGTCATGTATGGATGTGAGAGTTGGACAATGAAGAAGGTTGAGCGCCAAAGAATTGATGTTTTTTGAATTGTGGTTAAGACTCTTGAGAGTCCCTTGGACAGCAAGGAGATCAAACCAGTCAATCCTAAAAGAAATCAACCCTGAGTATTCATTGGATGGACTGATGCTAAAGCTGAAGCTCCAGTATTTTGGCCACCTGATGTGAAGAGTCACCTGATATCCAGAGTCAACTCACTGGAAAAGACACTGATGCTGGGAAAGATTGAAGGCAAAAGGAGAAGAGGGAGGCAAAGGATGAGATGGTCAAGTAGCATCACAGATTCAGTGGAAATGAATTTGAACACACTCCAGGAGACAGTGGAAGATAGAGAACGTTTGCACACAGAGGAGTCAGACACTCAAAGAATTAGACATAGTGACTCAACAACCACTACAGAGCATTATTCTAATATCAAAACTAGAGAAAGACCTTGTGAAACAACAAAAGTATGGAACAATACATCTCATAAATGCATATACAAGATTTTTTATTGAAATATGAGTAAATTAAATCAATATTATATAATGACACTTGTATCCCATGATCTAGTGGTTTTCCCAATTTTCTTCAATTAATTTTGAATTTGGCAATAAGGAGGTCATGATCTGAGCCACAGTCAGGTCCTGGTCTTGTTTTTGTTGACTATATAGAGCTTCTCCATCTTTGCCTGCAAAGAATATAATCAGTCTGATTTCAGTGTTGACCATCTGGTGATGTCCATGTGTAGAGTCTTCTCTTGTGTTGTTGGAAGAGGGTGTTTGCTATGACCAGTGCATTTTCTTGGCAAAACTCTATTAGTCTTTGCCCTGCTTCATTCCGCATTCCAAGGCCAAATTTGCCTGTTACTCCAGGTGTTTCTTGACTTCCTACTTTA
>SJYX01015343.1:189613-208479 GCA_006410675.1 Oreotragus oreotragus | reverse complement strand
TAAAAAGCCTCTTGATGAAAGTGAAAGAGGAGAGTGAAAAAGTTGGCTTGAACTTAAACTCAACATTCAGAAAACGAAGATCATGGCATATGGTCTCATCAGTTCGTGGGAAATAAATGGGGAAACAGTGGAAACACTGTCAGACTTTATTTTTGGGGGCTCCAAGATGACTGCAGATGGTGACTGCAGCCATGAAATTAAAAGATGCTTACTCCTTGGAAGGAAAGTTATGACCAACCTAGATAGCATATTCAAAAGCAGAGACATTTTTTGCCAACAAAGGTCCATCTAGTCAAGACTATAGTTTTCCAGTGGTCATATATGGATGTGAGAGTTGAACTGTGAAGAAAGCTGAGCACTGAAGAATTGATGCTTTTGAACTGTGGTGTTGGAGAAGACTCTTGAGATTCCCTTGGACTGCAAGCAGATCCAGCCATTCCATTCTGAAGGAGATCAGCCCTGGGATTTCTTTGGAGGGAATGATGCTGAAGCTGAAACTCTAGCACTTTGGCCACCTCATGCGAAGAGTTGACTAATTGGAAAAGACTCTGATGCTGGGAGGGATTGGGGGCAGTAGGAGAAGGGGACAACAGAGGATGAGATGGCTGGATGGCATCACGGACTCGATGGACATGAGTCTGAGTGAACTCTGGGAGTTGGTGATGGACAGAGAGGCCTGGTGTGCTGCAATTCATGGGGTGGCAAAGAGTCGGACATGACTGAGTGACTGAACTGAATTGATCCCATGATCAAGTGAAATTTATTTCAGATATGCAATTCTAGTTCAACACTGAAAAATCATTCTGTGTAATCTACAACTTCAGTAAGCTAAATTAAAAATATCACATGGTCTCATCAATTGAAGAACAGAAAGCATTTGAAAAAATCTGTCACCCATTCATGATAAAAAAAATTTCTCAGCAAACTTGGAAGTGAAATTAACTTTCTCATCTCCATAGAAATTGTCCATGAAAAATCCACTGTTAGCATCATAATTAATGATGACAAACAATATGTTTTTCCTCTAACATTAGAAAAAAGGCAAGGATGTTTTCTCTCACTATTCCTTTGACATCTACAACTAGTACAATACAGAAGAAAAGGAAATAAAATGGATACCAATTTCTATGAAAGAAAAAAATTGTCACTTTTTTGCAGATATGATTTTCTACATTGAAAATTAAAAAATAATTACACACATACAAAACCTCCTAGAACTAATATGACAGTATATCAGGGTTACATGGTTCACACTTGATTTACAAAGGTTAATTACTTTCAAATATTCCATAAATGAATTATTATAATTTAAAATTTTAAAAATATTATTATTGTTAATACCCCCAAACAATTAGGAATAAATTTAGCAAAATATTTAAATAATCTATATATCAAACCATAAATATTAAAAGAGAAAATTCACCAAAGAACTATACAAAAAAGAATATGTATTTATGTTCATATGTATCAGAATACTCAATTTTTGTAAGGTGTAATTCTTTCCAATGTGATCAATAGATCCACTGATTCCTATCAACATTATAGCAAGCTCTATTTTAGGTCTCAGTGAGCTGATTCTGCTGATTCTAATACTCATGTGGAATGGAAAAATATCTAGAATAGCTGACAAAATACTAAACAATATGAAGTAAAACAAAATCGGAGGACTCACACTACCAAAATTCAACAGTTGGAACAGGACATGGAACAACAGACTGGTTCCAAATAGAGAAAGGAGTACTTCAAGGCTGTATATTGTCCCCCTGTTTATTTAACTTCTATGCAGAGTACATCATGAGAAACACTGGGCTGGATGAAGCACAAGCTAGAATCAAGATTGCTGGGAGAAATATCAATAACCTCAGATATACAGATAACACCACCCTTATGGCAGAAAGTGAAGATGAACTAAAGAGTCTCTTGGTGAAATTCAAAGAGGAGAGTGAAAAAGTTGGCCTAAATATCAACATTCAGAAAACTAAGATCATGGCATCCAGTCCCATCACTTCATGGCAAATAGATGGGGAAACACTGGAAAGAGTGACTGACTCTACTTTCTGGGCTCCAAAATCACTGCAGATGGTTACTGCAGACATGAAATTAAAAGACGCTTGCTCCTTAGAAGAAAAGTTATGACCAACCTAGACAGCATATTAAAAAGCAGAGACATTACTTTGCCGACAAATGTCCATCTAGTGAAAGATATGGTTTTTCCAGTAGTCATGTATGGATGTGAGAGTTGGACTATAAAGAAAGGTGAGCACCAAAGAATTGATGCTTTTGAAGTTGGAGAAGACTCTTGAGAGTCCCTTGGACTGCAAGGAGATCCAATCAGTCCATCTTAAAGGAAACCAGTCCTGAATATTCATTGGAAGGACTGATGCTGAAGCCAAAACTCCAATACTTTGGCCACTTGATGCCAAGAGTTGACTCATTTGAAAAGACTCTGATGCTGGGAATGATTGAAGGCAGGAGGAAAAGGGGACAAGAGAGGATAAGATGGTTGGATGGCATCACCGACTCAATGGACATGAGTTTGAGAAAAATTCTGGGAGTTGGCGATGGCCAGGGAGGCCTGGCATTCTGTAGTCCATGGGGTCACAAAGAGTCAGACATGACTAAGCAACTGAACTGAACTGAACTGAAGTGCACACCAGTGGGACAGAATAGAGGGTCTGGAAGATCTATACAATTATACTCAATTAAGTTTTTAAAGAAGCAAAGCAACTCAATGGAAAAAGAATAATCTTTCTCAATGAATAGTACCAGAAGATTTGATGTCCTTGTACAAATAAAATTAAACTAGATGTATACTTTAGACATTTTATATAAATCATCTCAAAATGTATAATAAAATTAGATGCAAAATATGACAATAAAACTGTTTGAAAAAAATTAATAGAAAATCTATATGATCTTGATTTTTTAAATGCATCAAAAGCATGATCCATGAAAGAAAAATTTGATGAGTAGACGCTCTCTCTTTGCCGCATCTACTGCGAGAATGAAGACCATTTTCAGCAATCATACTGTCGACATCCCAGAAAATGTCGACATTAACTTGAAGGGACGGACAGTTATTGTGAAGGGCCCCAGAGGCACCCTGCAGAGGGACTTCAATTACATCAATGTAGAACTCAGTCTCCTTGGAAAGAAAAAGAAGAGGCTCCGTGTTGACAAATGGTGGGGAAACAGAAAGGAACTGGCCACTGTTCACACAATCTGTAGTCACGTACAGGACATGATCAAGGGTGTTACACTGGGCTTCCGTTACAAGATGAGGTCGGTGTATGCCCACATCCCCATCAACGTTGTTATTCAGGAGAATGGTTCTTTTGTGGAAATCCGAAATTTTTTGGGTGAAAAATACATACGCAGGGTTCGAATGAGGCCAGGAGTGCCTGTTCAGTATCTCAGGCCCAGAAAGATGAGTTGATTCCTGAAGGAAATGTCACTGAACTTTGTGTCAAATTCAGCTGCTTTGATTCAGCAAGCTACCACAGTTAAAAACAAGGATATCAGAAAATTTTTGGATGGTATCTATGTTTCTGAAAAAGGAACAGTTCAGCAGGCTGATGAATAAGATCTCAGTGATCCTGCTGCAGAAACAACAAGATAGCAGATGGTTCTGTGGACTCAGTTGTGATCTTTTTTTTAATTTTATTTAATTTTATTTATTTTTTGTATTTATTTATTTTTTTGAAGAGACAATAAAAACTCTTGATTTGAAAACAAACAAACAAACAAAAAACTTGATGAGCATACTTTTCTTAAAATTTAAAACTTCAGAGGCTTCTCTGGCAGTCCGGTGTTTAAGTCTCCACACTTCCATTACAGGGATGTATAAACCTTCCACTCTGCAAAATATATTGTTAAGGGAATGAAGAGGAAAGCTTCAGTCTGCTAATAAGTATTTGCAAATAGGCATCTGAGAAAGGACCATTATCCAAAACATAAAAGAACTCTTAAAACTCAGCAATAAGAAAACAAATAATCCAATTTTAAAAATAGCCAAAAAGAGTTATAGAGAAATCTCACCAAAGGGAATTCTCTGGTGGTCCTCTGGTTAAGACTCAGTGGTTTCACTGTCCTGGGCCTCAGCTTAGTCCCTGGGCAGGAAACCAAGATCCTGCAAGCCTCATGGCACAGCCAAAAAAATAAAAGGTCACTAAAGCTGATATGATGTGTCAGTGCAGGCTCATCAATTGTAATGTTCTACTCTGGTGGAAGTTTTATTGATAAAATAAGTGGTAGAATAAATAAATAAATGGAGAATAACCAAATCTCCTATGCAGAAGAATTCCAAATAATTTATGTAATTACTCTGTCCTCAAGGAAGTGGAGCATAACTTCTATTTTTTTTAAGGTAGGCTGTGCATAGTGACTTATAGAATATGAAAGGGGAAAAGAATAATTTTACAGTAGAGAAACCTGACAAACACCAACTCAGATAATCAAGATTAATATCAGCAGCAATAAATCATGCTGATAGTGTGTACTCTTGATATGATGTTATGAAAACACACTTTACCTTTGTGGTCTTTCTCTCTCAAATAAAAAACTCCAGTGTAATCATGAAGAAAAGATCAGATGAATCCTAATTTAGGGATGTTCTACAAAATGCTCAACCAGTACTTTCCAAAATGTCAAGGTCACCATAAACAAGGAGTCTGAGAAACTCTCACAGCTAAGAGGAAACTAAGCCACGACTTCTAAATGTAATGTAGTATCCAAGATAAGTTCCTGGAATAGGAAATGGTATTAGGTAAATATAAACATTTCTGAATAAGTTACAGACTTTAGTTAATAATAATGTATCAATTGGGCTTTGCTGGTGACTCACTAATTGTAATCATACCAATGTACTATGTTGATAATAGGGAAATATGGATTTGCCTTATATGGGAACTTTGCATACTGTCTGAAATTTGTCTGTAGCTCTTAAACTGTTCTAAAATAAAAAGGTTAAAATTTAAACAAAGAATTTGGAGACTGGTACTAAATATTTGTCGAGTTAATGGTTAGTGGCTGCCTAGTGGACTGAACTACAAGTATTCTGAGCCCCAGTGGAAGATAGCAAAGTAATTCTTACAGATTAAAGCTGTGTTAATATTTTGGTGGAGTGTGAGGTATCAGGGGACAGGATTATATTAGGAGTGGCATAAACTTGTTATTGTTAAGTCATGTCCAACTCCTTGCAACCCCATATACTATAGCATGCCACACTCCTAAGTCCTCCACTATCTCCTGGAGTTTGCACAAATTCATGTCCATTGAGCCAGTGATGCTATCTAACCATATCATCCTCTGCCACCCTCTTCTCCTTTTGCCTTCAATCTTTCCCAGTATCAGGATCTTTTCCAGTGAGTCAGCTCTTCGCATTAGGTGGCCGGAGTACTGGAGCTTCAGAATCGGCATCAGTACTTTCAATGACTATTCAGAGTTCATTTCCTTTAAGACTGGCTGATTTGATCCTGCTGTCTAAGAGACTCTTAAGAGTATTCTGCAGTACCATAATTTGAAAAACATCAGTTCTTTGGTGCTCAGCCTTCTTTATAATCCAAGACTCATATCTATCCATGAGTACTGGAAAAACCATAGTTTGACTATACAGACTTTAGTCGGCAGTGATGTCTCTGCTTTTTAATATGCTGTTTAGGTTTTTCATAGCTTTCCTTCCAAGGAACAAGCGCCTTTTAATTTCATGGCTGCAGTCACAGTGATTTTTAGCCTAAGAAAATAAAATGCTGTCACTGCTTCCACTTTTTCCCTTTCTCTTTTCCATGAAATGATGGGAAAAGATGCCATGATCTTAGTTTTTAATGTTGAGTTTTAAGCAAGCTTTTTCACTCTCCTCTTTCACCCTCATCAAGAGGCTCTTTAATTCACTCTCTGCCATTAGAGTGGTGTCATTTGCCTATCTCAATTCCAGCTTGTGATGCATCTAGCCTGGCTTTCGCATAATGTACTCTGTACAGACATGAAATAAGCAGACTGAAAATATACAGCTTTGTGGTACTTATTTCCCAATTTTGAACCAATCAGTTGCCATGAATCTGCATGATAATAAGATGCCCTGAATTCGTACATGAAGCAACTAAGGCACATATAGGCTATGGGTATGTAATGTAGCAAAGCTGGGAGAATCCCTAACATTGATCAGATATAGTACAGTTGAAGATTTTTATCTAGGTTGGGCTCCTACTACAACACCTACTGACTGAGTGACCGTGAGTAAGTGCCCTGCAAGTATTGGTCATTGTAATACATTGATAATGTAGTGGGTGCTGAGTTCTGTGCACTGTTCTGAACACTTTATTATATACTGACTCATTTTAAGTATAGACACATGCATGTGTGTGGATAAACACACATGCAAAGAAAATTTATGACACGAGTAGTATTATTTCTCTGTTTTACAAACAGGTGAAATAACTCCCTTTAGATCACCAAGTGCACAAATAACAGAGCCAGTACTCAAACCTTAGCAACCGGGGTCCAGTGTATATGACATTAAGCCTTAAAAAAAAGAACTGTTCTGAGAGCCTTTATAAAATATAGTCTTAAGTGTTATTGGGATTTTGAAATGAGCTAATCAATGTAAGATAATGTAAGATCATGCACTTCTTATGGCAAAATTCAGACTTAAATTGAGGAAAGTAGGGAAAACCACAAGACCATTCAAGTATGATCGAAATCAAATCCCTTATGATTATACAGTGGAAGTGACAAATAGGCTTAAGGGATTATATCTGATAGAGTGCCTGAAGAACTGTGGACAGAGATTCATAACATTGTACAGGAGGTGGTGATCAAAACCATCCCCAAGAAAAAGAAATGAAAAAAAGGCAAAATGGTTGCCTGAGGAGGCCTTACAAATAGCCGAGAAGAGAAGAAAAGCAGAAGGAAAAGGAGAAAAGCAAAAGGACTGGAGAAAAGGAAAGATAAACCCATCTGAATGTAGAGTTCAAAAGAATAGCAAGGAGAGATAAGAAAACCTTCCTAAGTGATCAATGCAAAGAAATGGAGGAAAACAATAGAATAGGAAAGACTAGAGATCTCAAGAAAATTAGAGATAAACAAGGGAATATATCATGCAAAGATGGGCACAATAAAGGAAAGAAATGATATGGACCTAACAGAAGCAGAAGATATTAAAAGGTAATAAGAATAAACAGAAGAACTATACAAAAAAAGATCTTCATGACCCAAATAACCACGATGGTGTGATTACTCACCTAGAACCAGAAATCCTGGCGTGTGAAGTCAAGTAGGCCTTAGGAAGCATCACTACGAACAAAGCTAGTGGAGGTGATGGAATCCAACCTGAGCTATTTCAGATCCTGAAAGATGATGCTGTAAAAGTGCTGCACTCAATATACCAGCAAATTTGGAAAACTCAGCAATGGCCACAGGACTGGAAAAGGTCAGCTTTCATTCCAATCCCAAAGAAAGGCAATGCCAAAGAATGCTCAAACTACTGCACAATTTTAGTCATCTCACATGCTAGGAAAGTAATGCTTAAAATTCCCTAAGTTAGGCTTCAACAGTACATGAACTGAGAACTTATAGATGTTCAAGCTGGATTCAGAAAGGGCAAAGGAACCAGAGACCAAATTGCCGACATCCTCTGGATCATATAAAAAGCAACAAAATTCCAGAAAAACATCTGCTTCATTAACTAGGCTGAAGCCTTTGACTGGGTGGATCACAACAAACTGGAAAATTCTGAAAGAGAAGGGAATACCAGACTACCTTATCTGCCTCCTGAGAAATCTGTATGCAGTTCAAGAAGCAACATTTAGAACTGGACTTGTAACAGTGGACTGGTTCCAAATGGGGAAAGGAGTACATCAAGGTTGTACATTGTCACCGTGCTTATTTAACTTATATGCAGAGTAAATAATAAGAAATGCTGGGCTGGATGAAACACAAGCTGGAATTAAGATTGCTTGGAGAAATATCAATAACCTCAGATATGCAGATGACACCACCCTAATGGCAGAAAGAGAAGAGGAACTAAAAAACCTCTTGATGAAAGTGAAAGAAGAGAGTGAAAAAGCTGGCTTAAAACTCAACATTCAAGAAACAAAAATCTTGGCAATCAGTCCCAACACTTTATGGCATATAGACGGGGAAACAGTGGAAACAGTGGCTGACTTTATTTTGGGGGGCTTCAAAATCACTGCAGATGGTGACTGCAGACGTGAAATTAAAAGACGCTTGCTCCTTGGAAGAAAAGTTATGACCAACTAGCCAGCATATTAAAAAGCAGCAACATTACTTTGCCAATAAAGGTCCATCTAGTCAAAGCTACGGCTTTTCCAGTGGTCATGTTTGGATGTGAGAATTGGACTATAAAGAAAGCTGAGCACCAAAGAGTTGATGCTTTTGAACTGTGGTGTTGGAGAAGACTCTTGAGAGTCCCTTGGACTGGAAGGAGATCCAACCAGTCCATCCTAAAGGAAATCAGTCCTGAGTATTCATTGGAAAGACTGTTGCTGAAGCTGAAACTCCAATACTTTGGCCACTTGATGTGAAGAACTGACTCGTTTGAAAAGATTCTGATGTTGGGGAAGATTGCAGGTCTGAGGAGAAGGGGACAATAGGGAATGAGATGGTTGGATAGCATCACTGACTCAACAGACTTGAGTTTGAGTAGACTCCGGGTGTTGGTGATGGACAGGGAGGCCTGGCGTGCTGCAGTCCATGGGATCACAAAGAGCTGGACACGACTGAGTGACTGACCTGAGCTGAACTGAAACACAGAGTATTATTAAGCAGAGACATTACTTTTCCACCAAAGGTCTGTCTAATCAAAGCTATGGTTTTTCCAGTAGTCATGTATGGATGTGAGAGTTGGACTATAAAGAAGGCTAAGTGCTGAAAAAGTGATGCTTTTGAATTGTGGTGTTGGAGAAGACTATTGAGAGTTCCTTGGACTGCAAGGAGAGCAAACCTATCAGTCCTAAAAGAAATCAACCCTGCATATTTATTGGAAGGACTGATGCTGAAGCTAAGCTCCAATACTTTGGCCACCTGATGTGAAGAACTGGCTCATTGGAAAAGATCCTGATGCTGGGAAAGATTGAAGGCAGGAGGAGAAGGGGACGACAGAGGATGAGATGGTTGAATGGCATCACCAACTCGATAGACATGAGTTTGAGCATGCATCAGGAATTGGTGACGGACAGGGAAACCTTGCGTCCTGCAGTTCATGGGGTCGCAAAGAGTTGGGCAAGACTGAGCGACTGAACTGAACTGAACTGAACTGAATGTAAGATTTTTGATGCTATGGCAATTAATAAATATTTTTTGCTCTTATTGTAAAGGAAGACAAATAGCCTTCTCATCAGTCTCTGACTATTTGGCTAAAGTTGAAACAATTGCCTCTCTTTTTTTTTCAGCTTTAGTGAGATATAACAGACATATAACATTGTGTGTGGTCAAGGTGAAGAGAGAACAAATGTGTTGATTTAGGACACATATATTGCAATATGATTCCCACCACAGTGTTAGCTAGCACCATCATGTCACAGCAATTATCATTTCTTTTTCTGCAGTGATCACGTTTAAGATTTAAGCTCTTAACCACTTGCAAATATAGTGTTCACTATTGCTATCTGTTATCATAGTGCTTTCCATTAGATCCCCAGAACTTATTCATCTTCTAAGTGGAAGTTTGTACTCGTTGATGAACACTTCCCTGTTTCCTCCCAGGCCCTGGTAACTTGAAACCACGGGCTGGTAGGAAACCCTCAGTTTCTATGATTTTAATGGTTTTTAGATTTTACATATAAGTGATAGTCCACAGGACTTGTCTTTCTCTGCCTCATTTATTTCACTTAGCATAATGCCATTAAGGTCCACTAACCCATATCTGTTAGGATGGCTATCATCAGAAAAACACACAAACAAAGAAGAAATTAGTATTGGTGAGGATGTGAATAAGCAACACCTGTGTACCACTTTTGGGAATGTAAGTTGGTGGCAGCTACTATAAAAAACAACATGGAGATTCTTTAAGTAAAGAACTATCATGTGTTCCAGCAATTCCACTTCTGTGTATATATTCAAAGGAAATGAAAAATAGGATATAGAAGAGATATATGCACCACCATTTTCAATGTACCATTGTTCAAAATATACAGGATATGGATAAGTATCTGTCATTGGGTGAATGGATAAAGAAGTTGTGAAATNGTTTCTTCAAGCATTTTTTATATTTTTCTGTTTTTAAATCAATTTATTGCTATCTATGTAATAAAATACACTATTTTAATTGTCATTTGTTTTGTATTACAATATTTCCATTACCCCAGAAAGCTCCCTCTCTTTCTTTTCAGTCTGATTCATCTCTGCCAGGTTTCAGTTGACCATCTATCTGTTTCCTATTAATATACATTAAATTTTTTTGAGCATCTCATAAAAATAGAAAAATGTATATTACTGGCCTTTTTTTCTTTCCAGATTAAAAGGTCATTTTAGTATCATATGGCTTCCACTGATTCAGGAAATAACCCAATTCTAATTATTTTGTTTGTTGCCCTTTGTATAACATAATTTTTTCCTCTGGATGCTTTCAATATTTTCACTTTATACCTGACTGTCAACTATTTATTAGGATTTTTTTTTTTTTGTAGTTTTTTTTGGGGCAGAGGGTTACTTTTAAAATTGATTAAGCCTCTTGGATTTTTAAAGTTTATTGTTCTCCTCAAATTTGGAATTTTTCATCATGACTTCAAATATTTTTCTACCATTTTCTTTCTTGGACTCTATACCTATGGTCTGTCTCTTATACACATCTGGCNTTTGGGGCAGAGGGTTACTTTTAAAATTGATTAAGCCTCTTGGATTTTTAAAGTTTATTGTTCTCCTCAAATTTGAAATTTTTCATCATGACTTCAAATGTTTTTCTATCATTTTCTTTCTTGGACTCTATACCTATGGTAGTACATTTGATTTTTTCTTACAACTTACTTTACATTTTTTGGTCTTAGCATTTCCTTTCTGTGATTCAGCCTATTTGATTTCTATTGCTATGATATCCAGTTCCTGGTCTATTCTCTTACAGTATCTAATCTGCTATTCATTCCACACAATGAATCTTCTATTTATATATTTTACTTTTAAGTTCTAAAAATTCCTTTGCTTTTTAAACATTTTCTATATTTTCTCATGATGTTTATGATTTCTGTTAAACATTTTGAACATCATTATAAGTCTGTTTCTTTAACTATGACCCCTGAACCCCCCTCCCCAATTTTGAGTGAATACAGCTTTTTTGCATATCTAGTAATTTTTAATTGGCTGTTGGGCATTGTGGGATACCTTGCTGAGAAAATTTGATGTATATTTAGTTTTGTTTTGGCAGGTAGTTTTATTTCACATTAGCTCAATTATTTTGAGTCTCATTTCTTTCCTTAGAAGAAGTCTGTAATAATGTTTATTCTAGGGAAATTTTAGTCTTGCTACTATGGTTTAAGCTCTCTCAAGGTTTCCGGTGAATGTCCTGAGTGTTTAAAAACGTTTTTCCACTTTGATTGGTTGAAATTTGCAAGTCTTCCTGTTTTGTGTGAGCTCTGGCAATTATTCAGCTTGTAGCTCCAAGTATTTCCAGAAGATCTCCTTTGTGTAACATCTTGAATTCTCACCTTATGCGTGTGCAACTTTAGCCAAAGACTTATGAAGAAACTCTTACATATTTCTGGAGCTCTTCCTCTGAATAGCATCCTTCTCTTTAGTACTCTTGCCTTGAAAATCTCAGCTTCATCTGATTCCACAAACACCAATCTGTCCTTTCAATTTATTAGGATTGCTATGTTCTGCTTGGGTTTCCCATCCCGGCACCATGTGCTAGGCAGAATGTTGGGATAATTGTAGTGATACCCTCAATTGTTTTTCTATTTTGCAATGATCATAGCCCTAAATTACCTCTTTTCCAGTGTTTAAAAATAGCTAGTTCACATATTTTGTTCAGTGAGAGTCAGATTTTGATGTTTAAATAAGGTGCCTTATAATATAGAAAGGCAGAATATCTTCAGGGAAGACCAGTGAATAATCATAAGGTGTGACTATAAAGAAGTATCAGACATAATACCTCTGACATTTAATTGATTTCACCAGGTTTCTATAGTAATAAGATATATGGAAGACCATGAATCAAAGCAGTCTCACAGAATTTAGAAAATTCATTAAAGAGTTCTTTCTAATTAGCTGACAATTACTATATTCAGATATACTGTACATTTCACAACTTCCCTCTCATTTAATGCTTTCAGCACTCTTTCAAATAAGTTATAAATGGAATTTACAACCATAGAAGGAAACACATAGATCACAACGCTTTGGATAAGCAAGTAAGAGATATCAGTTCTTGCAATCATAATAGAGGTTTAGTGGATGTACTAATGAAGCTGCTTCAGATACCTTTTGGCAAACTTTGAGCTAAGGAATTGCATATACTCTTAGCAATTAAACAGTTAATTCCCTTTAGAGAAGTTTGAAGTAAAAGCCCTGGGTTGAAAATCGACAAGGCATAACCAGTGTAATATCTATAGGTCCAAAATAGAAGGCAGATTTACTCTCATTCAAGGACCTGATAAAATTTCAGTCCTAACTTACATGATAAAAATGATAACAATACACAACCTTCTAGATCTTAGGGATGGTAGAAATATATTCTGATTCTCTAATTTTGCAGGGGAGACCTCTGAATCCCAGAAGAGTTAATGGCTTCTATAAAGCTGCCCAGTTAGTTTCCTGCTGCTGCCGCTGCTGCTAATTCACTTCAGTCTTGTCCGACTCTGTGTGACCCCATAGACAGGCAGCCCACCAGGCTCCCCCGTCCCTGGGATTCCCCAGGCAAGAACACTGGAGTGGGTTGACATTTCCTTCTCCAGTGCATGAAAGTGAAAAGTGAAAGGGAAGTCGCTCAGTTGTGTCTGACTCTTAGCTGACCCTAAAACCAGAACTTGCAGCACTGTTATGATTTTATGAACTGAGACAGATTCAATGAGCTAGACAGAGAAGATACATACTTAACTATGTCTCAGATAAAACTGTCAGGAAAACTAAACAAAACTGCTGTTTTTTTGCTGTCAAGGTGAAGCATCAAATTCATGTACATTAACTAAACAGCAACTGGTATACATCACAGATTGCTTAATTTCCTGGAAAAGTAATGTCTACGAATGTTATATAGATTTAGATTAAGATTCATTTGTGTTTTTGGATGGTAGTATTGCTTTGGGATATGAGATTTTGTTTAGTTTTGAAAGCTGAGGCTGGTTGAAAGCTGGCATCTTTAAAAGGAAAAAAAGAAGAGGATACACCTCTAATGATGGGTCTTCTGAGAAGGGGTAATGCAGTTTCTCTTTTCCTTGGAGGTCTGAAACACAAGAGTGANCAAGAACACTGGAGTGGGTTGCCATTTCCTTCTCCAATGCATGAAAGAGAAAAGTGAAAGGGAAGTCGCTCAGTTGCGTCTGACTCTTAGCTGACCCTAAAACCAGAACTTGCAGCACTGTTATGATTTTATGAACTGAGACAGATTCAATGAGCTAGACAGAGAAGATACATACTTAACTATGTCTCAGATAAAACTGTCAGGAAAACTAAACAAAACTGCTGTTTTTTTGCTGTCAAGGTGAAGCATCAAATTCATGTACATTAACTAAACAGCAACTGGTATACATCACAGATTGCTTAATTTCCTGGAAAAGTAATGTCTACGAATGTTATATAGATTTAGGTTAAGATTCATTTGTGTTTTTGGATGGTAGTATTGCTTTGGGATATGAGATTTTGTTTAGTTTTGAAAGCTGAGGCTGGTTGAAAGCTGGCATCTTTAAAAGGAAAAAAAGAAGAGGATACACCTCTAATGATGGGTCTTCTGAGAAGGGGTAATGCAGTTTCTCTTTTCCTTGGAGGTCTGAAACACAAGAGTGAGATGGCTATGTAGAGAACAGTTTGGATTAGAAACACAATATTTAAACGTGATAATGCTAAATATAGCTTTTTTTAAAAAAGGCATCTCCTTTCTTTTTGACACTTGCTAAGGAATCTCCAATCTAATCTTGTATTTTCATTACCACAATCTTATAATCAAATTTCTCCAAGGAACCCTGATTAACTTTTATTGGAGAATAGTATTTAGAAACCAAGATCTTATTCCTCATTCCTCCTGGAATGTTGCTTCTTCTAGGTCCTCTCTGTACCTAGAGCTAGGAAAAATATACTGAATTATATGTGTACATGTATCGATATGCACTTATGTGTCTAGCTATCGCTACGTGTTTTAAAATGTACATGAGTTGGTACTGATATCACTGACTAATCTAGAACTACAGATTTCAAACTAACAGTACTTTTTGACTTATTTATATTGTCTTTCTCTGACAGAAACTTTGATCATATCATCTGTAATTTACTTACCTTTTTGCTGAACCTTAGCACATATATAAATTAGTTTCAAAACTGCTAACCTGTACTAACCCATGCTAACCCATGTGAGGACTGAATTTACTAATTAGAGTGCAGTGTTTGTGTAAAGTTCTTTTTTGTCTTTGTACTTACAGCTTTCAGTCAAATGGCATTTTCCAAAGGTTACTTGGGTAATGTCCCCCTTTTCTCCATTTTCTTCACTAAAGTTAATTCATAAATTGTAATACAGTTATTTTCATTTTGTACTGTTTGTATTCTATCCTGTGAATAGGATATTCTTCCCCATGTGAAGTCAAGGGGGCTTTAGAAAGCATCACTAGAACAAAGCTAGTTAGAAAAAGGAGAGTCCAAAGGAGTAGAGAGCAGTCAAGCCAGTAATCTCACTCCCAAGTAAAAATGGGTACTGAAGACTGGGTTCTTAAAGGTACAAAGTTGATAACAAATACCAAAAAGCAAAGATTAAAAATCTAGAGAAGAGGTTGGATTTTCAAAAATACAATATTAAAGAACAGAATAAAAGAAAGAAAAAACCAAATTCACAAAATTATAATATATCTATCTATCTATCTGAAGTTTGCTTTTAAAAATAGGGTCTCTCTCTCTCTTTTATTTTTTTTTTGCAAAGTAATAGTAGGTTATAAAAATGAAAACTAAAGGAGTAATAGAGCACTTAAAAAAATGATAGTAAAAATAGTAAAAATATATCTAGGACTTTCTCTGATTTGTTGTGGGCAGTGTTGGGTCAGTTCATTTTCAGCTAGTTCCTTGGTCCAGCTTATATTTCTCAAGATCTATAAGCCCCTCTTATGTAGTCATTACTAACTACAGATTTTAATGTATTACACTTGTCGCTTCCAAGACGGTTCCCTCTGTTTTAGCTTCTTCTGTTTGCTGGTCTCTTCAGTGTCTGATTTCTGCCCTGACACAAGGGGGATGGTGCTGAACAATTTTTCTAGGCTCACTTGTTCAGTCGCGCTGTGGGGAGGGAGGGACGCTGCAAACAAATAACACTGGCGTGTGCTCGCAGTGCTTCAGCCACACTGGGCCTGCCCCCGCTCACGGCGCATGTGCCTTTCCTGCCCACACTGCTCAGGCTCTAGGTTGTTCTGCTGGGAACCGTCTGAGGCCGGCCCTGGGCTGCCTGCACCTCCTAGGTCTAAGCCACTCAGGTTCAGGCACTCGGAGAGTCCTCAGAGGTGCAGACTTGGTTGGGCCTGTGTTATGTGCCCTTCCCAGGTCTGAGCAGCTCAGCTGATGAGGTGTTTGGTAAGCGCAGTAGCTATGACATATCGCCTCCCCCATCCCTGCCACTCGGTTTTCTGGGTGTACTACCAGCACGCCTTCTCAGGTGAAATTTGACCGTCCAGAATCCCAAGAAGTCTTAGTTAGCAAAGAAGCCTGCTTGCAGTTTGGTAGGTAATGCCTCTCTGGGGCTGCGATTGCCCCCTTCAGGCTCTGGCTGCCTGTCACCAGAGGGGGATGGTCTGCAGTCAGCTATCTCTGTTCAGTCCTTTGTTCTGTGAGTGGACCTGATGGTGTCTTAGGTTAAGGCTTTTTGCGTGGTAACTATCCCACAGTCTGGTTTGCTAGCCCAAGTTAGTTACCTCAGATTGCCCTTGGGGCATTCAGGCCTGGTCCTTACTCTAAGCAATGCAGCCCACGCCTCCCTGCCCAGCCCCTGCTTGCTAGTGGCGGGTGCAGGTGTATGCACTGCTTCTCCGCTGGGGGAGTTACCATTGGGCACGTAATCTGTGGGTCTTATTTATTTATTTGTTTTTCCTCCCAGTTCTGTTCCCTTCTGAGGTTTCAAGGCTCACCACAGACTCAGCAGTGAGAGTGTTTCCTGGTGTTTGGAAACTTCTCTCTTTTTAAGACTCCCTTCCTGGAAGGGAGCTCCTTCCCTACCTCTTTTGTCTCCTTTTTGTCTTTTATATTTTTTCCTACCTCTTTTCAAAGACAATGAGCTGCTTTTCTGGGTGCCGGATGTCCTCTGCCGGCATTCAGAAGTTGTTTTGTGGAATTTACTCAGCGTTTAAACGTTCTTTTGATGAATTTGTGGGGGAGAAAGTAGTCTCCCTATTCTATTCCTCCACCATCATCTATTTCCCTTCCATCTTTTAGGATTTTAAATAGCTCTGCTGGAATTCCATCCCCTCCACTAGCTTTATTGACAGCAGGGCTTCCTAAGGCCTATTTGACATTACACTCCAGAATGTCTGACTCTGGGTGAGTGACCACACTCACCAGTTATCTGGGTCATTAAGATCTTTTTTGTACAGTTCTTCTGTGTATTCTTTTCATCTCTTCTAATCTCTTCTGCTTTTATTATATCTTTACCGTTTCTGTCTTTTATTGTGCCCATCTTTGGATAAATGTTCCTTTGTTATTTCCAATTTTCTTGAAGAGAACTCTAGACTAACACTACAACAGTGTAATTACAGTGGTACTTTAAAATGCAAGGGAAAGCAATAAAGAAGATCAGAAAAGAGATGTAGTGACAGAAACAGGGTCAAAGAGATTCTGTGCTGCTGGCTGTGAAGATGCAGGAAGAGGTCCAGGAACCAAGAAATGTGGGCAGCCTCTAAAAATTGGGAAAAGCAAGCAAACAGTTTTCCCCTAGAGACTCCACAAGGAATGCAGCTCTGGAAACACCTTGACTATAGTTCGGAATACCAGTGTCAGACGTCTAGCCTATAGAACTGTAAGATAATAAATTTGTGCCATTTTAAGCTATCAAGTTTGTGATAATTGATTACAGTGGCAATTGAAGACTGATACACTGACCTACTCACTTAATCATTTACTACTGCCCTTAGACACAGGCAAGAGGGACAAATCTTTAGAGGGATCAAAATATCATGGACACACACAAAATACTTTATTAAGGAACATTTGATCAGCTTTATCATTTGGAATATGAATTCAGTACTGACAAGAAGCACCTATAACCCTAAATGACCTCACATTGACCACAAAATGGACATTGAATGTTAGAATTTCAGATTTATTTAAAACATACTTAATTTTTAGTAAGCTTTCAAAATATTATTTAAAATTTCAACTTTATATATAATTTGGAAATGAAATTATGAAAAAAATTATCTTTTGGGCTTTTGCTTCTACTTTAAATATTTTGTATATTTAAGAAGAAAAATAATACTTTTTGAAAACGTACATGAATAGTTTTACTAATACTTCATAGATTTTGACAAAAATAAGTTACATTTTGAATATCATATCATTTTTATCTCTTTAAATTATAACTGAGTGGAGGTGATACAGAGCACAGTATTTTCAGATTATTGCACCAGTAGAACTTCTCCCCTACAAGAGAGCTAGAAGAAGAAAGGGAACCCTGCTCCTCATAGCTGTATTTGCCTGAAATAGTTTCTATAACACAGAACTGAAAGGTATGAGGAACACAGACAATCAGCCCCTCCTGGGGAAACTGTAATCCTATACAGGGAATCTGGGGGACAGCAAGCTCCTACCTTCTTGGCCAAAGTTACCTGGAGTAGAGTTCCCAGGGAAGAGCTTTCATACACAGATTTTGGGGGGCATGTTAGGAAATGAGTCATAGCTCAAATGCAACAGATTCTAGATGTTCTTACCAAAATTTAATAAATTTTCCTAAATGAATATTTCTCCATTACTATATGCTCTCAGGATAAATTTTCAAACTTTAAATGGTTGGTTTTTTTTTTTTTTTTATCAGTTGAATTACTGTTTTGCTGGGGAAAGAATGTACTGAGTATTCTGCCTTTCTATAATTCTCTTGTGCATTAAATTCCATTTTCATTTATTTATTTATTTTGGCTGTGCTGGGTCTTTGTTGCAGCACATGGGCTCCTCATTGTGGTGTGTAGGCTTCTCTGGTTGTGGTGCTTGGGCTCAGAAGTTGCGGCACTCGGGCTTAATTGTAAGGTGGCATGTAGGATCTTCGTTTCCTGACCAGGGATCAAACTGTGACCCCTGGATTGGAAGCCAGATTCTTAACCATTGGACCAGCAGGGTAGTCCCTCTCTGGTGCATTAATTTTATGCAATTTTATACAAAACACTTTGCAAATTATTTAATCAGTAACCTTTTTGTACGTTTCAGTTCGGTTCAGTCGCTCAGTCGTGTCCGACTCTTTGCAACCCCATGAATCACAGCACGTCAGGCCTCCCTGTTCATTACCATCTCTTGGAGTTCACTCAGACTCACGTCCATCGAATCTGTGATGCCATCCAGCCATCTCATCCTCTGTCGTCCCCTTCTCCTCCTGCCCCCAATCCCTCCCAGCATCAGCCTTTTCCAATGAGTAAACTCTTCGCATGAGGTGGGCAAAGGACTGGAGTTTCAGCATCATTTCTTCCAAAGAAATCCCAGGGTTGATCTCCTTCAGAATGGACTGGTTGGATCTCCTTGCAGTCCAAGGG
>SJYX01015343.1:168187-187898 GCA_006410675.1 Oreotragus oreotragus | reverse complement strand
TCCCTTGGACTGCAAGGAGATCCAACCAGTCCATTCTGAAGGAGATCAGCCCTGGGATTTTTTTGGAAGGAATGATGCTAAAGCTGAAACTCCAGTACTTTGGCCACCTCATGCGAAGAGTTGACTCATTGGAAAAGACTTTGATGCTGGGAGAGATTGGGGGCAGGAGGAGAAGGGAACAACAGGGGATGAGATGGCTGGATGGCATCACTGACTCAGTGGATGTGAATCTAAGTGAGCTCCGAGGGTTGGTGATGGACAGGGAGGCCTGCCGTGCTGCGATCCATGGGGTCACAGAGTCAGACACGACTGAGCGACTGAACCAAACCATATTCTATTCTGAGATCCATGCAGAGTTCTAGTTGATTTATTTATATTTGAATACAGTATAGATTACAGTTCTATGGGTTTTGACAAATGCATAGTCATGTTTTCCTATGCAGTACCGTAGAGAAATGCTTGAGACCCCAGTTTGATTCCTGGATCAGAAGATCCCCTGGAGAATGGATAGGCTACCCGCTCCAGTATTCTTTGGCTTCCCTGGTGACTCAGATGGTAAAGAATCTGCCTGCGATGCAGGAGACCTGGGTTTGATCCCTGGGTTGGGAAGATTCCCCTGGAGGAGGGCATGGCAACTCGATCCAGTATTCTTGCCTGTAAATCCTCATGTACAGATACGCCTGGCAGGCCACAGTCCATGGGGTCCCAAAGAGTTGGACATGACTGAGCAACTAAGCATAGCACAGCACAGCGCCTTACAGAGAAAACCTATCATAAATAACACTCCAGTGTGAGGTCCCATTGTACTCAACACTTTCCCCATCCTCACCCCTGCAAGCACTGATCTTTTTCCAGCTCTAACATTGTATTTTTCTTTTTTTAAAATAATACTGTGTAAATGGAATTATATAATATGTAAACTTTGGACCTTGGCCTTATTTAGAATAATGTATTGAAGATTCATCTACATTATTGAAAGAAGCAGTAGCTTGTTCCTTTTGTAAAAATTACTCAGTAGTATTATACATATAGTATAGGTCGTTTAGCTAGTCACCTATTGAAGGATTTGTTGTTGTTGTTATGTTCAGTGACTTAGTGTGTTCAGGCTGCTCTAACAAAATACCACAGCCCAGGCGGCTAATAACAATAAAGAATCATTTTGTACAGTTCTGGAACTTTGAAGTCTGTGATGAGAGAGTCAGCGTGATTGGGTGAGGGCTGTCTTCCAAGTCAGACTTCTTGTCACTCACATGGTAGAAAGGGTGAGTGTTCTCTCTAGGGCCTCTTCTATCTGTAAGTGTAGAAAGAAAGAAAAGTAGAAAGTGAAGTCACTCAGTTGTGTCCAACTCTTTGTGACCCTATGGACACCAAGCTCCTCTGTCCATGGGATTTTCTAGGCAAGAATACTGGAGTGGATTGCCCTTTCCTGCCCCAGGGAATCTTCCTGACCCAGGGATTGAACACAGGTCTCCCACATTGTAGACAGATGCTTAACCATATGGGCCACCAGGAAAGTCCAGGGAAGTCTATAAGTGTGCTAACCCTAATTGTGAGAATTTTACGCTTATAACCTAATTTACCTCCAAAGGTCCCACCTCCTAATACCACTGCAGTGGGCATCAGTATTTTAAAATATGGATTTTGGTGAGACTGAACATAAACATTCATACCATAGCATAAAATTTTTGGTGATTATTAATAAAGTTTCTAGAAACATTCATATTTGGACTTATGTGTGAACCTAAGTTTTTCATTCAGTTGGGTAACTATCCAGGAATGTGGGCAGTGTGGAGCTGGGCCATATGTTAGTGTATGTCTAATTCTATAAAAGATTGCAAGCTATCTTCTAAAGTGGCTATACCATGTGGTTTCACACATAAATTAAAGTTCCTATTTTCCTGCATCCTTGCCAAGATTTGATATTGTTTGTTTGCCTTTCTAATAGGTATTTCACTGTGGTTTTAGTTTGCATTTTCAAACACTAAATGATACTGAACATTTTTTTTCTTCTGTTTATTTCCTATCTATGTATCTTTGGCAAATATTTGTTCAAATCATTTTTTGGTGAGGTACTAACTTTATTAAATTGTAATTCAGAAAGAAGAAATTCACTTATTTAAGATGTCCAATTTAATGCTTTTTGTTATATTCCCAGAATTATGAAGCTATCTACACAATTTTAGAACAGTTTCATAATACCAAAAAGAAAACCTCTACCCTTTAGCAGTCACCATTTACCCCATTTCTCCTGAACTTCTCAGAACTAGACAGCCTCTAACCTACTTTTTGTCTCTATACATTTGCCTAATCTGGACATTTAATACGAATAAAATTATGATGCATAATCTTTTGTGACTGGATTTTTTTCACTCAGCATAATGCTTTCAAGGTTTATTTTGTAGTTCATATCAGTTAATTCATTCTTTCTATTGCCAAATAGTACTCCATTATGTTGATGTACATTTTCCAGAGGGCAAATGATGAACATCTTTTCAAGTCCTCATTGGGCATTTACATATCTTCTTTAGACAAATGTCTATTCAGATCTTTTGCATATTTTTAACATTGGCCTATTTGTTTCTTATTATTGAGTTGTAAAAGTTCTTGATTTATTATATATATATATCTTATCAAATATATGATTTGCAAATATTTTCTTCTATTCTGTGAATAGTCTTTTCACTTTCTTGATGGTGTGCTTAGAAACAAAAAGTTTTACATTTTGCTGAATTCCAGTTTATTAATTTTACTTTGTTTGCTTGTCCTTTTGGTGTCATATTTCAGAAACTATTGCCTACTGAACAGTCATGATAATTTAGGCCTATGCTTGCTATTAAATATTTTGTAGCTTTACATTTACATCTATATGTAGTCCACTTTATTTTTGTATCTAATGTAAAGTAGGGAATCCAAAGTCATTCTTTTGCATTGGGGAAGACTATCTTAGTGCTATTTTTCTCATATTATGAAGCCTCTAATGTTGTTTCTTAAGCATGTACACATTCTCACTGGGATAACAGTGGTTTTAGTAGGTCTCTCTTCAACTATTTTTTTCTCAAATCATTCCATGGAAATTTGCCTTTGTTAGTATTACACCCCTTTGTAAGTATTACACTTTGTTAGTATTCTGTTAGTATTCCAGAAATAGGAATACTTTTGTGTTTTTGATACTTCAGACTTGCTGAGACCAAACACCACATTGCTCAATGTACTCATTAGTTTTAAGAACATCTTTTGGACAGTTTTTTCTTGGATTTTCTATAGAGGCTTCTAGATTATGTGATTAATGACACTGGTAGATTTTGAGTAAAGGAAAAATGTTTTGCTTTTAAATCAAAGGAATAAAGATTTATAGGCTTATAAGGTAAGGAGGTGCCCTTTGGGACATCCATGTAGGCTAGAATTCATTAAAGACATGATTTAGAGAT
The DNA here is from genome assembly GCA_006410675.1 of Oreotragus oreotragus. Classification (NCBI taxonomy): domain Eukaryota; kingdom Metazoa; phylum Chordata; class Mammalia; order Artiodactyla; family Bovidae; genus Oreotragus; species Oreotragus oreotragus. The sequence goes on along the minus strand of SJYX01015343.1, from coordinate 184,470 downwards.
AAGAATTTGAAGATTTTTCAGCAGATCATTGCTAACTAAAATCATAGGTATGAATGAGCTCAATCCAGAGTGTAAAAAGATTAAAAAAAAAAAAAAAAGAACCAGAAAGAAAGATTTCTGAGGATAGTAGCAATAATCTGCTCTCATTTCATCCTTTTCCAAAATCTGTAAGCAGTGAGACAGAATTAGTTTCTATCATCTTTTAGTATCTGCCCCTGGTAATTAGAAAGTGTGCAGAAAGAGCATAGCAGGCCTGGGACTGCTATCCTTAGAAAGGTCTGCTTGCAAGATTATCCCGGCTGGTCTCTGGGAACTTGGATTTGGGAGTTTCTACCATTTCCTGATAAAAATGGCTCACTGTACATAAACTGCACAAACAATGTAGCTTATGCTGAATACCTGCTTTCTTTCTGGGAATCTGGAGTTTTGGTAGATGCTGAGTAAAGGATGCCTACCTGACCAAAACTCAACAAAGGCCCTGGGCACTGATTCTGTTAAGTGTCCTTGGCAGATGATATTTCATGCATGTTGTCACAATGTATGCTAAAGAGAAATTAGGTGTGTCCTGTGAGAAACCCTGGGCTGGAAGAAATACAAGCTAGAATCAAGATTGCTGGGAGAAATATCAATAACCTCAGATATGTAGATGACACAACCTTTATGGCAGAAAGTGAAGAGGAACTAAAAAGCCTCTTGATGAAAGTGAAAGAGGAGAGTGAAAAAGTTGGCTTAAAGCTCAACATTCAGAAAACAAAGATCACGGCATCCAGTCCCATCACTTCATGGGAAATAGATGGGGAAACAGTGGAAACAGTGCCAGACTTTAATTTTTAGGGCTCCAAAATCACTGCAGATGGTGACTGCAGCCATGAAATTAAAAGACGCTTACTCCTTGGAAGGAAAGTTATGACCAACCTAGATAACATATTGAAAAGCAGAGACATTACTTTGCCAACAAAGGTCCGTCTAGTCAAGGCTATGGTTTTTCCTGTGGTCATGTATGGATGTGAGAGTTGGACTGTGAAGAAAGCTGAGCACCAAAAAATTGATGCTTTTGAACTGTGGTGCTGGAGTAGATTCTTGAGAGTCCCTTGGACTGCAAGGAATTCCAACCAGTCCATCCTAAAGGAGACCGGTCCTGGTTGTTCTTTGAAAGGAATGATGCTAAAGTTGAAACTCCAGTACTTTGGCCACCTGATGCGAAGAGCTGATTCATTGGAAAAGACTCTGATGCTAGGAGGGATTGGGGGCAGGAGGAGAAGGGGACGACAGAGGATGAGATGGCTGGATGGCATCACGGACCCGAGGGACGTGTATGAGTGAACTCGGGAGTTGGTGATGGACAGGGAAGCCTGGCATGCCGCAATTCATGGGGTTGCAAAGAGCTGGACATGACGGCGACTGAACTGAACTGAACTGGATTGAACTGTGTGATTCCATTGGGACAGGACTCTTAGAGTCCTGCTCTTGGTTTCCTCTGACTTTGCTTCAAGAGCCTTTCTCATTGGTCACTTGGTTTTCATCTTTTAATGTAATAAATCACAGCTATGAGTATGGAAATAACTATGTATTAATAGTAAGTCCTATGAGTATTTCTAGTGAGTCATGAACCTGGGAGAAGGTAAGACGCTTAGGGACTCCTGATAAAGAGTTTATCATTTAATTACCATCACTTTTTACATGTTGTATATATTTTTCCTTCAGTGGCTTTTAGAATTTTCTTTTTATATTCGAGTTCTGCAGTTTTGTTATAATGTGTCTGCCTATGATTTTCTTCTTATTTTATGTTACTGTTTTTCAATTAGAGCACACATGGCTCTTCATGGCTTGTTATTTCTCTGCCAATATTTATTTAAATGTTGACTCTCTACCATGCCATTACATGGAGTCCGAGACTTCTGTGCCATTTCCATGTGTCTTGTTTCTGTCTCATATTTTGATATCTCTTTATCTGTGTGAGCTGTATTCTGAAACATTTCCTCAATTCTTTCTCTGAATTTGCTAATTCTTCATTCAGTTGTGTCTCATCTACTAATTGCCCATAACCATCAATTTTTTTAAATGTGAATAGCTATGACTTTTACTAAAACTCTTATTATTTTTTCCTATATCTATGCTTTATTATTATTATTTTTTTTTGCATAACTTCCTCTTCCTGGTACATGTGTACTATTCCTTATTTTATCTATTTGAAGATTACTATAATTACTTTAAAGTTCAGGTGCATCTATGAAGTCATCTCTTCAGGTATAAATTCTCATTTTTGGAATTGATATTCTTCATATGTTCTGTAATTGTTTTCTGTGAATTTATTTTCTTTCAAAATTGCTCTACAGGGGATGTTTTTCATTCTGAGATATAGAGGCCTTTCTGGGTAATGTAGTGTTTATTTTATTTTATTTTATTTATTTATTTATTTTTACTTTACAGTACTCTATTGGTTTTTGGCATACATTGACATGAATCTGCCACGGGTGTACACGAACTCCCAAACATGAACCCCCCTCCCACCTCCCACCCCACATCATCCCTCTGGATCATCTCCATACACCAGCCCCAAGCATCCTGCATCCTGCATTGAACATAGACTGGTGATTCATTTCTTACATGATAGTATACATATTTCAATGCTATTCTCTCAAATCATCCCACCCTCTCCTTCTCCCTCTCCCTCAGAGTCCAAAAGTCCACTCTACACACCTGTGTCTCTTTTGCTGTCTTGCATACAGGGTCCTCATTAGTGTTTTGCTTGTTGGTTTTTCTTGGGCTCTGTCATCTTGGGTGCTGTGCTGTGCTTAGTCATTCATTGTGTCTAACTCTTTGTGACCCGATGGACTATAGCCTGCTAGGCTCCTCTCTCCATGGGGATTCGCTAGACAAGAACACTGGAGTGGATTACCATGCCCTCCTCCAGGGAATCTTCCCAACCCAGAAATCAAACCCAGTTTTCCCTCGTTGCAGGCGGATTCTTTATCATCTGAGCCACCAGGGAAGCTCTATGTATATCATAAATTTAGCCTCAGCACCCTGAAAATGCGGACTTCAGTTTCTGGTTTGTAGGATTTTTCTCTCCGTAGTAAGCTTAGTGGCTGGTCCCAGCAGTGATTTCCTGCCCCAATTTGCTTGCATGTGTGTGTTCCACAGTCCTTCCTCCCTGATATGCCTCCCTGTGGCTTTGGCTTCTCTGGAATCACAGTGGAACTTGAAACACTATGGTTTCTGCCAAATCCTAACACTCCACAGCCACTCAGATTACTTGTTACTTCTGTGAAGTCTTTTTCAGATTCTCCACATGTATTTCTCTTAACTTATGTGCATGCATGCATACTAAATTGCTTCAGTTGTGTCTGAATCTTTGCAACCCTATAGACTGTAGCCTGCCAGGTTCCTCTGTCCACGGAATTTTCCAGGCAAGAATACTGGAGTGGGTTGCCATGCCCTCCTCCAGGGGATCTTCCCGACCCAGGGATGGAATCCATGTCTCTCATGTCTCCTGTATTGGTAGGTGGGTTCTTTACCACTAGTGTCATGTGGGAAGCCCTCTTAATTTATGTATATGTTATCAAATATTTTAATTAGTTTTGAGTTGGAGGAAGAATTAGAGTGTGTGCTCCATGCTTAATCAACAATCTGATCCCAGGAATTCAGAATATATGTGATTATAGCATAGATCACATAAAAATCTCCTTATTTTCATGAAACATATTTGGGGCAATATTTTCTTTTCACCAATGTCTAACTTGCTTTTTATTATATATATTTTTATTTTAATTGTAGGCTAATTACTTTACATTATTGTGGTGGTTTTTGCCATACATTCACATGAATCAGTCATGGGTGTCCATGTGTTTCCTATCCTGACCCTCCTTCCCACCTCCCTCCCCATCCCATCCCTCTGGATCATCCCAGTGCACCAGCCCTGAGCACACTGCCTCATGCATTGAACCTGGACTGATGATCTGTTTCACATATGATAATATACATGTTTCAATGCTATTCTCTCAAATCATCCCACCCTCACCTTCTCCCACAGAGTCCAACAGTCTGTTCTTTACATCTGTGTCTCATTTGCAGTCTCACATACAGGGTCATCATTACCATTTTTCTAAATTCTATATATATGTATTAGTGTACTGTATTGGTGTTTTTCTTTCTGACTTACTTCACTCTGTACAATAGGCTCTAGTTTCATTCACCTCATTAGAACTGATTCAAATGCATTCTTTTGACACCACCCTTATGGCAGAAATTGAAGAAGAACTAAAGAGCCTCTTGATGAAAGTGAAAGAGGAGAGTGAAAAAGTTGGCTTAAAGCTCAGCATTCAGAAAACTAAGATCATGGCATCTGGTCACATCAATTCATGACAAACAGATGGGAAACAGTGGAAAGAGTGGCTGACTTTATTTTGGGGGGCTCCAAAATCACTGCAGATGATGATTACAGCCATGAAATCAAAACATGCTTACTCCTTGGAAGGAAAGTTATGACCAACCTAGACAGCATATTAAAAAACAGAGACATTACTTTGCCAACAAAGGTCTGTCTAGTTAAAGCTATTGTTTTTCCAGAAGTCATGTATGGATGTGAGAGTTGGACTACAAAGAAAGCTGAGCACCGAACTGATGCTTCTGAACTGTGGTGTTGGAGAAGACTCTTGAGAGTCTCTTGGACTGCAAAGAGATCCAACCAGTCCATTCTAAAGGAGATCAGTCCTGGGTGTTCATTAGAAGGACTGATGTTGAAGCTGAAACTCCAATAATTTTGCCACCTGATGTGAAGAGCTAACTCACTGGAAAAGACCCTGATGCTGGGAAAGATTGAGGGCAGAAGGGGATGACAGAGGATGAGATGGTTGGATAGCATCACCAACTCAATGGACCTGAGTTTGGGTAAGCTCTGGGATTTGGTGGTGAACAGGGAGGCCTGGTGTGCTACGGTTCATGGGGTCTCAAAGAGTTGGACACAACTGAGAGACTGAACTGAATTGAATTGATCTGGGGTGAAACACAGAACTTACCAATACACAAAATGAACCTTTATAAGCACTAACCGAGATCATTGATTTAGACTGTTAAAATGTTGAGTGTGTGTCATTCAAGATAAAATTGGTTACAACCTCTCCACCAACCCCTCCACCCACACTGCCCAAAATGATACTATAAGATTGACAATGTTGGGTTGTCACCAGAAATTGTATGTGGTTTTTTACTTTGGTCACGGCAGTCTGAGACTTTGCTTTTGGAGATGTTTATAGCTTTGAACTGTTCCTATTCTGTGTTCATCTCCCCCATCAGTAACTGCAGAAGAAAAGCATTTGTTGTAAGATTTTTCTCCTAGTATCATCATTTTTCATGGCCTTGTGCCACTTGGCACATAACACAGGAACTAGTGAATGACCCAGTGTTTTAACTGTCAGTCACCATGAACTACTTTACGAAACAGGCTTAACAGCTCATAAATGGAAAGCAATCCTGTTTACTGCCATCTCTAGACTCATAGATTGTTTGTAGCCTGTTACTGTTCTAGCAACACTTAGGGGCCAAGCACCTAAAGTACTTTATGTATTTCTTGATGTCTCTTAAGAAGGGCTGGTCTGATGAGCGTCCTTGTATTTTTTCATCTAATATAATAGGATTAGACCTTGGGGTGACTGTATCAGAACTCCTGACAGCTTTCTACAACATGCTGTGCATGAATATGTCTACCACATCTAGAAACTTTCGGAAGAAGAGAAATAGTAGTACAGAAACTGTATTCGAAGGTTAATACATTGATTCGCCGTTCTTTTTTTTGGAGGGGGTGAGGTCTATCACTGTAGGTTAATTGACACTTTCTTTTCTTTGTCTTATTGGCCTGTCAACACTTTTTCTCCTTGGTCTTGAATTGCTTTATTCTCTACTGAAGGTAGATGTATATTCTGAAAATAAACTTGAATCTATTAAAGCAGCTAACATATAGTGATGTCCCTGTTTTGTAAATTGAGTTCAGGTATAGGCTATCTATCTATTTGGCAGCAGAAGAGGTAGCTTTTGGTCTGATTTTTACTGTTTGAGATGTTAGAGTTGCCTTCTAAGGTGGATAAGGGTCAGGGTAGTATCAGTTTCACACATTACTGTCTTTACTGAATTTATATGAATGACCTCCTCTGAAGATTGAAGAACCCAACATAAGCATGCATAAGGCTCCTTTCAACCAGAGAATACTATTTTTACCCCCTTTTTATTGTAAGAGAAGCTATTGCCTTTTGACATATACTGAATTTTTTAAAGCCTGAAGAAAGCTATAAAATTGTAAAAGAATATTGACAATCAGAATTTTAAGAAGAGAGTTTAGTTTCAAAATTTACAAGATGAAAAATATGTGATTTACTTCTTAGTGTGACCGATCATCTGGTTAGGTAGCTAATAAAACTCAGTCTGTGGAAATCTCCAGCAGCAGTAGTTAATATTACAGCACCTCTGTGAGGAAGATAAGTGTTATTGTCCCTTTCTTATGGAAACAAAGAAGGAAATGATTCCTGTGGCAACACTATCCATAGCAGACATGAGCATTAATGTCAAGAAATGTTCCACTTCTCTCCCTAAGCTATAATTACTACCACATAGGTAAGGCAAAAACTAACCAATCAAGGGAAGTTGTCATATGTAAGTGTCAAAAATCAAACTCTACACACTGAGTAAAACAAAGCAGAACGATGACTTCACTGCAAGACTTTCAACCTGCTGGTGGGAAACTCGAGGCTATGGTAGCAATGGGTTCAGAGTTCCTCATAGAGTAAGTGGTATTTATGGAATAAATGTGGAAACCATTTGGCTTTTTTTCAGCCGGCTGGTTGCATAGTAGTCTTCGTTATTGGATCCAGGTAGTTGAGTCAAGGGAAAAAGAAGTCCAGAGATTATGTGAACAAACTTGACGTTTAGGGATTGACTGGTGCCCTCTGCTGATTTCTGAGAAGACCTGTAAATTCTTGTAAAGTTAGGTGTTTCCTTTACATGCTGGCATTTGCCATCTCCATTTTGTCTTTAACATAAGTGACTTCATTTTTGTTTTCTTCTACAAATGTGAATGTTAATTTTTTTTAATTTATATTTAATTTCAAATTTAGCCAATAATTTCAGTCTTCTGATATTTAAAGAATATTTGGAGTTAATGTATTTTTCATATACTTGGAGAGAATTTTGTTTTTTGTAAGTTGAGCCACTTGTGAATGAAAGGGAAACCATTTCAGATATAAGGTAGTAACCACTCCATGAATTTATCCAATAGCAGTTGGACATTTTAAAGGATTAATGGGACTTCAAACTCAGTATTCAATTGATTTCAATTTCCTATAATTATCCTGTCAACTTTATCTCTAGTGAATTCTCTGCCCCAAACATCTTAAGTAAAGTGGCTAACATATGCGATAGTTAGTAAGCAGATCATTGAGGGCACAGGTCTAGCTCTGCTAAGAGTGTTTCCACTTTCCTTCCTTCCTTCCCTCCCTACCACCTCCTTTCCCTTCTTTTCTTCTCTCTTTTCCTACTTTTCTTTTCTCCTTTCTTAATTTTTTAAAAATTAAATTTGTGAGCTAGAAGATTTCTAGCACATTTTAATAGAGGCTGTCATTACTTACAGAGAACGACTGCCAAAATGGTGAAAGAGCAGCATATAAAATGGCACAAGTAAATTTACTTGTTATTTTAGCAACTTCCACAGTTATCTGAAATCCACCTAAGACTGGTTAACTTTTTTTATGTGACTAATAAAAAGATATCAAGCATTTGACTTTTAAATATTTTTAAAGGGTTCATGAGTTCTATCATAATCCACTGATTAGGACTGATCACAGTCTTCTTGGTCAAGAAAGAATGGAAATATCCAGAGCAAATTGAAAATCTTGTTAACTCTTGTTGTTCAGTCACTAAGTTGTGTCTGACTCTTTGCGACCCCATGAACTGCAGCATGCCAGGCTTCCCTCTCCTTCACTATCTCTTGGAGTTTGCTCAACATCTGTCACCCCCCTGCTCCTCCTGCTCTCAATCTTTCCCAGCATCAGAGTCTTCTGTTGTTAACTCTATGGCCTATTTTTAACTGTACTCATACATTTTTAATTAAATAGAACATGAGAACTTTGTAATATTGTTGTGTGAGTGCACACACATACACACAAATACATATTTAAAACTGCTTGCTGCTGCTGCTGCTAACTCGCTTCAGTCCTGTCCGACTCTGTGCGACCCCATAGACCACAGCCCACTAGGCTCCCCCGTCCCTGGGATTCTCCAGGCAAGAACACTGGAGTGGGTTGCCATTTCCTCNCAAATTGAAAATCTTGTTAACTCTTGTTGTTCAGTCACTAAGTTGTGTCTGACTCTTTGCGACCCCATGAACTGCAGCATGCCAGGCTTCCCTCTCCTTCACTATCTCTTGGAGTTTGCTCAACATCTGTCACCCCCCTGCTCCTCCTGCTCTCAATCTTTCCCAGCATCAGAGTCTTCTGTTGTTAACTCTATGGCCTATTTTTAACTGTACTCATACATTTTTAATTAAATAGAACATGAGAACTTTGTAATATTGTTGTGTGAGTGCACACACATACACACAAATACATATTTAAAACTGCTTGCTGCTGCTGCTGCTAACTCGCTTCAGTCCTGTCCGACTCTGTGCGACCCCATAGACCACAGCCCACTAGGCTCCCCCGTCCCTGGGATTCTCCAGGCAAGAACACTGGAGTGGGTTGCCATTTCCTCCTCCAATGCATGAAAGTAAAAAGTGAAAGTGAAGTCGCTCAGTCGTGTCTGACTCTTCGCGACCCCAAGGACTGCAGCCCATCCATGGGATTCTCCAAGCAAGAGTACTGGAGTGGGGTGCCAATGCCTTCTCCTAAAACTGCTTAGATAAAACCATTTGCAGAAAAACGCTACTAGATCCTAAGAAGCTTTAAAGTAGTAAAATATCAATTTCTCTAAAGCATTTGTCTCATTATCTATTCAAGTTGATATTAAATATTTATCAATTTCTAAGAAAAGCTATGACAAACCTTGACAGCATATTAAAAAGCAGAGACAATTACTTAGCTGACAAAGGTTTGTCTAGTCAAAGCTATGTTTTTCCAGTAGTCATGTATGGATGTGAGAGTTAGACTATAAAGAAAACTGAGCACTGAAGAACTGTTGCTTTTGAATTGTGGTGTTGGAGAAGACTCTTGAGAGTGAGTCCCTTGGTCTGCAAGGAGATCCAACCAGTCCATCCTAAAAGAGATCAGTCCTGAATATTCATTGAAAGGACTGATGCTGAAGGTGAAGCTCCAATACTTTGGCCACCTGATGTGAAGGGCTGACTCATTAGAAAAAACCCTGATGCTGGGAAAGATTGAAGGTAGGAGGAGAAGGGCACGACAGAGGATGAGATGGCTGGATGGCATCACTGACTGGAGGGCCATGAGTTTGATCAAGCTCTGGGAGTTGTTGATGGACAGGGAAGCCTGGCGTACTGCAATCCACGGTGTCTCAAAGAGTCAGATATGACTGAGCAACTGAACTGAACTGGACTTGATCTGTTGAAAACAATTAGTACTTTCTGAATTAAGATGCAGACTTTTTAGTTAAATGATCAAAAGGAAATAACAGAGGGCTTTCCCCCAGGCCTAACTACTTGGGTGCTCTTCCTCCTTAATTCCATTTTTCCTGGCATTCTCATGATGTTATAGATTTTGCTGATTGAATGAAGTCCATAGTTAGAGTTTATCTTCCCATTTGTGCTGATATGCTGCTGCTGCTGCTAAGTCACTTCAGTCGTGTCCGACTCTGTGTGACCCCATAGATGGCAGCCCACCAGGCTACCCCATCCCTGGGATTCTCCAGGCAAAAACACTGGAGTGGGCTTTGTGCTGATATAGAATGTTTATATATATATATAGCTCTATGTTTAATTTTTTTCATATATGTTTCTCTGCTTTTGCATGATAGGATTTGGATGTTAGGAGACGGTATGATTTAGGTTTTTTGTTATAATCTAATCTCAGGAATCTTCAATTCAAGTGGTGCTCAATTGATTTTTCCCCCAATTAAACTTAACATTGCTCTATATTAATGTCATCATTTCCATCATCAGCATCATTATGTAACTAACATTTATGTGCTACTGTGCTCAGGAGTTGCACATGCATTATCTCATTTATTTATCACAGCATCCTGGTGAACTAAGCATTCAAGGATAAATACATCTGGCTGTGTTCCATTAAATAATCTGGAATGCTGTATTTGTGGACCATCTGTAAATGGAGTGAAAACATTCAACTAAACTAAGCAGATCATTGATGTTTTACTTTTTAAATTTATAATGTATTTTCTTGTGGGCAAGTAAAATACACAGTTTTTAAAACTGAAGTATAGCAGAAAGTGAAGAAGAAGTAAAGAGCCTCTTGATGAAAGTGAAAGAGGAGAGTGAAGAAGTTAGCTTAAAGCTCAATGTTCACAAAACTAAAATCATGGCATCTGGTCCCATTACTTCATGACAAATAGATGGGAAACAGTGGCAACAGTGGCTGACTTTATTTTGGGGGGCTCCAAAATCACTACAGATGGTGACTGCAGCCATGAAATTAAAAGATGCTTACACATTGGAAGGAAAGTTATGACCAACCTAGACAGCATATTAAAAAGCAGAAACATTACTTCGTCAGCAAAGGTCCATCTAGTCAAGGCTATGGTTTTTCCAGTAGTCATGGATGGATGTGAGAGTTGGACTATAAAGAAAGCTGAGCACCAAAGAATTGATGCTTTTGAACTGTGGTGTTGGAGAAGACTCTTGAGAGTCCCTTGGACTGCAAGGAGATCCAACCAGTCCATCCTAAAGGAGATGAGTCCTGTGTGTTCATTAGAAGGACTGATGTTGAAGCTGAAACTCCAATACTTTGGCTGCCTGATGCAAAGAGCTGACTCATTTGAAAAGACCCTGATGCTGGGAAAGATTGAGGGCAGGAGCAAAAGGGGATGACAGAGGATGAGATGGTTGGATGGCATCACTGACTCAATGGACATGAGTTTCGATAAACTCCAGGAGTTGGTGATGGACAGGGAGGCCTGGCGTGCTGCAGTACATAGGGTCGCAAAGAGTCGGACACGACTGAGTGACTGAACTGAACTGAACTGAAATCGAAGTATAGTTGACTTACAACATTGTGCCAGTCTGCTGCACTTTGTACAGCAAAGGGACCTAATTGTACACATATATATATGTTGTTTTTTAACTAGTCTTTTCCATTATGATTTATCCTAAAAGATTGGGAATAGTTCCCATACAGTAGAACCTGTAGTTTATCCATTTTAGATGTAATAGTTTGTATATATCAGCCCCCAATTCTCAGTCCATCCTTCTCCCTCCTTCCCTCCTCCTTGACAACCACAAGTCTGATCTCTATGTCTGTGAGCCTGTTTCTCTTTTGTAGATAGTTTCTTTTGTGCTGTATTTTAGATTCCACATTAAGTGATACCATATGGTACTTGTCTTTGTCTGACTTAATTCACTTAGTATGGCAATCTATAGTTGCATTCATGGCATTATTTCATTTTTTTTTTAATGGCTTAAGAGTTTTCCATTGTATAAGCATACCACATTTTATCTATTCATCTGTCAATAGACATTTAGGTTGCTTCCATGTCTTGGCTGTTGTGAATTGTGCTGTTGTAAACTATACAATCATTATGAAACCAGAAAGAATAACTAAGTTGTGTAATACAGTGGATTTTCATATTTCAGTATTTGACCATAAATCTTGCCAAAGAAACATAATTTACAATAATTTAAATTAAATATTTATATTATTTATAATAATGTTGTAGAATAATCTAGTAGACCCTGGAAATTCTAAGGTCCTGAATTTCTTAACAGGACTCTTTATTTTTGTATTGAAGTATAACTGGTGTACAATATTACTTAAGTTTCAAGTCTACAATACAGCATGGTGTTTTTTGGAATCTTAAAAGGTTATATTCTATTTTTAGTTATTACAAAGTACTGGTTATATTCCCTGTAATGTATATATTCTTGTTGTTTATTTATTTTATTGTTGCTATTGTTCAGTTGCTAACTGGTGTCCAACTCTTTGAGACTCCATGGACTACAGGACTCCAGGCTTCCTTTTCATTCAATATCTCCTGGAATTTGCTCAAACTCATATCCACTGCATCTATAGTACCAACCAACCATCTTATGCTCTGTCTCCCTTTCTCCTCCTGCCCTCAGTCTTTCCCAGCATTAGGGTCTTTTCCATTGAGTAAGCTCCTTGCATCAGTGGCCAAAGTATTGGAGCTTCAGCTTTAGTAATAGTCCTTCCAAAGAATATTCAGGGTTGATTTCCTTCAGGGTTGACTGGTTTGATCTTCTTGCTGTCCAAAGGATTCTCAAGTGTCTTCTCCAGCATCACAATTCAAAAGCAATTCTTCAGCACTCAGCCTTCTTTATGGTTTACCTCTCATATCTATATATGACTAGTGGGAAAAAACCATAACTTTGACTATACAGACCTTTGTCAGAAAAGCAATGTCTCTACTTTTTAATAGGCTTTCTAGGTTTGTCATAGCTTTCCTTCCAAGGAGCAAACATCTTTTGATTTTGTGGCTGAAGTCAATATCTGCAGTGATTTTGGAGTCCAAGAAAATATAATCTTTCACTGTTTATATGTTTTCCCCATCTATTGTGGTGAAGCAATGGGATCTGGTGGCATGATCTTAATCTTTTTACTGTTGACTTTTAAGGCAGCTCTTTCACTCTCCCCTTATTTATTTTATACATCAGCATAAATAAGAAATTATTTTAATAGACTTTATTTTGTAGAGAAGTTTCAGGTTTATAGCAAAACTGAACAGAAAGTACAGAGATTTCCCTAACCCCCTCGTCTCTACACATGCACAGATCTTCCACTATCAACATCTGGAAACAGAGTGGCACATTTGTACCAAAAAAAAAAAACAAAAAACAAAAAAACAAACCTATATTGATGTATCATTATTACTCAAAGTCCATTTTATTCCTTAGGATTCACTCTCGATGCTTTACATTCTATGTACATTTTTAACAATTGTATCAGGGCATGTGTCCTACAGAATTGTTTCACTCCTTCCTACAGAATTGTTTCACTCCTCCCCTAAATGTCCTCTCTCCTCTGCTTACTGATACCTCTCTCTCTACTTGTTGTTCAGTCACTCAGTCTTGTTCAACTCTTTGCAACGCCATGGACTGCCCCAAGCCAGTCTTCCCTGTCCTTCACCATCTCCTGAAACTTGCTCAAACTCATGTCCATTCAGTCGGTAATGTTGTCCAACCATCTGGTCCTCTGTTATCCCCTTCTCCTCTTGCCTTCAATCTTTCACAGCATTAGGGTCTTTTCCAGTGAGTCGGCTCTTTGCATCAGGTGGCCAAAGTATTGGAGTTTCAGCTTTAGCATCAGTCCTTCCAATGAATGTTCAAGACTAATTTCCTTTAGGATTGACTGGTTTGATATCCTTGCAGTCCAAGGGACTCTCAAGAGTCTTCTCCAACACCATAATTTGAAAGCATCAGTTCTTTGGTGCTAAGCCTTCTTTATGGTCTAACTCTCACTTCCATATATGACTACTGGAAAAAAGATAGCTTTAACTATACAGACCATTATTGACAAGAAATGTCTCTGCTTTTTAATATACTATCTAGGTTTGTCATAGCTTTTCTTCCATGTAGCAAATGTCTTTTAATTTTAAGACTGCAGTCACCACCCACAGTGATTTTGGAGCCCCAGAAAATAAAGTCTGTTACTATTCCCATTATTTCCCCATCTATTTGCATGAAGTGATGGGACAGGATGCCATGATTTTAGTTTTTTGAATGTTGAGTTTTAAGCCAGCCTTTTCACTTTCCTTTTTAACTTTCATCAAGAGGCTCTTTAGTTCCTCTTTGCTTTCTGCCCTAAGGATGATGTCATCTGCATATCTGAGGTTGTTGATACTTCTCTCAGAAATCTTGATTCCAGCTTGTGCTTCATCCAGCCTGGCATTTCACATGATGTACTCTGTATAGAAGTTAATAAGCAGGGTGACAATATACAGCCTTAACATACTCCTTTCCCAATTTTTAACCAGTCCATTATTCCATGTCTGGTTCTAACTGCTGCTTCTTGACCTGCAAACAAGTTTCACAAGAGGCAGATAAGACGGTCTGGTATTCCCATCTCTTGAAGAATTTTCTACAAATTGTAAAAAGTTTGTTGTGATCCACAGTCAAAGGCTTTAGCATAGTCAATGAAGCAGAGTAGATGTTTTTCTGGAACTCTTGCTTTTTCTTTGATCCAATGGTTGTTGGCAATTTGACCTCTGGTTCCTCTGCTTTTTCCAAATCCATCTTGTACACCTGAATGCTCTTGGTTCACGTACTGTTGAAGCCTTGAGAATTTTGTGCATTACTTTTCTAGCATATGAAATGAGTGCAGTTGTGCAGTAGTTTGAGCATTCTTTGGCATTGCTCTTCTTTGTTATTGGAATGACAACTGGCCTTTCCCAGACCTGTGGCCATTGCTGAGTTTTCCATATTTGCTGGCATATTGAGTGCAGCACTTTCACAGCATCAACTGTTAGGATTTGAAATAGATCAACTGGAATTCCATCACCTCCACTAACTTTGTTGATAGTGGTTTTTCTGAAGGCCCACTTGACTTTGCACTCCAAGCTGTCTGACTCTAGGTGAGGGCTCACACCATTGCAGTTATCTGGGTCATTAGGATCTTTTCTGTATAGTTCTTCTATGTATTCTTGCCACCTCTTCTTAATATCTTTTGTTTTTGCTAGTCCATACTGTTTCTGTCCTTTATTTTGACCATCTTTGCATGAAATTTTCCCTCTGATATCTCAAATTTTCTTGAAGAGATCTCTAGTCTTTCCCTTTCTATTGTTTTCTTCTATTTGCATTGTTCATTTCAGAAGGCTTTCTAAACTGTGCATATAGATGAGTATAGCTGTCCTTTTCTCCTTTGTCTTTCACTTCTCTTCTTTTCTCATCTATTTATAAGGCCTCCTAGACACCATTTTTCATTTTTCCATTTCTTTTACTTGGGGATGGTTTTTATCACTGCCTCTGTACAGTGTTACAAACCTGCATCCATAGTTCTGCAGACACTCTGTCTATCAGATATAATCCCTTGAATCTATTTGTCACTTCCACTAAAATTGTAAGGGATTTGATTTAGGTCATATCTGAATGGCCTAGTGGTTTACTTACCTTCTTCAATTTAAGTCTAAAATTTTCTCTTTTTTTAAAAATTTTTTATTTTTACTTTATTTTACTTTACGGTACTGTATTGGTTTTGGCATACATTGACATGAATCCGCCACGGGTGTACATGAACTCCCAAACATGAACCCCCCTCCCACCTCCCACCCCACATCATCCCTCCGGATCATCCCCATACACCAGCCCCAAGCATCCGGCATCCTGCATCGAACCTAGACTGGCAATTCGTTCCTTACATGATAGTATACATATTTCAATGCTATTCTCCCAAATCATCCCTCCCTCTCCCTCTCCCTCTCCTTCTCCCTCAGAGTCCATAAGTCCGCTCTACACATCTGTGTCTCTTTTGCTGTCTTGCATACAGGGTCCTCATTACCATCTTTCTAAATTCCATATATATGTGTTAGTATACTGTATTGGTGTTTTTCTTTCTGGCTTACTTCACTCTGTATAATTGGTTCCAGTTTCATCCATCTTATTAGAACTGATTCAAATGTATTCTTTTTAATGGCTGAGTAATACTCCATTGTGTATATGTACCACATTCAATAAAGAATTCACAATCTGTGCCACAGTCAACTCCTGGTCTTGTTTTTGCTGACTATATAGAGCTTCTCCATCTTTGGCTGCAAAGAATATAATCAGTCTGATTTTGGTATTAACCATATGGTGATGTCCATGTGTAGAATTGGCTCTTATATTGTTGTAAGAGGATATTTTCTATGATCCCTGGTAATGGACTGATTCTTTCACTATCTTTAGTTTTTTAGTAATAACTTTATTTCATGAAAATACTTTTTATGAAATTCTTACATCATTAAAATTTGCAAATATGTAATTTTATAATATATATACTGTATTTAAGTATCATTTTTCTATTTTTTTACCATATAATGTTTAACTCTTATGATATTGCTAGATATTTAAGTAGTCAATTTTTTTCTTCCTGTTATTTTATTTATTTTTTTTTGTATTTATTTATTTTTTTACACGAACTCCCAAACATGAACCCCCCTCCCACCTCCCACCCCACATC
>SJYX01015343.1:98472-166860 GCA_006410675.1 Oreotragus oreotragus | reverse complement strand
TTTGTTTTTTTTGTATTTATTTATTTTTTTACACGAACTCCCAAACATGAACCCCCCTCCCACCTCCCACCCCACATCATCCCTCCAGATCATCCCCATACCCCAGCCCCAAGCGTCCTGCATCCTGCATTGAACATAGACTGGCAATTCATTTCTTACATGATAGTATACAAATTTCAATGCTATAGTTCTTTTCTGAAATTTTTATCCACTAGTTTTTGAAAATTATTTCAATTTTCTTTGCTTACAGTATCAATACTGAAGTCCATATTTTACAATTCTTCAGGCCAAAAGAAAGAAAAGAATTTATCTATGACTTCTTTATTTCTTTCCTACCTTACTTCTGTTCTTTCATCAAGTCTTTTCAATTCTAACTGCAATCTACACCCAATACAACCTTTCTTTCTCTTCCAAGTCATTGTCTTCTTTTGTTTGTATAAATACAATAGGAATAGGCTATGACACTAATAAACCCTTGCCACTGTCCAATTATCTCAACATGACAACTGGTATGATCCTATTAAGCCTAAGTTAGATTGTATCATTCCTGTGTTCTTTTATTTAAAAAGGCAGAGGAGCAAAAACAGCTAAACAAAATAAGAATTAGGTTGGAAGAATCAGTACCTAACTTCAAAAATTACAATTTGCTTACAGTAATAAGTTGTATTTTTATACTACTAGATAGCTATTGGAAAATGAAACAAATTCACCTATAATTATGCCAGTTTAAAATATTGAGGAATGAATTCATTAAAAGTGTGAAAGCACTTTACATGCACAGTGTGTTATTGATGAAGGAACAGACACCTAAATCAATGAAACTGAATAGAGAGTTCAGAAATATATCCACACAATTTTGATCATTTAATTTTTGACAAAAACACATAAGAAATTCAGTGAAGATAGTCTTTTAAACAAACTGCTAATCCACATGCAAAAATATGAATCTCAGTCTGAGCCTCAAATCTGTATAAAAGTTAAATCAAAATTACTAATATGTCCAAATTTAAAGTGTAAAACTTCAAAAAATTTAGAAAAAAAGTAGACAAAAATCTTCCTGATCTGGATGTAGGTGCAGTGTTCTTAGAAAACAAAAGCATGATTCATCAACAAAAAAAATGCATAAACTGAATTTCATCAAAATTAAAATCTTTTAACTAGGAGGTATGCTGTTACCTCATTAAATGTACTTAATAGTTCCCAGAGTTTTTCATAGATTCCTTCAGATTTTCTGTGTAGTAAGTCATGCTGTCTGTGCATGGTGATGTTGTATTTAACTATTTTTTTCTCTCATTATCATGTGTAGGATCTCCTGAATAATGTTGAACAGATGTAGTGAGAGTGGGCATCCTTGCTTTTTTTTTTTTTTCAGTTTAGTGGTAAAGCATTTACTATTCCATAAATAAGTATAATGGCAGTTATAGAGTTTTTTCTTTTGCTTAGTTTTGGTAGACAACCTTTCTCAAGTTGAAATAGTTTTATTTGACAGTGTTCTGAGAACTTATAAATTTAAGTATTGAATTTTGTCAAATTATTTTCCTGCATAAATTGTAATATTTTCTTTTATTCCATTCAATGGTGAATTAAATTGGTAAGCTATTTGACTGCTAAATTATTCTTGCATTTTTGGAATAAATGCTATTTTAGCATGATGTGTTATACTTTTTACATATTTCTGGCTTTGATTTGCCAATATTTGCAAGTATTTTTTTGCATTTTGTTAATTGATAGATATTGTTTAGTAATTTTTTTTTGGTATTTTTTTAATCAAAATTTTGTTTAACTTTCATTAGCCTCAGAGTTGAGAAATGTTTCCTTTTCTTTTATTTACTGAAAGAATGCATAAAATTGGGGATATATTGTCTTTAAATTTGTGATAAAATTCATCAAATAAAACATTTGGGCTTGGAGTTTTTGTGAAGAGGTTTTTTGAAAAATTCAATTTTTAATAGCTACATAGTTAATCATATTCTGCATGGTTTCATGTGTCAGCTTTGGTAAATTGCATTTTGCAAGATAAGTATATACTTTTATCTAAATTTTCAAGTTTGTTGCATAAAGATATGCAGAATAGTTTTCTATTTTCCATTGATAACTTAATTTTATCATCAAAAATGAGGCAAACACATAATCAAATGGAAATTATAGGTCAACATCTGTGAATTCAAAAATCTTACAACATTTCTTAGCAAATTAATTTCAATAATCTGTTAAAAAATGTATTAATACCTAGTTGTGCAAACTCCAGGAGGGAAATGTGTTTAGCATAAGTAAATCAGTGCATGCAATCCACATTTTAATAGCTTGCAAGAGAAAATATATATTATCGTAATCATAGAAGAAGCAGGAATTTAAAAATAAAACATAGCATTCACTTATGATAGAAGATAGAATTAAAAAATAAAACAGCCCCATTTATGATAGAAGAAATCTAGAAATGGAAATGTACTTTAACCTGAGAAAAATGGTTCTGTAAAAGTATACACAATAACTCTAACTTGATGGTGAAGCTCTGAATATCTTTTGAGATCTTCAAAAAGATAAAGGTGATTGGTAAAACCTCTTTTATGCATCATTGAAACAGAAGACCTAACTAGTACATTAAGTCAAGAAAAACAAAATATATTAAAATTGTAAAGAGAGAACTAAAATGTTTGTTGTTTTAGACTGTGCAATTTTGTACATAGACAACACAAAATTATCTGCTTATATAAATTATTAAAATTACTAAGAATTTTTAGTATAAAATCAAATTAGAAAATTTTTATATAAAAATAAGTTTCACAAATGATGGGTTATATATTTATGACCTTAGGATGAGTAAGGTCTTTTTAAGTCCCAAGGAGCAAAATCCATAAACTGGGGTGTGAAGCCATAACAGATGTATTAAACTGTATCAGTATCTTACAGATTTTGTTGATCATTAAAAGATATCACAAAAATGCTAGATTATTTAACAGGAAAAATATTTTTTAAATCTATAAAGGGTTAATATCCAAAATATATAACACTTACATGTAAATCAATATAAAAGATATAAAGAGTCCAATAAAAATGAGCAAAGACTATATGAAAAACCAGGTCACAAGACATCAAACACAAATATCTATCAAATATATGAAAAATGAGTCATACTTGACTTTAGTAACCTATAAATTGAATATGAATTGAATGATTGTATCTACTTGCCAAAAGAAGGCAGCAGAGTAAAATTCAAGTCATCTAAGTTCTTATAATTTATGAAAACTGTTTGGACAAATGAAGATACACAGAATGAAGATGACAATTAATAACAGTTAAAAATGATCATTATCACTGAAATTGTATACAGAGTATGTATAATGTACCTCTCCAGTTATTATTTCTTTTCCCTTTGGAGTCATGCAGCAGAGTTTGGAGAGGACTGAGCACTGTTTTAAACATGTATTTCTTGTCATGTGACCCTTCAAAGAAATTAGGCTTTAACATTGATAAAGTTCTCCACACATATCTTGACTATACTTATGGATATAATGTATACACCTTGTGGTATTGACTGCTCAGAAAAAGTCATAAGTCAGATTACTATTATTTTTTATTTTTAAATTAGTCTTTTTCAAATAAGTTTTCCTTTGCTCGAGATATCATGAACATAGACTTTTTTGATTGTAAAATCTTTGGATTATAACATTTTTTTTAACAGTTCTGACACAAACAAAAAAAAGTTTCACTTATTCTTGAAACCCTGATGGTTTTTAAACTGTGTAGCTCACTTCTTTGTTCTATGTAACAAAAGAAACTTCTTAGGATTTCTGACTGCACTGTTCTGGTTTGTGCCAGGTTACTACTGCCTTTTACAAGACAGAAAAACGTTCAGCACTTCTGACTCCGACTGCTTATTCAAAGACCAGAGCCTTGAAAAGGGCATTGCGATGGCCTTAGAGCTAAATTTACATTATTTTTATGGTTTTGAGATTCTGGTTTTCAGAACTTCAGCATTTACAACATTTTGATAAATGACAGTCTTAGCTGTGGAGGGAAGGGGCTTTAAAATATTTTCTGTTCTGTGTAAGTTGATTAGCTGGTCATCAACATCTTCCACGTTTTTGGCCACTTATAGTATGAAGAGAATTTCACTAAGCCAATAAAAATGCTGAAAGCTTTGAGAGTAAATAAGGGACAAGTCGAAATTCGGGCATTCTGTTCTACTGGCCAAAATTGTAAGAATTAGTAAAGGTTATTCACTCCTGCTTCCCTCCCTCTCTCTCTTCTTTTCTTCTTCTCCCCCTCTCTCCCTCTTTTCTTCCTTCCTCCCCTCCTTCTTTCCTTTCTTTCATCATTTTTGAGTTATAAAGGGTTGGTAAACAACACTGAGAAATGAAGTTGATTGATGTCTGTTGTTTATAATAACAAAAAGTGCCATATATGTGTGATAAAACTTAAGATCTATTATATATGTTACTTAATACACTCTAATAATGTATTAAACATAATGTATACTGTAGTCAATCCCATTTTGGGGCATTTAGGTGCTTTCTAATTTTTTGCATCATAAATAATATTAAGTAACTTGTTTAAAAATCTTTGCCAAATTTGTTTCTTTTAATTAAAAGTGAAAGTCGATGTAAATAAAAGTAGGTTTACTAAGAAAGTACAAACCGATCTTTTAAAATCTATATGCTTTGATGCTATTATGTAAAAGTCTATTGATATAAAATACTTATTTTAACTGTCTTGTTTATGAAATGGCAATCATTTAAAATAGGTATTTCTTTTCTATTATTTCTTTTATTGTTGAAATGCCCAGTTTTCTCCTTCAGCTTGGATTCCAGAATGCTGACAGCCAGCCTTAAACACTCTATGAAGGAGTAGGCTAATTCCACTCTGGGGAAACTAAGCAAAGAGAAAGTCTAAAGTCACCCACATTCAAGTTTCCCTAATGAAACAACTCTGCCAGCTGATCTACATCAGGCTCCCCATGGACAGAGAACACTCATCAGTACAGAGCTTTGAATCGGCTTTTAGGTGTTTCATATGTGGATAGCCAGCAATCATTGAACACAAAAGACAGAGACCAAAATGGACATATAGGAAAAAAGAGCTTTTATTTTAAATCAGGAAGTCCAAAAACCAAATGGCAGATGTATTAGAAAGAAATGTCATAAAAAATAAATGACTAAAATAATCAAATAAATGATTTCAAGTTTTTATGAAATTGAAGGACATGAGTTTCTGTGTTCAATAAAAACACATTCAGGGAGAAAAATTGGCTCAAATTAAACATAACATTTTAATGAACTATCAAAACACTGGATTAAATGGGACATAGCAAAAGCTTCTTGGAAAAAAAATCCAAACAATGAAAGGAGTCATGTACAAAGAATCTGTAGTCCAAATGATTTGTAGATTTCTCTATTTTGATACCAGAAATTCAAAAGCAATAGAGCAAGCTATTTATATTTTGAAAAAAGGACATATAATCTAGCATTTCTTTTAAATTTTACTTTACAATACTGTATTGGTTATGCCATACATCAACATGAATCCTCCTCCATGGGTGCACATGTGTTCTCAATCCTGAACCCCTGTTCCACCTCCCTCCCCATACCATCTCTCTGGGTCATCCCAGTTCACCAGCCCCAAGCATCCTGTATCCTGCATCGAACCTGGACTGGCGATTCATTTTTTATATGATATTATACATGTTTCAATGCCATTCTCCCAAATCATCCCACCCTCTCCCTCGCCCACAGAGTCCAAAAGACTGTTCTATACGTCTGTGTCTCTTTTGCTGTCTTGCATACAGTGTTATCATTACCATCTTTCTAAATTCCATATATATGTGTTAGTATACTGTATTGGTGTTTTTCTTTCTGGCTTATTTCACTCTGTATAATCAGCTCCAGTTTCACACACCTCATTAGAACTGATTCAAGTGTATTCTTTTTAATGGCTGAATAATACTGTATTGTGTATATGTACCACAGCTTTCTTATCCATTCATCTGCTGATGGACATCTAGGTTCCATGTCCTGTCTATTATAAACAGTGCTGCAATGAACATTGGGGTACACGTGTCTCTTTCAATTCTGGTTTCCGTGGTGTGTATGCCCAGCAGTGGGATTGCTGGGTCATAAGACAGTTCTATTTCCAGTTTTTAAAGGAATCTCCACACTGTTCTCCATAGTGGCTGTACTAGTTTGCATTCCCATCAACAGTGTAAGAGGGTTCCCTTTTCTCCACCCCCTCTCCAGCATTTATCGCTTGTAGACTTTTGGAAAGCAGCCATTCTGACTGGCCTGAAACAGTACCTCATGTGGTTTTGATTTGCATTACTCTGATAATGAGTGATGTTGAGCATCTTTTTATGTGTTTGTTAGCCATCTGTATGTCTTCTTTGGAGAAATGTCTATTAGGTTCTTCGGCCCATTTTTTTATTGGGTTGTTTATTTTTCTGGAATTGAGCTGCAGGAGTTGCTTGTATATTTTTGAGATTAGTCCTTTGTCAATTGCTTCTTGTAAGAGGGTTCCCTTTTCTCCACACCCTCTCCAGCATTTATTGTTTGTAGACTTTTGGATAGCAGCCTTTCAAACTGGCGGAAGATGGTACCTCATTGCAAGCACATCTTTATAGATGATGATTCTGAAACTTGTCTAAGGTCACAGTATCATTCTAGAAAATTCTAGTTTCATTCTAGAAAATGATACTAAAACTAAGATTTTAACCTAGGATAATCCTGCTAAGCTGCATTCCAAAAGGTATGTCAGGTATCTCCTGTTATTTATGTTTGTGTGGACTCTGTTTTCCTTTTGCCTTAATATCTCCAAGAAGAAGGCAAGGATGTTGAAGAAGGATTCTGTCTATTCCAGTTAATTACTTTTGCACACATTCTGATCTTCATTCACCATTATGTTTATCATTACAGACAAGTGATTTTCTCATGTTTCTGCTTCTTGTCATCCTAAATAGAAAGTTTTTCTGAAGATTAGGGTATTTAGCCTCTGAATTCTTATGAATTATGCATTAATTAGTGTCAGACTGGATATGGACTCACAGCATATCCAGATGAATTGCACAGATACCAAGGCTAAGCAACACCTCATTTTACTTTCAATCTATTGAACAATGAGGTTAACCATGTTCCATCAAGATTTACTAAGTTGAGGAGTATACCAACTTAATGTGCTCTAAAAAAAAAAAGCATTCTTACTTGTTCATGATTTCTGAAACAACATTTATACCTCAATCGAACTAGCAATAAGGGCATCCTCTCTTTCTTTTAAATATCAGACATACTTCACAACATTATCTTTTTCTGCACTGGATATTTCATTGAAAGACTCTGTTCTGATGTCCTTGAGTATAAAGACCAAGTGCTCTTTTTTTAAAATTATATATCAGAGTCATTATGTGATGAATTCTTTTTGGAATTATGAAACTAATGAAAAAATATACTAAACTAAGCTATAAGACTTTTTTTATAAAAGTAAAAAAATAGTATAACTTTCAAAACATGTTATTCTTTTGTCTTCAATAAACTAACAAGTGCAATTAAAATAACTAATATTTAATTTACATATACACATTTTGAAAGTGAAAGTCACTCAGTCGTGTCTGACTCTTTGCAACCGCATGGACTGTAGTCTGCCAGGCTCCTCCATCCCTGGGATTTTCCAGGCAAAAATACTGGAGTAAGAGTTGCCATTCCTTTCTCCAGTGGATTTTCCCCACCCAGAGATCCAGTCCAGGTCTCTCGCACTGCAGGTGGATTCTTTACCACGGAGCCACCAGGGAAACACATTTTACATTTAATATAGGGGGTAATATGCATTTTACCCCCTATATTAAATTATTCTAAAGAAATAGATATGCGATGAACATGCATAAACAATTATAAGATTCCCTCAAAATTAAGACTCTACGTTGGGGATACATATTAGATATAGATTAAAGGGATTTTACTTGGAAGCAATGAGATGGGATTGACTTACATTAGAAAGAGGATTTTATAATGCAGATTTAGAGAAAAAATGTTCCACTACTTTACCTGTCAAAACAGAATGGCAATCTGGGATAGCCACTTCACACATTTTCACATTTGGTATGACAGCTGATTTTATGGACAGATGGTAACGCTTTCTTCATATTCAAAGTCAACAGCCACTTCAGCTAGAAGGAAAGCACCTGCCATCTTTTCTACTAGCATCTAATTTCTCCATATGCTACAGAAAATAATTCCACAGACTTTCTTCACGTGACCCAGTGACTTTCATGCCAAATGAAGGGAGGGAAGATAAGCTGCTGAAGATGTTCTGACACACAGTTGATAACATTCTGAGAAGTACTGGCACTGGAGCAGCGTGGGGACCCAATGGAATCACAGCAGGCATCAGGTGACAAGAATTATCTTTTTTATCCTACTCACTTTCCCTACATTAACATTTATCAAAATGAGCTATAAATTTTAGTTCCAGAAGATAAATTAAAGAAGGGTTCAATTAATATGTAGGTTTGGAAAACACTCTAAAGTATGACTTCTCTGTACATTTGCATGACCCTCTAATTAATTAGTGGTATGAAGAATTCCAGTTTTGAAAACTTGAATGTTTGCTCAGTGCAGTTCAGTTCAGTTCAGTCCGTCAGTCATGTCTGACTCTTTGTGACCCCATGAATCACAGCACGCCAGGCCTCCCTGTCCATCACCAACTCCCGGAGTTCATTCAGACTCACGTCCATTGAGTCCGTGATGCCATCCAGCCATCTCATCCTCTGTCGTCCCCTTGTCTTCCTGCCCCCAATCCCTCCCAGCATCAGAGTCTTTTCCAATGAGTCAACTCTTCTCACGAGGTGGCCAAAGTACTGGAGTTTCAGCTTCAGCATCATTCCTTCCAAAGAAATCCCAGGGCTGATCTCCTTCAGAATGGACTGGTTGGATCTCCTTACAGTCCAAGGGACTCTCAGGAGTCTTCTCCAACACCACAGCTCAAAAGCATCAATTCTTTGGTGCTCAGCTTTCTTCACAGTCCAACTCTCACANTTGGGTAATATATTCATTTTCACTATATTGATTCTTCCAATCCATGAACATGGTATATTTCTCCATCTATTAGTGTCCTCTTTGATTTCTTTCATCAGTGTTTTATAGTTTTCTATATATAAGTCTTTAGTTTCTTTAGGTAGATATATTCCTAAGTATTTTATTCTTTTCGTTGCAATGGTGAATGGAATTGTTTCCTTAATTTCGTTTTCTACTTTCTCATTATTAGTGTATAGGAATGCAAGGGATTTCTGTGTGTTGATTTTATATCCTGCAACTTTACTATATTCATTGATTAGCTCTAGTAATTTTCTGGTGGAGTCTTTAGGGTTTTCCATGTAGAGGATCATGTCATCTGCAAACAGTGAGAGTTTTACTTCTCCTTTTCCAATTTGAATTCCTTTTATTTCTTTTTCTGCTCTGATCGTTGTGGCCAAAACTTCCAAAATTATGTTGAATAGTAGTGGTGAAAGTGGACACCCTTGTCTTGTTCCTGAATTTAGGGGAAATGCTTTCAATTTTTCACACTTGAGGATAATGTTGTTGTGGTTTTGTCGTATATAGCTTTTATTATGTTGAGGTATGTTCCTTCTAGCCCTGCCTTCTGGAGAGTTTTCATCATAAATGGATGCTGAATTTTGTCAAAAGCTTTCTCTGCATCTATTGAGATAATCATATGGCTTTAATTTTTCAATTTGTTAATGTGGTGAATTACATTGATTGATTTGCAAATACTGAAGAATCCTTGCATCCCTGGGATAAAGCCCACTTGGTCATGGTGTATGATCTTTTAAATGTGTTGTAGGATTCTGAATGCTAGAATTTTGTTAAGGATTTTTGCATCTATGTTCATCAGTGATATTGGCCTGTAGTTTTCTTTTTTTGTGGCATTTTTTTCAGGTTTTGGTATTAGGGTGATGGTGGCCTCATAGAATGAGTTTGGAAGTTTACCTTCCTCTGCAATTTTCTGGAAGAGTTTGAGTAGGATAGGTGTTAGCTCTTCTCAAAATTTTTGGTAGAATTCAGCTGTGAAGCCGTCTGGACCTGGGCTTTTGTTTGCTGGAAGATTTCTCATTACAGTTTCAATTTCTGTGCTTGTGATGGGTCTGTTAAGATTTTCTATTTCTTCCTGGTTCAGTTTTGGAAAGTTGTACTTTTCTAAGAATTTGTCCATTTCTTCCATGTTGTCCATTTTATTGGCATATAATTGCTGATAGTAGTCTCTTATGATCCTTTGTATTTCTGTGTTGTCTGTTGTGATCTCTCTATTTTCATTTCTAATTTTATTGATTTGATTCTTCTCCCTTTGTTTCTTGATGAGTCTGGCTAATGGTTTGTCAATTTTATTTATCCTTTCAAAGAATGAGCTTTTGGCTTTGTTGGTTTTTGCTATGGTCTCTTTTGTTTCTTTTGCATGTATTTCTCCCCTAATTTTTAAGATTTTTTTCCTTCTACTAACCCTGAGGTTCTTCATTTTTTTCCTTTTCTAGTTGCTTTAGGTGTAGAGTAAGGTTATTTATTTGACCTTTTTCTTGTTTCTTGAGGTATGCCTGTATTGCTATGAATCTTCTCCTTAGCACTGCTTTTATAGTGTCCCACAGGTTTTGGGTTGTTGTGTTTTCATTTTCATTCATTTCTATGTATATCTTGATTTCTTTTTTGATTTATTCTGTGATTTGTTGGTTATTCAGCAGTGTGTTGTTCAGCCTCCATATGTTGGAATTTTTAATAGTTTTTCTCCTGTAATTGAGATCTAATCTTTTTACATTGTGGTCAGAAAGGATGCTTGGAATGATTTCAATTTCTTTTGAGTTTACCAAGGTTAGATTTATGGCCCAGGATGTGATCTATCCTGGAGAAGGTTCTGTGAGCACCTGAGAAAAAGGTGAAATTCATTGTTTTGGGATGAAATGTCTTATAGATATCAATTAGGTCTAACTGGTCTATTGTATCATTTGAAGTTTGTGTTTCTTTGTTAATTTTCGGTTTAGTTGATCTATCCATAGGTGTGAGTGGAGTATTAAAGTCTTCCACTATTATTGTGTTATTGCTAATTTCCCCCTTCATACTTGTTAGCATTTGTCTTACATATTGCAGTGCTCCTATGTTGGGTGCATTATATTTACAATTGTTATATCTTCTTCTTGAATTGATCCTTTGATCATTATGTAGTATCTTTCTTTGTCTCTTTTCACAACCTTTGTTTTACAGTCTATTTTATCTGATATGAGTATTGCTACTCCTGCTTTCTTTTGGTCTCTATTTGCGTGGAATATCTTTTTCCAGCCCTTCATTTTCAGTCTGTATGTGTCCTCTATTTTGAGGTGGGTCTCTTGTAGAGAACATATATAGGGATCTTATTTTTGTATCCATTCAGCCAGTCTTTGTACCTTGGTTTGGGCCTTCAACCCATTTAATTTTAAGGTAATTATTGATAAGTATGATCCCATTGCCATTTACTTTATTGTTTTGGGTTCTGGTTTATACACTGTTTTTGTGTTTCCTGTCTAAAGAAGATCCTTTAGCATTTGTTGGAGAGCTGGTTTGATGGTGCTGAATTCTCTCAGCTTTTGCTCGCCTGTAAAGCTTTTGATTTCTCCTTCATATTTGAATGAGATCCTTGATGGGTACAGTAATCTGGGCTGTAGGTTATTTTTTCCCATCACTTTAAGTATGTCTTGCCATTCCCTCCTGGCCTGAAGAGTTTCTATTGAAAGATCAGCTGTTACCCTTATGGGAATCCCCTTGTGTGTTATTCGTTGTTTTTCCCTTGCTGCTCTTAATATTCGTTCTTTGTGTTTGATCTTTGTTAGTTTGATTAATATGTGTCTTGGGGTGTTTTGCCTTGGGTCTATCCTGTTTGGGACTCTCTGGGTTTCTTGGACTTGGGTGATTATTTCCTTCCCCATTTTAGGGAAGTTTTCAACTATTATCTCTTTGAGTATTTCTTCATGGTCTTTCTTTTTGTCTTCTTCTTCTGGGATAGCTATAATTCGAATGTTGGAGCATTTCATATTGTTCTGGAGGTCTCTGAGATTGTCCTCATTTCTTTTAATTTTTCTTTTTTCCTCTCTGATTCATTTATTTCTACCATTCTGTCTTCTAATTCACTAGTGCTGTGTTCTGCCTCTATTATTCTATTATTTGTTGCCTCCAGGATGCTTTTGATCTCATTTATTGCATTATTCCAGAAGAAGGCAATGGTAACCCACTCCAGTACTCTTGCCTGGAAAATCCCATGGATGGAGGAGCCTGGTAGACTGCAGTCCATGGGGTCACACAAAGTCAGACACAACTGAAGCAACTTAGCAGCATTGCATTATTCATTATATATTGACTCCTTTTTATTTCTTCTAGGTCCTTGTTAAACATTTCTTTCATCTTCTCAATCCTTGTCTCCAAGCTATTTATCTGTGATTCCATTTTGATTTCAAGATTTTGGGTCGTTTTCACTATCATTATTTGGAATTATTTATCAGGTAGATTCCCTCTCTTCCTCTTTTATTTGGTTTGGTGGCCATTTATCCTGTTCCTTTACTTGCTGGGTATTCCTCTGTCTCTTCATCTTGTTTATATTGTTGCGTTTGGGGTGGCCTTTCTGTATTCAGGCAGTTTGTGGAATTCTCTTTATTGTGGAGTTTCCTCACTGTGGGTGGGGTTGTATCAGTGGCTTGTCAAGGTTTCTTGGTTAGGGAAGCTTGTGTCGGTGGGTGGAGCTGTATTTCTTCTCTCTGGAGTGCAATGAAGTGTCCAGTAATGAGTTATGAGATGTCAGTGGTTTTAGAGTAACTTTGGGCAGCCTGTATATTGAGGCGCAGGGCTGTGTTCCTGTGTTGCTGGAGAATTTGCATGGTATGTCTTGTTCTGGAACTTGTTGGTCCTTGGGTGGTGCTTAGTTTCAGTGTAGGCTCCTCCCAGCCGCCACTGACCTCGGACACAGGGTAGCTATTCTTGGCCGTTCCTGCGCCGTCACAGTCTGGCACTCTAGGCTGCTGCCCCTGACCTTGAACGTGGGGTAGTTCTGGCGCTTAGTGCGTCGGCTGGCTCTTGCAGCCGCCTGCGCATGTTGAAGGTCAGGAACCATGGTGGTAAGGAGATACCCCTCGTCCAGGCAAGGAGCAGTGGCTGTGCTTTGCTGTAGCAGCCGTGAAGAGATGCCCTACCCACTCCAGTACTCTTGCCTGGAGAATCCCATGGAGGAAGTAGCCTGGTAGGCTACAGTCCATGGGGTTGCAAAGAGTTGGACACGACTGAGCGACTTCACTTTCTTCATAGTTTATTGTATCTCCAATGCCTAGGTGAGTTGCCAATACATAGAAGGAACATCACATATGTATTGAGTCAGTGATAAGGTATTGGTTCCTCATCTCTTTTCATCTCTTATCTTCCACTCCAACATCCATAGCTCTCTTAGTCCATGTCAACTAGCCTGACTATTAGCTCTCTCACTTTGCCTGAGTCTGGTTTTTGGATCTTCTTTGTAGTAATTAATCTAACTTACTGCATTCTGACCCACTATTTCTCATGACTCTGAGTCTGCCTTATCTAACTTCGGTTCTACTCTGACCTCTGAACCTGGGTGATTTCTCCCCATTCTGCTTCTTTTTCCCATTGTAACTTCTCTTCTGATACCTAAATTCAGTTGTGAATACATAAAACAGCACAAGAATAGGTACAGGAATAAAGTTCATCCAAAGAATGCAGACCAGTTGGACTTAGAAAAACATCTAGAAGTACTGTGAATCAGAAGTTTTTTGAACAATCTGAAGCCTGGAAGCACCAGTTGGGGCATATAAAGGAGTGGGTCAAGCACCAGAAGCAAACTAATGCCCATGTGCAAGTTAAGGAAGCTGGCCAGAGGGTAAAATCAAATCAGAAACCAGCATATCTGAGGAAAAGGATATCAATTCAAACAACTACTAACTTTTATACGTCATGTGCACAAGTGTCAGGCAAGCCTCCATGAGTAACAAAGGAGCACTGATATAGATATGCATTATGGCTTAAGATTGAAAGTGTCTTGAATGTTTGATCCCCTCCAGAATAGAATAGTCTCATAATACAGAAGCGAAAGACGTGCCGTGAGGGTGGAACAGAGCACTAAAAGCTTTTCTGTCCTTCTGTAATTCAGACAAACTAGATAGTGAAACATAATCAGCTTCATTTCTGTTCCCTTACGGAATCAAGCGTCAATGAAAGACAGAGAAGCAAGAATATAAAGGGTGATTGGTACCCTGAGGTGGCATGAATATAATGAAATAATTTCCCCACAGCATTCTTATGACTAAACGTGCTGGGCTGAATGTGGTGAGTCTGAGAAAAAATTCCAGTCATTCATTACGTTTAAAATTGAGTAACTCTCATGTGAACAAATGCATGTGAACAAGGATGTTTATTGCTTCATTGGTTTAAGTAGCAAAGGATCATAGACAACCTAAATGCATGTCAATAGGAGATGGCCTTGATGTACAGTTATAGTACCTTAACTATATCAATTAGAGATATTAATATAATAAACAATGCTACATAAATGGAATAATCTGCAATATTAAAAATCACTGAGTGTATCTGTGATATACTGCTAGTGGGAGAAAAAAAGGAAGACATATTTTAGCATATGTGTGTATACTATATGTATTTATTACATATGTATGAAACATATGTTTATGTATGTATAGTGCATCTCCTGGCAGATACAATAGGAACTGAGCATAGTTGCAACCTCTGAGGGATAGAACATTTTCACTGTAAAACCTTTTGTACCATTAGTAGTTTTTACCACATGCTTGTATTAGGAAATAAAACCCATCCTATTTAGACAACAATATCTATATTTTCTCTCAAAGAGAAAGAGGAGAAAAGAGATAGAGGCCAAATGTCACACTTTCACTTCAGAATGTCTCATATATGCTATCATTATGATTGATTCATTTAATAATCAACATAGTAGGAGTTCTCAGTCTGGAGTCCAAACCCACAGAGGTTACATGAAAATTGAATGAAAAATTTCTAGTATATCTGCTCATAACCATTATTTCTCAGGAGAGGGTTCATAGCCTTCATCACATTCTCAAAAGAAATTAAGAACTAAAAGCTGTTAAGAAACATTGTTTGGCTTGGGAAGATTTTATAAAAGGTTTTTGTCAACTTTTGTCAGTTTTTTAATTACATATGATATTATTTGATAAAATAGTCATGTAATATGTTTGCTTAGCAGGGTGATAAATGTTCATCTTTTTAAAGTGAATATTATGGTTTATAATATGAGCCCAGAGTTCTATGATATAAATTTATAATAATGATATCTTACTCTGTGCTTTTTAAATGAGAAAGCACAGACCCCTCCTTGGTACTTTTCAGGTGACTAGAGATTCCTGGAACTACAGAACAAACAGAACACACCTTTGGCAGCATCCATCCTACCCAGGAAATGCAAATTTTCATTTTGTAGTAAAACAAAGTTAGATTATGCAATATTCAAACTTATTTTTGAGATAACACTTGAAGTTAAAAGCATTCTGTGTTCCAGGAAAGCACAGAATTCTTGGCGATTGCATCAACACTCCAAGAATTTCCATTCCTTCCCAGCTTAACCTATAGATTCAATGCATCCCCAAGTGATTTTTGCACCAATAATAATAACAATTTTAAAAAACAGAGTCCAAAGTTCACACAGAGGGGCTTCTCTGGTCGCTCAGTGGTGAAGAATCCACCTGCCAATGCAAGAGTCAGTTCCTGGTTCGAGATGATTCCACAAGCCTTGGGAGAGCTGAGCCTTTGCTCCAGGGCCCGGGAGCCACAGCCACTGAGCCCAAGTGCTGCAGCTGCTTAAGCCTGAACGCTCTAGAGCCTATGCCCCACAACAAGAGAAGCCACCACGAAGAGAAGCATGGCAACTAGCTAGTAGCCCCTGTTTGTCACAACTACAGAAAAGCCTGTACAGCAACAGAGAAACAGCAGAGCCCAATGAATAAATGAATTGCATTTTAAGAAAGCTCACATAGACCAAGGATCTAGAATAGCTACCTAAACACTGAAGAAGGACGAAATCCAAGGACTGACACTGTTTAACTTCAAGACGTATTATGAAGCTTCAGTAATCAAGACAGTGCAGTATTAGTGAAAGAATAGACAAATAGATCAATGTAACAGACTAGAGATCCCAGAAATACCCCCATGTATGTACAGCCAACTGATCTTTAACAAAGAACAAAGGTAACACAATAGGAGCAACTGAACATATGTTTGCAAGCAAAGTGAAATTTGACGCATTTCTTATGCCCTTAACTAAAAGTGGATCGCAGACCTAAATAAAAAACACAAAACTATGCAACTCCTAGAAGACAACATAGGAGTAAACCTACATGACCTGTATGGCAATGACTGTATATACCAGCAAAGGCATAAGATATGAAAGAAAATTTCATTAGCTGTACTTCACTGAAATCAAAAACTTCTGCTCTGTGAAAGACAATGCAGAAATCACAGGTTAGGTGAAAATTATTGGCAAAGATAGAACTGATCAGGAATTATTATCCAAAGTTAACAAAGAATTCCTATAACTCAAAAATTAAAAAATACATACTTTTAAAAAATGAACAATAGACCTGATCAGATACCTCATCAAAGAAGATATATAGATAGCAAATAAGCATATAGAAATATATTCAACATCATGTATCATTAGAGAATTGCAAATTAAAATAACAAGATACACTACCACATACAACGTATTAAAATACTAAAATGTAAGACACTGACAACCTCAAATACTGGCAAGGATGTGGAGCAATGGGAACCCTCATTCTTTGCCTGTGGAAATAAAAATAGGATAGCCCTTTGGAAAGAGTTTGGCTCTTGCTTAGAAAATTAAACATATATATATGGAATTTAGAAAGATGGTAATAAGGACCCTGTATGCAAGACAGCAAAAGAGACACAGATNATTATACAGAGTGAAGTAAGCCAGAAAGAAAAACACCAATACAGTATACTAACACATATATATGGAATTTAGAAAGATGGTAATGAGGACCCTGTATGCAAGACAGCAAAAGAGACACAGATGTGTAGAGCAGACTTTTGGACTCTGAGGGAGAGGGAGAGGGAGAGGGTGGGATGATTTGGGAGAATAGCATTGAAATATGTATACTATCATGTAAGAAACGAATCGCCAGTCTATGTTCGATGCAGGATGCAGGATGCTTGGAGCTGGTGTATGGGGATGATTCGGAGGGATGATGTGGGTTGGGAGGTGGGAAGGGGGTTCATGTCTGGGAGTTCGTGTACACCCATGGCAGATTCATGTCAGTGTATGCCAATACCAATAGAGTACTGTAAAGTAAAATAAAGTAAAATGGAAGCTCTAAAAAAAAAAATAAAAATAAAAATAAAAAAAGAAGATGTAGTACATATACACAATGGAATATTACTCAGCCATTAAAAAGAATGAAACAATGTCATTTGCAGCCACATAGATGGACCTAGAGACTGTCCTACTGAGTGAAATCAGATTGAGAAGCAGAACTATCATATGACATGCCTGATATGTGGAACTTAAAGAGAAATGATACAAATGAACTTACAAAATAGAAAGAGACCCACAGTCTCAGGGAACAAACATGCTTGCCAGAGGGGAGGATGGATAGTTAGGAAGTTTTCGATGGACATGTATACACTGCTATATTTTAAATTGATAACAAACAAGGATCTATTATATAGCACAGGGAACTCTGCTCAGTGTTATGTGGCAGCCTGGATGGGAGTGGAGTTTGGGGAGAATGGATACATGATGGCTGAGTCCCTTCACTGTTCACCTGAAACCATCACAATACTGTTAATCAGATATACCCAAATAGAAAACAAAAAATTTAAATTAAAAAAAGAAATGTGCCCTCTTTATTAGAATGATTATCTGTAACTGCTGCCTCAGCTATTTCAGACTCAAGTTTCTTTTCCAGATAGTTTTTCCATTTACCATCAAACAGCATTATGTCTGTGAACAGAAAGAAAACACTTAACACCGAAACTGTGTTGCTTATATCAGAATTGAGATGCTAATTGCTTTGAGGTTTTATGTTTTTCAGGTTGCTTTGTTTTCCTTTGTTTTGTAAGAAAAGCTATGCTTACTTTTTTCCTCTTTGATATGTCTTTATTTGCTCATCAACTTTATTTTTCACAAATTAAGAGTGGCATTTGCTACCCTCTGATTGCTTGATTTCTTCTTGGCACAGTAAGGGCAGGATGGACTCATTGTTATGGAGGCTGTTATCTAGGGTATAAACCAGTTATTTCTCAACCACTTTTAGATTAAGGGTTTCCACAGTTGCTTTGTAAAGGACCATATCATAAATATTTCAGTCTTGAAGTCCATCTGGTCTTTGTCACAACTACTATATTCAACACTGTCATTGTATTTAAGGAGTCATAGACAATATGGAAATAAATGAGCATGGCTTTGTTCCAATAAAAGTTTATTATGAACATAGGAATTTGAATTTCATATAATTAACTTATTTTTTTTAACAATTTAAAAATACAAAAACCATTCTTAGCTCACTGGATCTACTAAAACAAGTAGGTTGGGCCCCAAAATTAGTGCTTGCTGACTACTGCTTTTGGGAAATCCTTTTGTGAGACCCAAAAGGACACTTCCAAAGAGAGATACAATACATTCATTATACTGCTTTACATATTTTTTTTAAAAAAAGCAGTTTTTATTGTAACAAAATTGATTGTATTAAAATCTGATTTTATGTAATGTATACAATTTGACAACTAAGCTTCCTTGGTGGCTCAGTTTCGATTCCTGGGTGGATAGGATTCCTCTGGAGAAGGAAATGGCAACACACTCCAATATTCTTGTCCGGGAAAATTCATGTCTGGGACAGAGGAGCCTAGACGGTTACAATCCTTGGGGTTGCAAAGATTCTAACATGACTGACCAACTAAACAGCAACAATAATTTGACAGCTATGCTGCTTTTGAAGGAGAACATTAAAGATACATGAGTGGACATTTACTGTGCCTTTATCCTGTTGAGTATTTCACATGTTTCCTCAGTCCTCCCAGATGACTGAGGACTCCAAAGTGTCTCCCTCCCCATGACCTCCTTCACCAAGTATATCTGTTGGTTTCACTGCAGATCTGAGCATCTGAGCATCCAGTCAAGTAAGGAGACTGCAGGAAGATTTACTTTATGCAATAGACCCGAGTTAACTTTGGGATCTAGAAATGGATCATGACTTTTATTCTTTATGTATAATGAATAATAAGTTTAGACTGATGTGAATAGACACAAGAAGCTGTAAACTTTATTTTCAAGTATTTCAAACAGTCAGACCTTAAAACTGTGGTTCTCAACCTTAGTGAAACAGAGGTAGTACCAAGAGAGAGCATAAAATTCCTAACATCAAAGCCGGGCTGCTGCTACTGTGTGCTACGCTTTAATCATGTCCGACTCTTTGTGACCCCATAGACTGTAGCCTGCCCCTGCCAGGCTCCTCTATCCATGGGATTCTCTAGGCAAGAATGGGTTTCATGCCCTCCTTCAGGGAATCTTCCCCGCCCAGGGATCAAACCCAGGCCTCCTGCAATGCAGGCAAATTCTTTACCACTAAGCCACCAGGGAAGCCCACCAAAGCCACAGCTCAAAACAATTAAATAAAAATCTTTGGAGGTGAGAGTCAGGTATCAGTAGCTTAATAAACTCCCTAGGATACTCAAATATAAGGCTGGAAACTGCTGTTCTAAAATGGAGTATGTTCAAAAGTTCAAAATTGTAGCTATAAAATGTATATGGATAGTAGGCAATCAAAGCAGGTTGTGTGTGTGTTTATGCATATTTAGGTATATATAGAGACTGTCAAAAATCCAAGACTGTCTGTGTTTTCTAATCAAAATAATTTCACCTGGTATTCTAATTCTTTATTTTAAATATATGCTTACAAATTTTCCCTATTGCTACTAACCATCTCCTAAAGGAATTCTTGGCAAACATAGTTCAGCATCTAGAAAATCAGGGAAAAGAAAAGGAATTCTCAATTGAAGAATATATTTTTATAAATATTTCTCTCTCTTTTGTTCTACCTACCTATCTAACAAGACAGGAGGGAAAAGGAGGCTGCTTCTTGATTTGTGAATAACCCCATATTATCATATCTTGAACCAGAAAGTGTGTGTTACCAAATAGATCTGTAGGAAGAAATTGTGCTTTTATCCATTGCTATGATGTTTGGTCAGCTCTGCTTTGGAGAAGGTATGTTATTGGCTTGTGAGAAGGATGGATTCAAGGCGGAGGTTGAAACCAAAGCAGCAGTTAGGAGGTAAGTACATCTGTTATATGGGGGCAGGCCGGGGATAAATCAGGAAGCTCCAGTAGGAATGAAATCCTTTCAGTGAGCCTTGATAACTTACTGAGTGTGAAAGATAAGCTGGAAATTTCCAGGCCCCTTGAAAATATTCAAGCTTGAATTTTTGACACCTATAGTTCCATTCTGTGATTGGCAACCCACTCCAGTGTTCTTGCCTGGAGAATCCCAGGACGGCAGAGCCTGGTGGGCTGCCGTCTATGGGGTCGCACAGAGTCGGAAACGACTGAAGCGACTTAGCAGCAGCAGTAGCAGCATAGTACCATTTTGTGATGTATATAACAATGGCCTCTCCAGGCTGTGATTTTGTTGACAACAGTTAAATGTCTAAACACTGACAAACTAAGGGGAAGTGTTTCCTTAACAATTCAGTGATCAGATTAAATAACCTGGTCCTAACTGAATCAGAGTTACTGCTCAAATTTCCCTTGGAGAATGTTTGGACCTCCCCCCTCCCCAACAAGTTATTTTAGTAGACTTTAAGATGATTCATTTACTATCCTGCAGGTTGCAAGGAAATTCACACAAACACTAAGAATTAGTCTTTATTGTGCTCTGAAAACACCTTTTAAATATAAAATACCCTTTATTTTTAAGACTCAATCTTGGACAACAGGTGCACATTAATTAATCTTTTTGCTAATATTTGTTTTGGTAAGAAATTTGAAAAATGTTTTTCAATATATGATTGGAAAAACAATGCAGGCTCATTTTCTGGAATTTTGAAAAAAACACAAATTCACAAGCAAAAAAAAATAATAAATTTAAGATAAGAATCGCCAATAATTTTCTTTTTCTTCTATTCTTTTTTATGTGTATATGTATATACCCATTAAATGTAGATTCAATTGTCCCTTTTAATAGTAGATTCTAATAGTTATGTCTTAAATTTTTATCTTATGATGTGTTCCAGTGGTTAAAATTTCCAGGCCAATATCGGACGATGATTGGGCCCTACTGTCAGTTTTCATTTTGAGAAATTTCAGTCTCTCATTTTCAACATTTTCCATTATCTAGATGGATTTCAGGATATGTTTTGGATAATTACTCTTCCATAAAGTATCATATGTTTCTTCCAAATTTAGAACGCAAGAATTCATCTAAGTGAGATTTTTTTCAGATTCTTTATGTCTAGGACTAGATACTAGCCCTTTCTAAATTTTGCACTATTCCATTTTCTCTTTTTCTCCAGATTTTAAAAATATTCAGTTGTGCTTCTTTCCCCACTCCCGAACTTTCTAATTGAGTGATACCCAAAGTATGGGCCAGGACTCAAAACATCAGTATCACTTAGAACTTGGAGAATGCACACTCTTGAGCCTACTCCAGACCTAACCTGTTAGAAATGCTAACGGTGGAGTCCACATACTGTATTTAAGCAAGCATTCCAGGTGATTTGGATGCCTGCTTAGGTTTAGTAATGACTGTTTTAAATCTTCATGAAGATTTTTGTTTGTTTTGCTTTTTAATTTTCAACTTCCTCTTTGCTCCATTTTTTGGTTGTTGTTAAAATTGTTACTCTTTATTCATCTTTCTATTAAGAGTCTCCTCTATTCTCTACTTTTTATAGATTATTTTTGTTGAGGTATGATTTGTATACAAAACAACACAGTGTACAGATTCCAAGTGTAATCTGATGAGCTTTGGCTACTTCCATATAATTAACACTCCAATTAAAATTTTGAATATTCCATCAACATAATAGCCCATTATAGTCAACATCAACCCCTTCCCTCTGTGCAATGATTCTTTTATTCTATCAGCACAGATTCTCCCATCTAGCCTTGGACTTCATATCATTGTACTCTTTTCCATATTGCTTCTTTTACTCACATAATGTCTTTGAGATTCTATTTGTTTCTTTTTATTGATGAGTAGTATTTCTTTCTTATTTATTTATTTTTTATTTTACTTTACAATACTGTATTGGTTTTGCCATACATTGACATGAATCCGCCANTCATATCATTGTACTCTTTTCCATATTGCTTCTTTTACTCACATAATGTCTTTGAGATTCTATTTGTTTCTTTTTATTGATGAGTAGTATTTCTTTCTTATTTATTTATTTTTTATTTTACTTTACAATACTGTATTGGTTTTGCCATACATTGACATGAATCCGCCACGGGTGTACATGAGTTCGCAATCCTGAACCCCCCTCCCACCTCTCTCGCCATATAATCTTTTATTAATACACTAGAATTCTTTTCTCCATCGGATTGTGTTATTAAAATTCTGGGCTCTTATCGATTATAATCAATAGTTTACAGAAGTTTTTTGGTGTACATGTTTTCATTTCTTATTGGCAATTGAGTTCGCAATCCTGAACCCCCCTCCCACCTCTCTCGCCATATAATCTTTTATTAATACACTAGAATTCTTTTCTCCATCGGATTGTGTTATTAAAATTCTGGGCTCTTATCGATTATAATCAATAGTTTACAGAAGTTTTTTGGTGTACATGTTTTCATTTCTTATTGGCAAAAATCAAAAAATTGGTTCTTAGTTAAAGGGAAGATGAGTGTATAACTTTATAAATAAACAAAGCAACAGTTTTCAGAAAGTCCTATACCATTTTATACTCACATTGCCACTGTATCAAAAACCAATCTGCTCCATATGCATACTCATATTTGGTACTAGTGATCATAAAAGAGAAAAACAGAAATTTTAGTGTGTGTAAATGAGTATCATTGTGAAATTTTATTCATTTTTAAATTAATTTATTTTTTATTGAAGGATAATTGCTTTACAGAATTTTCTTGTTTTCTGTCAAACCTCAACATGAATCAGCCNATGCTCAAACTACCGCACAATTGCACTCATCTCACATGCTAGTAAAGTAATGTTCAAAATTCTCCAAGCCAGGCTTCAGCAATATGTGAACCATGAACTTCCTGATGTTCAAGCTGGTTTTAGAAAAGGCAGAGGAACCAGAGATCAAATTGCCAACATCCGCTGGATCATAGAAAAAGCAAGAGAGTTCCAGAAAAACATCTATTTCTGCTTTATTGACTATGCCAAAGCCTTTGACTGTGTGGATCACCATAAACTGTGGAAAATTCTGAGGGACAGGAATACCAGACCACCTAACCTGTCTCTAGAGAAATCTGTATGCAGGTCAGGAAGCAACAGTTAGACTGGACATAGAACAACAAACCAGTTCCAAACAGGAAAAGGAGTACATCAAGGCTGTATATTGTCACCCTGCTTATTTAACTTCTATGCAGAGTACATCATGAGAAACACTGGGCTGGAAGAAGCACAAGCTGGAATCAAGATTGCCAGGAGAAATATCAATCACCTCAGATATGCAGATGACACTGCCCTTATGGCAGAAATTGAAGACGAGCTAAAAAGCCTCTTGATGAAAGTGAAAGAGGAGAGTGAAAAAGTTGGCTCAAAGCTCAACATTCAGAAAATGAAGATCATGGCCTCTGGTCCCATCCCTTCATGGGACATAGATGGGAAAACAGTGGAAACAGTGTCAGACTTTATTTATTTATTTATTTGGGTCCAAAATCACTGCAGATGGTGACTGCAGCCATGAAATTAAAAGACACTTACTCCTTGGAAGAAAAGTTATGACCAACCTAGATAGTATATTCAAAAGCAGAGACATTATTTTGCCGACTAAGGTCTGTCTAGTCAAGGCTATGGTTTTTCCGGTGGTCATGTATGGATGTGAGAGTTGGACTATGAAGAAGGCTGAGCACCAAAGAGTTGATGCTTTTGAACTATGGTGTTGGAGAAGACTCTTGAGAGTCACTTGGACTGCAAGGAGATCCAACCAGTCCATTCTGAAGGAGGTCAGCCCTGGGATTTCTTTGGAAGGAATGTTGCTAAAGCTGGAACTCCAGTACTTTGGCCACCTCATGCAAAGAGTTGACTCATTGGAAAAGACTCTGATGCTGGGAGGGATTGGGGGCAGGAGGAGAAGGGGATGATCGAGGATGACATGGCTGGATGGCATCACGGACTCGATGGATTTGAGTCTGAGTTAACTCCGGGAGATGGTAAAGAACAGGGAGGCCTGCCGTGCTATAATTCATGGGGTCGCAAAGAGTCGGACATGACTGTGCGAGTGAACTGAACTGAACTGATGGAGGCATTTGATGAGCTCCTATTGATTAATGTTCCCTGGAGTCATGAGTTCTCTGATGTTCTCAGGATTTGGACTTAAGCCTCCTGCTTCTGGTTTTCTGTCTTATTTTTACAGTAGTCTCAAGACTTCTCCTTATATACAGCACCATTGATAAAACATCTAGGTTAAAGATGAAAATTTTCTTCACAGTGAGGGACACCCAGAGAGGTTCACAGAGTTACATCGAGAAGAGAAGAGGGAGGAGAGTGTTAGAGGTGACCCGAGTGAGATGAGGTGGAATCCAAATAGGAGTGAGCAAGCTAGCCAGTAATCACTTCCTTATGTGTGCACCATAGTCTGGACCACTCAGAGATGTTCACAGAGTTATACAGAAAAAAGAAGAGGGGGCAAGGAGACAGAGGTGGCCAGGAGGATAAAAGGGGGGAATGAAAAGGAGAGAGACAGATCCAGCCAGTAGTCAGTTCCCTAAATGTTCTCTACCATCTGGAACACACAGAG
Source organism: Oreotragus oreotragus (assembly GCA_006410675.1). Taxonomy (NCBI): domain Eukaryota; kingdom Metazoa; phylum Chordata; class Mammalia; order Artiodactyla; family Bovidae; genus Oreotragus; species Oreotragus oreotragus. The sequence continues at coordinate 141,868 of SJYX01015343.1, read as the reverse complement.
ATTCACAGAGTTGGGTAGAGAAGAGGAGGTGGAGGGAGGAGACAAAAGATACCTGGTGGAGAAAAAGGAGAGTCCAAAGGAGCAGACAGTAGTCAAGCCAGTAATCTCACTCTCAAGTAAAAATGGGTAATGAAGATTGGATTTTTGAAGGTAAAAAATTGATAACAAATACCAAAAAGCAAAGATTAAAAATCTAGAGGTTGGATTTTCAAAAATACAATATTAAAGAAAAGAAGAAGAATTTAAAGAAAAACAAAGTCACAAGAATTATTAAAAAATATATCTAAATGTGAAGTTCGCTTTAAAAATAGGGTCTTTTTTTGAAAAGTAATAGTAGGTTATAAAAATGAAAATTAAAGGAGAAATAAAGGACTTAAAATTTTTAAAAAGTTTAAAAAAAGAAAAGAAAAAAATAATGACTATAAAAATAGTAAAGATATATCTAGGACTTTCTCTGGGGGTGTTGTGGGCAGTGTGGGATCAGTTCATTTTCGGTTAGTTCCTTGGTCTGGCTTATATTTCTCAAGATCTATAGGCACCTTCCTATGTGCTGCTACTAAGTCACTTCAGTCGCGTCCGACTCTGTGCGACTCCATAGACGGCAGCCCACCAGGCTCCCCCATCCCTGGGATTCTCCAGGCAAGAATACTGGAGTGGGTTGCCATTTCCTTCTCCAATGCATGGAAGAGAAAAGTGAAAGTGAAGTCGCTCAGTCTGTCCGACTGTTAGCGACCCCATGGACTGCAGCCCACCAGGCTACTCCGTCCATTGGATTTTCCAGGCAAGAGTACTGGGGTGGGGTGCCATTGCCTTCCCCGACCTTCCTATGTAGTTGGTACTAAATACAGTATTTTAATCTATTGCACCTGTCACTTCCAAGGTGGTTCCCTCTGTTTTAGCTTCTTCTCTTTGCTGGTCTCTTCAGTGTCTGGTTTCCCCTCCGACACAAGGCAGGAGGAGGTGGACACTTTTTTTAGGCTCACTTGTTCAGTCACGCTGTGGGGAGGGAGGGATGCTGCAAACAAATAACACTGGCATGTGCTCGCAGTGTCTCAGCCACACTGGGCCTGCCCCCGCTCAAGGTGCACACAGCTCAGGCTCTAGGTTGCTCTGCTGGGAACTGTTTGAGGCCAGTCCTGGGCTGCATGAACCTCCCAGGTCGAAGCCGCTCAGGTTCAGGCATTCAGGTAGTCCTCAGAGGCGCAAACTCCATTGGGCCTGCGTTTTGTGCCCTTCCCAGGTCCAAGTAGTTCAGGTGTTTGGCAAGTGTGGTCACTGCAACTTATCATCTCTCTCGTCCCTGCTGCTCAGTTTTCTGGGTGTACAACTGGCACACCTTCTCGGGCAGATGATGACAGTCCAGAACCAAAAGAAGTCTTAGTGAGCAAAGAAGCCTGCTTGCAGTTTGGTCGGTAATGTCTCTCTGGGGCTGTGATTGCCCGCTTCCGGCCCTTCTGGCTCTGGCTGCCTGTCACCGGAGGGGGATGGTCTGCAGCCGGCTATTTCTGTTCCGTCCTTTGTTCTGTGAGTGGTTCTGGCAGTGTCTTATGTTAGAGCTTTTCATGTGGTAGCCATCCCACAGTCTGGTTTGCTAGCCCAAGTTAGTTCACTCTGGCTACCCTCGGGGCATTCGGGCCCGATCCTTAAACAGCAATGCAGCCCTCGCCTCCCTGCCCAGCCCCCTCTTGCTAGTGGCGGATGCAGGCGTCTGTGCTGCTTCTCCGCTGGGGGAGTTACCGTTGGACTTGTAATCTGTGGGTTTTAATTCTTTATTTATTTTCCCTCCCCATTATGTTTTCCTCTGTGCCTCTAAGGCTCGCCACAGACTCTGCAGGGAGAGTGTTTCCTGGTGTTTGGAAACTTCTCTCTTTTTAAGACTCCCTTCCCGGGACGGAGCTCCTTCCCTATCTCTTTTGTCTCTTTTTTTTGTCTTTTATATTTTTTCCTACCTCTTTTCGAAGACAATGGGCTGTTTTTCTGGGTGCCTGATGTCCTCTGCTGGCATTCAGAAGTTGTTTTGTGGAATTTATTCAGCATTTAAACGTTCTTTTGATGAATTTGTGAGGGAGAAACTGGTCTCCTCATCCTATTCCTCTGCCATTTTAGGACCTCCCCCATAATCTAGCATTTTATACAAAAGTAATTATGTATAAAGTAGCAAGAATATTTTCATATATGGGAATTCTCAAAATATTTATCATTTGTATATCTTTTCTTAATAAGTAAAAGAGTGGAGAAATAATAAGATCCAGGAAATACTAGTTCCAGTTCATGAAAACTATAATGTCCCAGTGAAATGTAGTGAAAGTTGCTCAGTCGTATCTGAATCTTTACGACCCCATGGACTATACAGTCCATATACTTCTCCAGGTCAGAATACTGAGTAGGTGGCCTTTCCCTTTGCCAGGGTATCTTTCCAACCCAGGGATCAAACCCAGGTCTCCTGAGCTCCAAGGGAAGCCTGCCCTAGGATGATGGAGAGATGTCAGGGTAAGAGCTGTGATTCAGATGTATAAAGCAGATCCAAAATGTCCAGAGGATCTATCTCCAAGAAGAAGCAATCTATAGAACCCATGAGGTATTTGAACATATTGGGAAAGATTTTAGACAACTTGGTGAAATCTTGGGGCTAAATTAGTGGGAAAGAGAACATAAAAAGGCTAAAAGAAAAAAAAATTGCATTTAATGTAAAAATTGTGCCCCCCTCAACAAAATAATCTCTATCCAGTACTTAGTCCATCTAGGAATAATTTTCACATAGTCCTAATAAAGGAGAAAAGGAGAGATATACCCATTTGAATGCAGAGTTCCAAAGAATAGCAAGGAGAGATAAGAAAGCCTTCCTCAGTGATCAATGCAAAGATATGTAAAAAAATAGAATGGGAAAGACTAGAGATCTCTTCAAGAAAATTAGAGATAGCAAGGGATCATTTGATGTGAAGATGGGCACAATAAAGGACAGAAATGGTATGGACCTAACAGAAGAAGAAGATATTAAGAAGAGGCAGCCAGAATACACAGAAGAACTATACAAAAAGATCTTCATGACCCAGATAATCATGATGGTGTGATCACTCACCTAGAGCCAGACATCCTGGAATGCAAAGTCAAGTGTGCCTTAGGAAGCATCACTATGAACAAAGCTAGTGGAGGTGATGGAATTTCAGTTGAACTATTTCAAATCTTAAAAGATGATGCTGTGAAAGTGCTGACTAAATATGCCAGCAAATTTGGAAAACTCATCAGTGGCCACAGGACTGGAAAAGGTCAATCTTCATTCCAATCTTAAAGAAAGGCAATGCCGAAAAATGCTCAAACTACTGCACAATTGCACTCATCTCACACGCTAGCAAAGTAAAGCTCAATATTCTCCAAACCAGGCTTTCCAAACCAGGCTTCAGCAGTACGTGAACTGTGAAATTCCAGATGTTCAAACTGGATTTTTGAAAAGACAGAGGAACCAGAGATCAATTTGCCAACATCTGTTGGATCATCGAAAAAGCGAGAGAGTTCCAGGAAAACGTCTATTTCTGCATCACTGACTATGCCAAACATTTGACCACGTGGATCACAACAAACTGAAAAATTCTTAAAGAGATGAGAATACCAGACCACCTTATCTGCCTCCTGAGAAATCTGTATGCAGGTCAAGAAGCAACAGTTAGAAATGGACATGGAACATACTGTTTCCAAATAGGGAAAGGAGTATGTCAAGGCTGTATATTGTCACCCTGCTTATTTAACTTACATGCAGAGTACATCATGAGAAACACTGGACTGGATGAAGCACAAGCTGGAATCAAGATTGCCGGGAGAAATATCGAAAACCTCAGATATGCAGATGACACCACCCTTATAGCAGAAAGTGAAGAACTAAAGAGCCTCTTGATGACGATGAAAGAGAAGAGTGAAAAAGTTGGCTTAATGCTCAAGGTTCAGAAAACTAAGATCATAGCATCTGATCCCATCACTTCGTGGGAAATAGATGGGGATACAATGGAAACAGTGACTGACTTTACTTTCTTTAGCTCCAAAATCACTGCAGATTGTGACTGAAGAAATGAAATTAAAAGACTCTTGCTTCTTGAAAGAAAAGTTGTGACCAACCTAGACAGCATATTAAAAAGCAGAGACATTACTTTGTCAACAAAGGTCCATCTAGCCAAGACTATGGCTTTTCCAGTAGTCATATATAGATATGAGAGTTGAACTATAAAGAAAACTGAGTGCTGAAGAATTGCTTTTGAACTGTGGTGTTGGAGAAGACTCTTGAGACTCCCTTGGACTGCAAGGAGATCCAACCAGTCCAACCTAAAGAAAATCAGTCCTGAATATTCATTGGAAGGACTGATGCTGAAGCTGAAACTCCAATACATTGGCCAACTGATGCAAAGAACTGACTCACTTAAAAAGACCCTGATTCTGGGAAAGATTGAAGGTGGGAGGAGAAGGGGATGATAGAGCATGAGATGATTGGTGGCATCACTGACTCAATGGACTTGAGTTTGAGTAAGCTCCAGGTGTTGGTGATGGACAGGTAAGATAGTGTGCTGCAGTCCACGAGGTGGCAAAGATTCAGACACGACTGAGCAATTGAACTAAACTGTGTCCTATTAATCCTAAGCATTTAATATTGACCTAATAATACTATGATATAAAAGCACTGAGAGAATGAACGATTCAGATACATTTCAGATATACAAATAACTTGGGATATGAGCAATTTGCTTGTCATGTTTGACCGATGACTAAATGCTCACCTTCCATACTGGGAAATCAATTAATAATTGTTGCAACTAAAATAATTTAACAATTATATATCATTAATTAAAGCAAAGAGTTGAAGGTTTTTTCCTCTGGGGAATGAAAACAAAGAAAAGGGTTATAAGGATCTTTATTTTGCAGTAAGTCTTATGGAAGTATTTAACATTTTAAGCTACATGAAACAATCTTTTTTGCTGAAATCAGTAACTAACTTAAATCTACACAATGAAGTGTTTGATCACTAAAATTCTAAGTTTTGTATAGGGCAAAACTGTGGTGAAATGTTTTCTGTCCAAATAACACATGCAAAAACAAAACAAACTCAGTGAAATTCAATTATAAAATAAACAGCTTGTTCCACAAAATTACTGTGTCTTACACTGGCTGCTAAGTTGTATCGACCCCATTATACAGGGTGTCTTACCAAGCAGTTATATGTTCTTGAATAATTAATTATTGCTTACTATGGTGATATATCATTAACATAAGATAATGGCATTTTCAGATAGCCAAAGTATCCTTAGGCAGACAGAGTCTTCGGCAAATAAACACTGTATTTATGTAGACTCCAGTACAAAATAGAAACAATATTTTTAGAGGAACCTACAGATCTTAAAAATTGGATAGCAGGTTCTTTTGTTTCAGTCTGAAGTATCAGTTTGTTAATGACACACCCCATAATCAGATTTTTCTATTCATGAATTTATTGGCTGAAATAGTTACTAACACGACAAATTTATTAGTCTGCAATGAGAAATGCCAACATTGAAGCACAGATGGTCTTCTCCAACAAGTGACAATTTGAAGCATCAGATTTATCATGAAAAAAATGAAACTGTTTAGAGCCATGGTATTCTGCCCTCTGAAGGAAAGAACAATAGAAATAGTAGTAGCTAATAGCAATAGTAGCTTTTTACTTTAGTCACATTTTAGGAAATCTTTGATAAGGACATTTTTAAGACTTTAAAAAATGTCATATGAAGAATTTTGCTTCTTTACTCAACTACAAACTGAAGCAGTTGTCTTGGTTTGATAACATTTAAATTTTCTTATTACTTTGCAGAAATTAAGCAATGTGTGTGTGTGTGTGTGTGTGTGTGTGTGTGTTAAAAGAATGCTAATTTCTAAATAGTCATCTAAGAAAACACCAGCATGAAAATGCCAATTGCACCTGTGGGAAATAGCAAAAAGAGCATTGTAAGTATTGTGTCCTGTAGTGTTTGGTGGTTGGTGGTAAAGATCAATTATATTTTTCACAAATAAATCCCAGAGAGGATGGAAGATGGCAAGTGCAAATAATGTGTTAGTGTCATTAAATACATATCACCCATCGAGTTCGTAGCACCAACCATAGAATTAGTAGCACAAGCTGTGACCCAGTTGTGAAACACAACTGAAAGCTCTTGTTGTGTAAGATGTTACAGAAAGACCCTGAGCAAACTTTTTGGCCAACCCAGTAAAATAAAAGTTTGAACCTCCGTACAACAACCCTTGTGCAAGTGATCACAACTAGCATAAGTGAAATGATGCCCAAACTGAGTGCCTTCGTAATCCATTCTTTAGTCCTTTCTGTTGCCTATATTAATTGCCAGAAATCTGTTCCAGAAAGTTTGCAGAAATGGCAAACTTTCAGCTCAAAAGTATTTTCAAAAATAGTTTAAGAGATGTTAGGTTTTCGTGTCATTAAGATATCTATTACAGTTCCAGTGGACTGGGCCCTATGCTCTTTCTTACCAGGCTTTGATTTTGTATGCAATGCTTGATTCCTAATCTCACTCTACCTTGATGAAGTAATTCAAAAAAGAATTTGAAAGGAAGATAGTTTTGTATATCAAACATAGAAATGAGTCCCAACTAAGTATAAAGGCAAAAATCTACAGTTTGCTTTCACATGTATATGTGTGTGCTGATGGCCTCCATGAGGAAAAAAAAAAAAAATGGTCGAAATCCCATGCAGTAGAAACACTGTTCACATAGTTTAAATGGAGTAATTGCTATTGTTTAATGGATATCTTTTATCTATCTATCTATCTACCACCTATCTATCTATTTATCATCTATCTCTATCCCCCTGATCTTAAAACACCACTTGGTTAGGGTATTGTGTCCATTTTGAAGATAGAGTAATGAAATGAAGAATTCATGCTTTAAAAATATCCTTGTGACTGCTTTGAAATTAGAAGGAAAAAGAAAGTGAGAGCTGGAAGAAGCCTCTGACTGTAGCCAGATGAAACAAGCTGGGGAGAGACAAGCAGGGAGGAGGGAGAGACAAGCAGGGAGTAGGGAGAGTGGATAGATCATGCGCACTTTAGAGAGCATATTTACAATATATTTTTTATATGTTGCATAAAATCTTTTTTTCCCCAAGTTTAAAGATTTCTCTTCTACTCTCATGACTCAGAATCTCTACTGCTTTATTTTCCTGAACATTGCAGATACTAGAAATTCCTTCAAAACACGAGTAGTAAAAATATCCAAAAGAGACTGGTTGGTGGTGAAAGTGAAGTTGCTCGGTCGTGTCCAACTCTGCGACCCCATGGACTGTAGCCAACAACACTCCTCCGTCCATGGGATTTTTGCTTTTATGATATCTGCTGCTTATAAGTCACCTTGCTTAATAACATTCTGTTTTGCTGTATGCTTGTGTGCTAAGTTGCATCCGACTCTTTGCCCCCCAGGCTCCTCAGTCCATGGGATTCTTTAGGCAAGAACACTGGAGTGGGTTGCCTTGCCCTCCTCCAGGGAATCTTCCTGATCCAGGGATCAAACCCATGTCTCTTACATCTCCTGCATTGGCAGGCAGGTTCTTTACCTCTAGCGCCACCAGGGGAGCCCATTTTCCTTTACATGCTAAGATACATTTACAAAAGGTATATATCTTTAAACAGGTCCCCCATTGATTGTTCCCCTCCTTTTCTGCTGAGGCTATAGTAAGTTTCAGTTATATTTGGCAACTTAATAGAAATTTAAATAAGAGCTGTTTTTTAAAGTTGAATTACAAGTGAAGAAGAATAAACTGACAATGTATTATATACTTAACTTGATCAGTTTCAATATCTTATTCAACCATGAAATCATTACCAGTAGAAAAATAATAAGCATTTCCATCAACCACAAGAGTTTCCTTGTGCCTCTTTATGGTCCATCCCTCCCAACACCCCCATCTTCAAATAATCAGTAAACTGTTACCAGTTATAGTTCAGTTTGAATTTTCTAGAACTTGATGTTAATAGACATACTATTTTTTTTTTTTCATTTTAGTGTGTCCTGGACTCTTTTCTTCAACACAATGATTTTGAGGTTTATTTATGTTGTTATATACAAATTAGTTAATTTTAAAGTCTAGGAAGTATTCCGTTAAGCAAATATATCCCAAATGTTTATTCACTTATCTGTTGATGAGCAAGAAATTGTTTCCAATTGGGGGTTATTGCAAATCAGTTTGAATGAATATTCGTATATAAGTCTCTGCAGACATATATTTTCAATTACTTGTGGTTAATAAAATTTCAGTGAACTCACAGACAAGTTTTTGTACAGACATATATTTCAATTCTGTGTGGTCAATACAAAGAAATAATATGACTTAAGTCACATGATGAGTGAATGTTTAATTTTGTTAAGAAACTGTCAAGCTGTCTTTCAAGCTGATTATACCATTTTACATTTTTTCAGCATTGTATGAACGTTCCAGTTGCTCCACATGTTCTCTAACAGTGTGGTATAATTAATTTTTTGATCCATGCTCATGGCTATGTAATGGTATCTTATTTTAGTTATAATTTGCATTTCTCTGGGGGCATAACAATGTTGAAGATCTTTTTCATGTACTTACTGGGCTTTCACATATATCCTTTTGGGTTAATTTTTATTGGATTGTGTTTGTTTTCTTGTTGAATTATAAGAGTTTTTCATATTCTCTGGATATAAAACTTTTGTATAATATGTGTTTAAAATGTTTTCTCACAGTCTCTGGTTAAGCTTTTCATTGTTTTTAAATGACATTTTTCAAAAAGCAAAGTCTGTTTTATCGATGAGGTACAGTTATTGATTTTTTTCTTTTTTTGACTTCATCTTTCTATGTTCTGTTTAAGAAAATTTTGACCTTGCCTTTCTTCCAGATTTTATTTTTTCTGATCTTATATTTAGATCTCTTATCCATTTTGAGTTAAATTAGTGTTTGATGTGAGGTCAATGTTCACTTTTATCCATAGAGATATCCAGTTATTTCTATAACCTTGCAAAGTCTTCCAAAACATTGAATTGCCTTGTCAACTCTGTGAAAAATCAATTGACCATAACATATAGGTCTATATCTGGACTACTCTGTTCTATTGAGAAAAATTTCTGTTTCTTGTTTGTCTTGTTTTTGAAATATGAAATTGTCTTAATTAGCTTTATAGTAACACTTAAAATCAAGTAAGTAAGTTCTCAATATGTTATTCTTTTTTAAAGAAAATAACTTTGGTTAATTTAGGTCTTTGCATTTCCAAACAAATTTTAGAATCAATTTGTCAAATTGTAGGAAAAACAAAAATGATATGGAATTGCTTTGAATCTATAGACCAACTTCATCCTGAGTCTTCAAAATCAGGAATCTAGTATATATTCCCATTTATTTAAGTGTCCTTTAATTACCCTCAGCATTTAAAAAAAAATTTTTTTGGTGTGTGTTCAGTGTAGAGATATTGAACTTGAACATGTCTTACCAGATATTTCATGATTTTTGGTGACATTGTAAATGGGGATTAATGGGATTTAAAATTTTTATTTCCAATAGTTTTTAATCAAAAGAATAAAATTAATTTTCAGAATTAATTTTATGTTATAAATCTTTACTAATAAAAGAATATTGATTTTTAGCAGCTGTTTTGTTTTTTTACTGTATTATATCATCTAATACTAATCCTGAAATATGATGCTATGAAAGTGCTGTACTCAATATGCCAGCAAATTTGGAAAACTCAGCAGTGGCCACAGGACTGGAAAAGGTCAGTTTTCATTCCAATTCCAAAGAAAGGCAATGCCAAAGAATGCTCAAACTACCGCACAATTGCACTCATCTCACACGCTAGTAAAGTAATGCTCAAAATTCTCCAAGCCAGGCTTCAGCAATATGTGAACCGTGAACTCCCTGATGTTCAAGCTGGTTTTAGAAAAGGCAGAGGAACCAGAGATCAAATTGCCAACATCCGCTGGATCATGGAAAAAGCAAGAGAGTTCCAGAAAAACATCTATTTCTGCTTTATTGACTATGCCAAAGCCTTTGACTGTGTGGATCACAATAAACTGTGGAAAAATCTTAAAGAGATGGGAATACCAGACCACCTGACCTGCCTCTTGAGAAACCTGTATGCAGGTCAGGAAGCAACAGTTAGAAATGGACATGGAACAACAGACTGGTTCCAAATAGGAAAAGGAGCACGTCAAGGCTGTATATTGTCACCCTGCTTATTTAACTTCTATGCAGAGTACATCATGAGAAACGCTGGGCTGGAAGAAGCACAAGCTGGAATCAAGATTGCCGGGAGAAATATCAATATAATATCAATATCAAATATGCAGATAACACCACCGTATGGCAGAAAGTGAAGAGGAACTAAAAACCCTTCTGTTGCTTGGGCTGATGCACTGGGCAGACCCAGAGGGATGGTACGGGGAGGGAGGGGATTCAGGATAGGGAACATGTGTATACCTGTGGTGGATTCATGTTGATGTATGGCAAAACCAATGCAATATTGTAAAGTAATTAACCTCCAATGAAAGTAAATAAATTTATATTAAAAATAAATTTTATACCTAGAAATTTTCCAAATAGCCCATTTCAATAAAAATATTTGTTTTTTTTAAGCCTTCTGTTGAAAGTGAAAAAAGAGAGTGAAAAAGTTGGCTTAAAGCTCAACATTCAGAAAACTAAGATCATGGCATCTGGTCCTATCACTTCATGGCAAATAAATGGGGAAACAGTGGAGACAGTGTCAGACTTTATTTTTTGGGCTTCAAAATCACTGCAGATGGTGACTGAAGCCATGAAATTAAAAGACACTCCTTGGAAGGAAAGTTATGACCAACCTAGACAACATATTCAAAAGCAGAGACATCATTTTGCCAACAAAGGTCCATCTAGTCAAGGCTATGGCTTTTCCAGTGGTCATGTATGGATGTGAGAGTTGGACTCTGAAGAAAGCAAGCGCCAAAGAATTTATGCTTTTGAACTGTGGTGTTGGAGAAGACTCTTGAGAGTCCCTTGGACTGCAAGGAGATCCAACCAGTCCATCCTAAAGGAGACCAGTCCTGGGTGTTCTTTGGAAGGGGTGGTGCTAAAGCTGAAACTCCAATACTTTGGCCACCTGATGCAAAGAGTTGACTAATTGGAAAAGACTCTGATGCTGGGAGGGATTAGGGGCAGGAGGAGAAGGGGACGACAGAGCATAAGATGGCTGGATGGCATCACCGACTTGATGGACATGAGTTTGAGCAAACTCTGGGAGTTGGTGATGGACAGGGAGACCTGGCGTGCTGCGATTCATGGGATCGCAAAGAGTTGGACATGACTGATAGACTGAAATGAACTGGCATCATAAAATGAGTTGAGCAATGAAATAGTCTCCTTTGAACTGAATTCTAATATAAACAGTTTTAGTTATTCATTTTATGTATTCATGCCTTATATTTCTTTTCCTGGTTTTATTGCAATGGCTCGACAATTCTGTTAAACGTTAAATAAAATTGGTCAAATTGAACATTCCTTACTTTGTTCCCAATATCCTGGGGAACCAAATTAGTTTTTCAGAATTTTGTATATTTTTCATAGAACATTTATTAGTTTTAGGAAATTCCTTAATATTTCTATTTTTAAGAGAGTGTTTATCATGAATGAATATTGAATTTTGTGGAATTATGTAATTTTTCCCTTATTCAGTTAATATATTAAATTACATTGATGGAAATGTGGATGCTAAACCAACTTTCCATTCTAGGGACGAAAGTTATTTACTTGGTTGTGATGTATTATCACTTTTTTTTTAATACGTTGTTTTCGCTGATATTTTCAGAACTTTTAGTCTATATTCATGATGGACATAATCTATATATATTTTGCCATAATGTTTTCTCACGTTTGAATTTTGGATTATGCTCTTGATGGAGGTGAAAGAGGAAGAGTGAAAAAGTTGGCTTAAAGCTCAACATTCAGAAAACGAAGATCATGGCATCTGGTCCCATCACTTCATGGAAAATAGATGGGGAAACAGTGGAAACTGTGTCAGACTTTATTTTTTGGGCTCCCAAATCACTGCAGATGGTGACTGCAGCCATGAAATTAAAAGACACTTACTCCTTGGAAGGAAAGTTATGACCAACCTAGACAGCTTATTGAAAAGCAGATATTACTTTGCCAACAAAGGTCCGTCTAGTCAAGGCTATGGTTTTTCCTGTGGTCATGTATGGATGTGAGAGTTGGACTGTGAAGAATGCTGAACACCAAAGAATTGATGCTTTTGAACTGTGATGTTGGAGAAGACTCTTGAGAGTCCCTTGGACTGCAAGGAGATCCAACCAGTCCATTCTAAAGGAGATCAGTCCTGGGTGTTCTTTGGAAGGAGTAATGCTAAAGCTGAAACTCCAGTATTGTGACCACCTCATGCGAAGAGTTGACTCATTGGAAAAGACTCTGATGCTAGAAGGGATTGGGGGCAGGAGGAGAAGGGGATGACAAAGAATGAGGTGGCTGGATGGCATCACCAACTCGATGGACATGAGTTTGAGCAAACTCTGGGAGTTGGTAACGGACAGGGAGACCTGGCATGCTGCAATTTATGGGTTTGCAAAGAGTCGGACATGACTGACAGACTGAAATGAACTGGCATCATAAAATGAGTTGAGCAATGAAATAGTCTCCTTCAATATCTAGTAATTTTCCTACTCTACTCTATCACTCTTATTAGACAACAAGTGAGCTATTATTTAGTTGCTCTTAGATAAGCCCCTTTATAAGAGAGCTATCTGAAAAAAATTATCTGAAGTCACTGTCTCCAATATTTTCCTTCCATCTTTTGATCCTACTCAGATCCGCCTTTGCCCTCTTCATTGTACCAAATCGTTTCTTATTGAAGTCATCAGAGTCTATTTCTTAGTCATTACATTGCTAATTCTTAGTCACTTTTCAATCTTCATTCTATTGACCTAACGTAACAGTATAAACAATTGATCTCTGTTTGTTTGTTTGTTTGTTTGTTTGTTTTTCATTTCTGTGGTATCACTTGCAGTGTCTTCTCTTTAATTTTTGACTTTGAGTTCTCTCCCTTTTTCTTTCTTTTTTAATATAAATTTATTTATTTTAATTGGAGGTTAATTACTTTACAATATTGTATTAGTTTTGCCATACATCAACATGAATCCTCCACAGGTATACACGTGTTCCCCATCCTGAACCCCCCTCTCTCCTCCCTCCTCATACCATCTTTCTGGGTCATCTCAGTGCACTAGCCCCAAGCATCCTGTATCATGCATCAAACCTGGATTGACGATTCGTTTCATATATGATATTATACATGTTTCAGTGCCATTCTCCCAAATCATCCCATGTTCTCCCTCTCCCACAGAGTCCAAAAGACTGTTCTATACATCTGTGCCTCTTTTGCTGTCTCACATACAGGGTTATTGTTACCATCTTTCTAAATTCCATATATATGCGTTAGTACACTTTAAAGCTGTTCTTCGCCAAGTTAGCAAGACAGTAAACTAAACAGGTTTTTCTCCAACTTCTCTCTCTCTCTCTTTTTTTTTTTTTTTTTTTAAATGTTTTCCCTGTTGACTACTCCTTAGCTTTTCTCTCTTCTGTAATTTGGGGTATGCTGGGCTTTTCCTAGCCTTAATGTACCCTGCATTCTCCTAGTCCAAGTGATCACATTTAAAATCTCAAGTCTTTACATCCCAAGAATATGCAGATGACTTTCAAATCTTTATCTCTGTCCTAGACCACTTTCCTGAACTTTACACTCATATTCTACTGAAATTCTCCACTTTGATACTTAAGAAATCTCAGCAATATTATTTTATCATGAACCCCTTTTATTTGATTGCATCCAGTCTTGGGAAGGCAGCAAAAGGAGGAAAAAAAAGAAGCAAAGACTATGACAAATGGAAAACATATATCATGATGTTAGATTTAAACCTAACCATATTAATAAATTAAATTAAATGTACATAGTCTAAATATACTAATTAAAGGCAGAGATTTTCAGACTGTGCAAAAATGCAATAACTATCTACTGCCTGTAGAAATGGTCTTTAAATATTAGTGCACAAGTAAAAATAAAAGGATGCAAAACAATATACTATCCTGATGAAAACAAACCAAAGAACCTATATTCATATCAGACAAACTAGATTTCAGTCAAAGATATTCCCAGAGATTTTCATATTGACAAAAGGATCAATTTATGAAGGTCCTGCTGCTGCTGCTGCTGCCGCTAAGTCACTTTAGTCGTGTCTGACTCTGTGCGACCCCATAGACGGCAGCCCAGCAGGCTCCACCGTCCCTGGGATTTTCCAGGCGGGAACACCGGAGAGGGGTGCCGTTGCCTTCTCGGACATATCAAATAGCAAAATTCCAAAATAGATAACACAGAAAAAAAAAGAGAAGGTTTCTTGGAAATTTCACTGTCTCTCTTTCTTAATAACTGATGGAGGATTGGAGAGAAAATCATGTGAGGGTATGAAAGACTTGCACAAGACAAGCAGTTTGGGGTAACTGATATGTGTAGGGTGCACTGTGCAACCCCAGCAAAATAGCACTTTTATTTCAAAAGTACATTAACATTTACAAATGTGGACTATATTTGAAACCAGAAAGTAAGTCTCAATCAATATGCAAGAATTTAAGTCATAGGATATATATTTTCTGACTACAGTGAAGTTAACTTAAAAATCAATAAAGGAAAAGTATCTGGAAAGTAGCCAAGTATTTGGAAAGTAAAGAACACACACCTCTAAATAACCCATGGGTCAAAAAAGAAATAAAGGGAAAATTGGAAAGATTTTGGAGATCAGTGATCATGACAACATAGCATGCAAAATTTATGGGATGGTGCTAAAGACGTACTTGGAAATTTATAGCAGCAAATGTCTATGTTAAAAATAGGAAGGATCTCAGTTTCAAATTTAAGAAACTATAAGATGATGAAACATTAAATACTAAATAAGGACAAAAAAGAAAAAATCAGATTGAAAATTAATAAATTAGAAAGCAGAACAATTAACTTTTAAAAATCTGGTATTTTGAGATCAATGAAGTTGATCAACCTTTGAATTAATAGAATGAACAAGAAAAATAAAGAAGACACAGATTACTAATATTAGGAATGAAATAGATGACATCACTGTAGATATTAAAGACAATTATTAGATTTTTGAATAAATTTCTACCAATAAATTGACTGAAAATAAACTGCCAATCATTGACTACTTGAGTAAGAAGGAGAAAGTTCTTAAAAGGGATAAATTAATAAAGCTTTTGAACTGTGGTGTTGGAGAAGACTCTTGAGAGTCCCTTGGACTGCAACATCAAACCAGTCAATCCTAAAGGATATCAACCATGAATATTCATTGGAAGGACTGATGCTGAAGCTGAAGTTCTGATATTTGGGCCACCTGATGCAAAGAATGGACTCATTTGAAAAGACCCTGAGGTTGGGAAAGATTGAAGGTGGGAAGAGAAGGGGATGACAGAGGATGAGATGGTTGAATGGCATCATCAACTCGATGGACATGAGTTTGAGCAAGCTCTGGGAGATGGTGATGGACAGGGAAGCCTGGTGTGCTGCAGTCCATGGCGTGGCAAAGACACAGACAGGACTGAGCAACTGAACTGAACTTATTAAAGCTTATTCAAGAAGAAATAAATGAATAACTAAGCCAATATCCATGAAATACATTGAATTTGTAGTTAAATATTTTCTTCTGAAGAAGATTGCAGGCTCACATGGTTTTCCTGGTGAATTCTGATAAATATTTATGAAAAAAAAGTGTTGCTTGTCCAGAAAGTCTTCCAGAAAATAGAAACTGTAAGAAAACTTCCCTGATCATTCTATACAGACAACAATAACCTGCTATCAAAACTACACAAAGATATTACATTAAAAACTATATCACTCATGAACACACAGAAAAATTCTGGATAAAATTCTAGAAAATTAAACCCAATTANGGAAAGATTGAAGGTGGGAAGAGAAGGGGATGACAGAGGATGAGATGGTTGAATGGCATCATCAACTCGATGGACATGAGTTTGAGCAAGCTCTGGGAGATGGTGATGGACAGGGAAGCCTGGTGTGCTGCAGTCCATGGCGTGGCAAAGACACAGACAGGACTGAGCAACTGAACTGAACTTATTAAAGCTTATTCAAGAAGAAATAAATGAATAACTAAGCCAATATCCATGAAATACATTGAATTTGTAGTTAAATATTTTCTTCTGAAGAAGATTGCAGGCTCACATGGTTTTCCTGGTGAATTCTGATAAATATTTATGAAAAAAAGTGTTGCTTGTCCAGAAAGTCTTCCAGAAAATAGAAACTGTAAGAAAACTTCCCTGATCATTCTATACAGACAACAATAACCTGCTATCAAAACTACACAAAGATATTACATTAAAAACTATATCACTCATGAACACACAGAAAAATTCTGGATAAAATTCTAGAAAATTAAACCCAATTATACATTGAAAGACTAACATATCATCACTAAATATTGTTTATCTCAGGAATAAAATTGGAATGTTTCAAAATATCCATTCTTTCACTAATTGTGAGTCTAAAACATTCCCACATATACCAGAGTTTGTCTTTGAGCTTACTTTTTCATTGTTTTGTTTGTCAATATTGTGTCAATACCACACCTTCTTATGTCTTTAAGAATATATGTAATTTATTACATAAATTAACATCTGGGAGGACAGGTAGCTTTTCATCTCTTATTTATAAAGTTGACTTAGTTTCCACAGAACTTTATACATCCATGAAATTTTTGGAGTAATACTTTTAAGTTACTCAAAAAATATCCAGCTGGAATTTTAATGGATTTTTGATATCATCCCTTCCAGACTTTGAATATCTCTTCATTTATTCAGATAAACAGCTATGTCCTCACTATGGACTCAATGTGTCAACTCCCCTACCCTAGCTCATAAGTTGAAGCTGCCCGAACCCCCTAATGTAATGTTTTTGGAGGCCAGGCCTTGAGGTTCCATGATAGGATTAGTGTCTTTACAAGAAGAGGAAAAGACCAGAGCTTTATCTCTGCCACATGAGAAAACAGCGAGGACATTTGTAAGCCAGGAAGTGGGCCCTCACTAGGATCAAATCTGCCAGCACTTGGTCTTGGAAATCCTAGCTACCAGAACTCTGAGAAATGAGTGTATTTTTTTTTTTAAACTGCCAGTCAGTGATATTTTGTTACAGTCCCTGGAGCTGACTAATAATTATTATAATTTTGTTGCTTCTCCTACAAGAGGAAAGATTCTTGCTTTGACTAATTCTTATATATTGTTGTTATAGATGGTACCTTATTTTTGCCTTACTTTATTGAGTCATTGCTGATTTAAGAAATGCTTTTAATATTGTAGGTTGAATTTGTAGTTGTTAAACATGCATAACTTTTTGTAGATTTTGAATTTTTTTTAAGGTAGATGTTTATGTCTTGATCGTTCATCTTCCCTCCCAATTCTTACACTTCATTTCTTTTCATTTCCTCATCATATTGACCAAGACTACCACAGTGTAGTCACTAAAAACTGTGTGCATAGAGACAGGAGGCATCTTCACATTATTCTCAATCTCAAATTGAATGCATCCATTTCTCCAGTTTCCCTGTTAAAGCTCCTCCATTGGTATAGGTTTCGGTGTATCTCATTTTGGAAGACAGGCTCTAGGATGGCCCCTGGTGACTCTGGCCTCCTGGTATTTATGCTCTAGTGCAATCCTTTTGCCTTGAGTTTGGAATGAGCTTATTCTTTTTCTACTGAACAAAATGTGGCAGGAGTGATAGGATGCCACTTCCAGTATTTTTGTCTTGGGTGCCCTCTTTGGCTTGCCTTGGAGAATGTCAGCTGCCAGGTCATGAGGCAGCTCTATGGAGAGGCCCATGTAACAAGCCTGGAAATGGATATTCTATTGGCAGTTGAGTAAGGTGAAGGAAGGAGTTCTTCTGAGGCCTGTCAACACCATGTGAGTGTGTTTGGAAGCAGGTTCTCCTTCTGTGGAACTTTGAGATGACTACAGCCTTGACTAACATCTTGATAGCAGCTTTATAGGAGATTCTGAGGCAAAGTTGCTCAGCTCATCTGTATCTTGATTCACAGAAAATATGAAATGGTCAATGTTTGTTGTTTTAAGCTATCAAGTTTTGAGGTAATATGTTATGCTATAATAGGCAACTAACATATACATTACCTACTCTATAAGAAATATATGTATATGACACATATATATATGCATGTAATTATTTTACATATATACATATACTTTTCCAGGTTATTTCCCATTATAGGTTATTACAAGATATTGAATATAGTTCCCTATACTATAAAGTAGGTTCTTGGTCTTCATATATCTTATATAAAGTAGTTTGTATCTCTTTATCCCATTCTCCTACTCTCTTTCCTCTTTGATAACCATGTTGGTTTTCTGTGTCAGTGGGTAGGTCTATTTCTGTTTTGTATATGAATTCATTTGCATCTTTTTTTTTAAGATTCCATATATAAGTGATATATGATATTTGTCTTTTTAGACTTACTTCATAAATATGATCATTTCTAGGTCCATCATGTTGCTCCAAATGGCATTTGTCCATTCTTTTTCATGCCTGAGTAATATTATATATATGCTGCTGCTAAGTCGCTTCAGTCATGTGCGACTCTATGCGACCCCATAGATGACAGCCCACCAGGCTCCCCTGTCCCCGGGATTCTCCAGGCAAGAACACTGGAGTGGGTTTCCATGCCCTACCACATCTTCATTATATATATCTATCTGTTGATGGACATTTACATTGCTTCTCTGTCTTGACTATTATAAATACTGGTGCCATGAACACTGAGATGCATGCGTCTTTTCAAATTAGAGTTTTCTTCAAATACATGCCCAGGAGTGGGATTGCTGGCTCATATGGTAGCTCTACTTTTAGTTTTTTAAGGCCCCTCCCATACTGTTCTCCTGTGATCTGGTGGCTCAGTTGGTAAAGAATCTGCCTGCACTGCTTGGAAACCCAGATTTGATCCCTGGATTGGAAAGATCTCCTGGAGAAGGGAATGCCAACCCACTCCAGTATTCTAGCCTGAAGAATCCCATGGGCAGAGGAGCCTGATGAGCTCCCATGAGTCCATGGGATTACAAAGAGTCAGACACGACTGAGTGACTAACACTATTCTGTTCTCCAAAGTGGCTGTGCCAATTTATATTCCCACCAACATTGTAGAAGAATTCCTTTTTCTTCACACCCTCTCCAGCATTTGTTATTTGTAGACTTTTGAATGATGGCCATTCTGACCAGGGTGAGGTGATAACTCACTATAGTTTTGATTTGCATTAGAGAGGGTGGACATATTTTCATGTGCCTTCTGTCTAGCTGTATGTCTTCTTTAGAGAAATGTCTATTTAGGTACTTTCAATTGGGATTTTTAAATATTTAACTGCATGAGGTATTTGGTTCTTTAAAAAAAAAAAAGGAAAGAAAGCCTAAAAGATTTCATTTTAAATGTTTGCCTTTAGAGACATCCCAAGAGTTTGAATTACTAAAATGTGAAAGGTTAGAATGATTCTGAATATATATTTTTTAATCAGTTTTTCTAAATTATAGTTCCCTGGTGGCTCAGATGGTAGAGTCTGCCTATAATGCAGGAGACCTGGGTTCGGAAATGGCAGCCCCCTCCAGTGTTCTTGCCTAGAAAATCTCATGGATGGAGGCGCTTGGCCGACTACAGTCCATGGGTCACAAAAAGTTGAACACGATGGAATGACTTCACTGTCTTTTTTCTGTTATTATCTCCATTCTTATTCTCAATTTCTTTGATTTCTTCCCTTGTCTTTGTTATTTCTTTCTTTATTTTTTTTTAGGTGTTACTATTCTACAACTTGTTTCATTAAATATTGTTTATATTTAATCTTCTTTGTTTCCTTATATACACATTTAAACTATAAATTCCACTTTAAGTACCATTTCAAATCTGTCCTACATATTTTGATATGCTCTGTTTTTATTTTCATGAAGTTTAAAATATTTTTGAAAATCTATCATTTTCTTTTGAACCAAAAATCAATAGTATGTTAATTTCTAAGTATGTAGAAAATTAAAATTATCTTTCTGCTATTAATGTAGAATTTTGCTATGTTTAACAAAATATAGAGAACTAGTGCATCATAACATCTTTTGGTTTATTACCACTGTTCTGATGCCTGAATTTATCATTTATTTTTGTGAATGTTCTGTATGTCTTCAAAAGCAATATTCTTGTGGGTGTAGAGTTCTATATATAGTCTGTTGCTGCTGCTGCTGCTAAGTCGCTTCAGTCGTGTCCCACCCTGTGCGACCCCATAGACGGCAGCCCATCAGGCTCCCCCGTCCCTGGGATTCTCCAGGCAAGAACACTGGAGGGGGTTGCCATTTCCTTCTCCAATGCATGGAAGTGAAGAGTGAAAGTGAAGCTGCTCAGTCATGTCCGACTCTTAGTGACCCCGTGGACTGCAGCCCACCAGGCTCCTCCATCCATGGGAGTTTCCAGGCAAGGGTACTGGAGTGCTGTGCCTTCTCTGATATAGTCTGTCAACTCAAGTTTATTGTTTTTTGTTTTTGTTTTTTTCAATGAAAGTGTCTGCATACAGGGTTGTCTGGTTGCTTTCTTTGTATATTTGTATGGAATATGTTAATATCACCAGCTACGATAGTTTCTTTCTATCGTTTCTAAGTTGCTTGATATATTATGAGGTCACAGCTAACACATATGTGTGTTAGCATGTTTATTATGCTGTATTTTTGCTGCTGCTATTCCTTTTATCAGAACACAGGCTCTTTTCTTCTCTCTTAATACTGTTTTGCCTTATGTTTGATTTCATCAGGTGTTAAGATTTTACTTGTATATTTTTGTTCATATTTTTCTGATACAGTTTTATTTGTCTTTATTAGATTTAAATGTCTTCATTGTGCAGCTTTGTATTTAGCATGATTTCTTTTTTTTTTTTAAGAGCTTTATTCAGGCCTCTTATATTGCTGAAACCTTTTTAATAAGCTCATGTTCTTTCTGTAAACATGTTTTGCAATGTAAACATTCTGTAAAAAATGTATCCGGTCAGCTCAAGTATATGAAAGTGAAGTCGCTCAGTCATGTCTGACTCTTTTGCGACCCCAGGGACTGTAGCCTACCAGGCTCCTCAGTCCATGGAATTTTCTAGGCAAGAATACTGGAGTGGGTTGCCATTTCCTTCTCCAGGGGATCTTCCCAACCCAGGGATCGAACCTGGGTCTCCTGCACTGTGGGCAGATGCTTTACCATCTGAGCCACCAAGTATATGAGTAGGTAAAAGTAGTCTATTTGGAAATAGAGGAATGAGAGTAATTACAAAGATAAATAGTCTAGATTTGCAGTTTCACACAGTGAATCATTCAAAGACTGTCCCAAATTTCACTTGATTTCACACTACAGAGACTAAACTCCAATCTGGTTTATATCCCATGTTTGGGAGAAAGGATATGCAAAATTGAGTGAGAACCCAGGTTTCATTGAATCTCTTCTTTAGCAATGTTTGTGTAACTTTAAGATAATGTCTCTATTAAAAATTCCCCTGTGAGATAAACTGCAGAGTCCTTCAAGATGGTAGTTTTCCCAGCATATATGGTTCGGTGTGCCAGCTGTACTGAGGCAGGACATGAAAAGCAAAACTCAATGAGATAAGCCAGTAATTAGGCTTGTGTGATATGCTAGGTGATTGAGCTGTTTAATTGAGAAGATTACAGCTTGGAGTGAGAGACAAAAGAACCTTGAATATAGTGTAAAAATAAATATTTGGTAGATTCTTTTTTCTTCTCACAATTGAATTGGATTTTTTAGCAAGTGTATATTAAAAGAAATGAATTATGTATGTTTTAGACTGCCAGGGTAAGCTGAAATATATATACTTGCAAGCAAATTATTATAGTTTTATTTTCATATTTTGCTTTATTTAAGCACTGTGTCAGTGTATTTTGATGTTTTTACTGTATGATGTGTTATTTTGAAAATATATATTTGAATGCAGCTATTCCCCTGTGAATCAAGAGTAATAGGTTAAATAAGAAAATACTGTTTCTCTTTAAAGCTTGGCCATTCTGGGGCAAGTTACGTGCACTTATCTTGATGTTTTACTTTCAAATTGTCTAAGCAAATTGGAAATAGTGCACTGAAGGCACTTTCACATGTGATATCTCTTAAATGCCATTTACAATTTATGTATTCTTACACAGAATTTTCCTTTCTATCTTTAGAGATTGAGAAATAAAATTTCTTCCCTGCTACTTCTTTTTTCTATTTGGCAAGAGCAATATTTAAATATATCTTTTGGTACTGTGGATAAACAAGGCTATTATTTTATCTATCAATTCCACTCTATGTCTATATTTCCTAGGAGTTTCAGTTTTTACTATTACATTTATTTTGGTAGTGAGAAGATATGTCTATCTTTAACCCAAGTAATTTATCTTAAAAATAAAATCTTTCTTAACTCCTACTCTGAAATGTAAGTAGTAAACTGTACAGTCATACTTTTTCATCTATGTGTGAGACATTTACATTAAATATGCATGTCATATATAATATATGCAGAGCTAAAAGCAAAAGCTACCACAGTGTTAGAGAGAAACCATTCAAAAACTTTATTTCACAAAACATCCAAGGTACCATAAAGAATAAATTAAATCAACACAAATATGTAATTAGAAGATTAGTTTAAAAATTTAGTTTTAAAGGCATAGTTTGAACACACATATATACATACATATATATATACTTGACACATTCACATGACTCTTAATAAGCATATAATGTGTGAGAGAAGAAAACTAAATACATATATACATGTAATTTTCATACCCTTGCAACTGAATGCATTAATTTCATCACTTTCATTTACTTATGTCCTTGTTAATCTTTCAATAACTTTATTCAGTACGGGTCAGGCTAAATATGATAAAATAGGAAACAAAAAGATTTTTAAAGGTGGAAGAATTATTCTGATCTGAGGTTTAGCTAATAAACCAGGAGAAAACAAAGATGAAAAGAGAATTGAAAATTTGAGGATATATGAAAAGAGTTATCTCTCATATTTACAAAGCAGACTAACAGATTTAATCTTAACAGATTTCCGCCTTGTTGTCGTTGTTCAGTTACTAAGTTGTGTCCAGCTCTTTGCAACGTCATGGACTGCATCATGGAGTCCTTGTCCTTCACGATCTCCCAGAGTTTGCTCAGATTCATGTCCCTTCAGTCAATAATGCTATCTAGCCATCTGCTCCTCTGCGCCCTCTTCTTCTTTTGCCTTCAATCTTTCCCAGCATCAGGGTCTCTTTCAATGAATTGGGTATTTGAATCAACCGGCCAAAGTATTGCAGCTTCAGCGGCAGCATCAGTCCTTTCAATGAATATTCAGAGTTGATTTCCTTTAAGATTGACTGGCTTGATCTCCTTGCAGCCCAAGGGACTCTAAGAGACTTCTCCAACCCCACAGCTCGAAAATATCAATTCTTGGTGCTCAGCCTTCTTTATGGTCCAACAACTCTCACCTCCATACATGACTGCTGGAAAAACCATAGCTTTGACTATATAGACCTTAGTCAGCAAAGTGATGTCTTTGCCTCATTACTAACTGCTAATATTGTAGATCTCAAATGAAGCATTTTTTAGTGGTGGAAGCCTGATAGAAATTAAGAGATGTGTGAATGACTAAAATATCAAGGCAAAGAGAAAGACATTTCTTTAAAAAATTTACAATGAAAGAAAAATAACAGAGAAACGAGGACTGAAGAAAAATAGATATATTTTGTCAAATTATATTTTGGTTCATTGAAACATGTGGAGGGGTAATGTATAAATAAGAAATAGATCACTAATGGACAACTTACAGAATATAGAACTAGAGTAGAAAAGGATTGTGGGTTCTAATAGAGAAAGAGTAAAACAAGGAAAAGAATAGATGAATGTGGAGATTTTCAAGTTGGAATACAAACATTGAAAATGCTCATTTTCTAAGATTCTATAATTAAAACAGCAAAGTTTCTCCTGAAAATGAGAACCTGCAGAGACAGGGAAAGTGTAACTAATATTGAAGGAAATTAATATTAAAGGAATTGAAAAAAAGGATAAAACTGTTTAAAAGAACAATTAAGCACCCAACTGATATTGGAATAAGTGAACACAATCTATTCACTTTTCCAGTAATGCCTGGCAAAGAAGGAGCAGGAGCTGAGATGGTAAGTATTACAATTTAGCCAAGATGGGAGAAAATGTGAACTCCATAGAAAGGAAAAACTGGGATTTGAAAATAAACTATTAGAACTTCATTTGGATTGTTTAATCCCCAAGAGGTAAAGGTTAGCATTTTAAAGACTTAATACCTGCAGCTTGGTTACCCAGAGAAGGCACTGGCTTACTACAGGGAAACAAGTTATGACCCAATGCTTCAGACAGCTGATCCTGATCAATGACAAAGCTAGGATTCCAGATTAACATTGTGTCTGGCAAGGGGTTGAGTGCTTCCAGTCTTAAAGGTGGACACAATGCACTTGATACATGGTTAAGATTCCTTTGCAAGACTTAGACCCCAGCTTCATTACCCCACCAGTGAAGGGATTGTTGTTTTCTTGCTTGTGAGGGCTGATACACCATGCTTGTCATTTGAGACAACTTTAGCAGCATTGCTACTCAATTGACCCTATGGGGCAGGAGCTGGTACAGCAAGGTTAAGGTTGGGGTGAGTATCTAGCGCATTATATTGTTGTTCTGTCCTGACTCCTGATCATACCAGTGGAGGAGTAGTACTTCTCTGATCTTGTAGTTTAAAGGTTCCTTGATCCTCACCAAGAGTCTGAGGTCTAGTCCTGACAGATTTCTGTGCTCAAACAGTATGTGATAAAACAAGTGGGCCTGAGCACCTGCATGATGCCTGCTCCTTGAGTTTGCCCCTTCAAATGCTATCATTCTGCTGTATATGTGTGTGCTGCTTGATGGTTTACTGACAGAAAGTCTAGCGACATCATTTCTATCATGAAGATAAACAGATACTGGTTGTGGTTAACTGGAGGTAGGAGATAAATGAGAGAGAAGAGAATTGATTGGTTTTTAAAATGGGCAGGTGTCAACAGCTGAGGCAGCTACTGAAAGCTATGAGAGGCAGTATGAAATCAGTAGATGTGGGGGCGGCAGTGAAAGAGGCATAAAGACAGGATTGTGGTTAAAGATAATTTCATGATTTGAGCTCATGCATGTAAGAATTAATGCATTATGTCAAGGTTCAAACTGGAGAGCTGGAGAAGTAATGAGAAAGCAGAATATGGCAAATATTTTTAAAAAATCTATAAAACTTAATAGGTTAAAGTTCTACAAAGAATTTATACTCTGCAAAGTTATTTCTGGTAAATATGTCTTTCTGATATTTTTGGCATATAATTTCTGGGCTCTGTAGTTGGAAAGATTCTAGTAAAGAAGTAAATTTTACCTTTATCTATTTATCTCTAGATGAAGCAAATTTCATTCAGCTCATCTATTATTGATTATTAACTACAAAAACCACTCTCCAACACACACACTACATTGTCTCCCAGAAGTAAGAAAATTATAAAACATCTGGTGAACATTTACAAAATAATTGTTGGCATAATCATTAATGATGTGCACTGCCATAAAAGATTACTGGAAGTGATAAACTATATTTAGGAATTCTATGGTTAACCCATTATAAATAAAAGCAAAGTCAAATATCATATTTTTTTCAATTTAGGATATCATGTTTGAATTTGGTGCATTTGAAATTGAAGTCATTTTAATTTTAATAAAATATCTTAATTACATCCTTATTAACTTACACTGTAAATTTAAATGGTCATGGTACAGACTTAGTTGTAGTAAAAATACTCTTTTAAAACACGAAGTATATCATTTATTATGCTTGATTTAATTTGCCACTTCAGTTTTAGCTTGGTGCTGAATTGTCTGTTGGAATTAGCAAATGGAGAATGATAGGATCATATATGGCATTACAAATACAAGTTAATAACACAATTTAACATCTCACCCTCTTGGAGATGCCAATCAGAAAGTGAGAATAGTCAAATTGCAAATTTTGTCTCACAATTGTTCAAGTAATAGCATGCTGGAAAGAAAAGTGACTGTGCAAACCACAAAATCAGCCAAACAAAGAAAAATGTGAATCTTTACTTCTGTTTCTAGCTATGAAAATTCCATAGAGATATTTCTGCCTGTTTGGATTGCAGGTTATGCTGATAGTAAGTAAAGGTTTCATTCCAGATGGATATCAATGAGAACTAAATATTGGGTTCAGCTACTCTGAGATTTTTATAGTTTGCAGTCTCAGACAAACATCAGAAAATCCAGCTACACTTTGGTTTTACTCACTTCTTAAGGGTACTTAAATTATGATAACTTGTAGTTGATAATTGCCAAAAGTTCAAAATCGCATTTTTTTTTTAACTCTTGGTGCGAAGGAGGGGGAAAAATGAAGGATTTTTCTTATCTCTCAGATATATTGGCTTGTTCTCCAAATGACAGATTCCTGGCTGATCAACTGTACCACCTGCTACCAAAGCTCAGTAATATTAGTCTGTGGAATGGTTTCATTCTCATCTCACACCTCAGAGATCTTGCGCTCAACCCCAGGCATCCCTTGTGTGTTTAAATCAGCTTAACAGCTCATACAGTGTGCTGATTTCCTTGTAGGCCTCTGTTTTCTCAAAAAGTGATCACCTTTTGCCAATGCCCTCAGGATTAAACAGGGCAGTCTGGTTTTCCTTTTCTGCATTGGCTCTACCTTTGTAGTCAATAAAAGACTAACTAGAAAAGAATCAGCTGATGAGAGAATCAATCTTCTGGAAGCCTCCCCACAGTTTTCTCATCATTTTTCTACGTCTGTCATCTCAGATTGTAAAATGGAAACCAAAACTCAGTATGTGGGAAGACTTTTACTGCTCCTTGTTAACAAAAACAGTAAGACCAGGGGTTTTGATCTTATGAGTGTATAGGTAAACAGTAAGCTGTAAGTGCACACTCTTGAAGTGGTTTTCTCTGTTTCTAATGGAGGTTTGCAAAGAATTATCAAAGTGGTATCAAAAAGGTCTCCTAACTTACTGTAGTGTGCCTATCCATTCTGAGGAGGTCAAGTTAAATCTGAAGGTCTCATATATGATGATACTGCGGTATCTTATGGTACAGCAAGCAATACTGTGTGCTTCTTACAAAGTCAGAGAAATAGGTAAATATAAAAAAGGATCCTTTATAACTGGTTCCATTGCATTAATTTATTTCTATAGCATTACATTTTAAAACAAGTGACATTTTGTCTCATTTAACTTTTATTTTAACAACTTTATCTCATAATTTGCTCTCTTGTAGACTATTCAAAAATATATATGAAATCTATTCAGAATACTTTTTCAGATAAAGGTCATTTCTTCATATAACCCATTGTATATATTTTCTCCAGCAACAGAGAATCTGAAAATAATTTTCTTCCTGCTTTTACTTTACGGTTTCAGATCTCATTTGTAACTTGAAAGCACAATGAGCAGAGGGAATTTAAACTTGCTAACTGATCCTATTAAAATATAAAATAGAGTTTGAAATTTGATTTTTTTTTTTTTTGCCAGAGTCCAGGCTTTTAGTCAGTTACAATGCTATCAGAACTGTTGAGCTTTTCCCTCTGGTAATACATAAAATACATTTAATAAAAATAAAAATGTATCTTTAAATGTATAAAATCCATTTTAAATTCTCTAGTATGAATTGTCATTAAATTATGAAGTAGAATGATTTCATTGCTTCCTTTCAGTGCCTTTGAAGTAGCCCAAGTGATTGAATTGTCACTGCTTTCTGGAGCTGGGAGTATGGTTTCGTGAGAATAAGACTGGCCATCTTCTACCTCTTTATAAGTTTGAAAATAAGAGTGTGTCAATACTGTATTTTGTATTTTTGAAGATATTTAGATATTTTGAATCTATTTGTAGGAGAATAGCAGAGTACTAGTATAAAGAAAATGACATCTTTAGCATTTTTGTAAATATGTGGAATTTATTTCAATTTAGATCATATATGAATTTAGCTTATAAAGTGTGGAATAAAATATTTTCATCTCATTTCAATTTATTCTTCCTTATCATTAATACTTATTTACTGTTGATAACATTCTTATCATAACTCTTGTTAAATTGTCCAGAAAATATATAATATTTTCCTGAACATTATGTAGTTATGTAGGGTTTTGATAATGCAAAAATTCAAGATTAAATAAGGAATCTAAATAATATTAGGTACAATATAATTATGCTTTCCATATTTCTGAGCTATTTTTTCAATATTTAATATTGCCTCAGTTTCTCCTTATAAATTGTCACTTAGACATTGAGTTTCATCTTTATTTAGTGCCCCCTCCAACACTAGGCACTTCCTGTAGCTAAAATTCCCTGCGAAAATAGATTCCTTTTCTTTCTGATAGCCCAAACCTCAACATTATTTTTAGTGCTGCTTTGTCACAAAGATTTCAAATCCCATAATGGCAGGATCCTCACCTGTCATTTCGTAATTGTATTCCCCATACTTGACACAGTCAATGTACTTCATTATTGCCTGTTGATTCAATAAAAGGAGGAAATTTTGGAGGATAGTTTTATTTCAGAAAACAAAAGTTCTTAGATATCTTAGTACCTAGAATGTACAAATCACTGTGGTGTGTGCTGTGTGCTACTGCCGCTGCTGCTAAGTC
Source organism: Oreotragus oreotragus (assembly GCA_006410675.1). Lineage (NCBI taxonomy): Eukaryota > Metazoa > Chordata > Mammalia > Artiodactyla > Bovidae > Oreotragus > Oreotragus oreotragus. Next base: position 113,087 of record SJYX01015343.1, on the reverse strand, counting down.
GCTTCAGTCGTGTCCGACTCTGTGCGACCCCATAGACGGCAGCCCACCAGGCTCCTGTCCCTGGGATTCTCCAGGCAAGAATACTGGAGTGGGTTGCCATTGCCTTCTTCAGTGCATGAAAGTGAAAAGTGAAAGTGAAGTCGCTCAGTCGTGTCCTACTCCCAGCGACCCCATGGACTGCAGCCCACCAGGCTCCTCCGTCCATGGGATTCTCCAGGCAAGAGTACTGGAGTGGGTTGCCATTGCCTTCTCCGGATGTGTGCTACTAGGGCCTGCTAAACCACGTAAGGCAGAATTACTGCGTTCAATTTTTAAGGGCAATTATTAGAATGGAGGGGCATTACAAGAATTTAGTTGTTCATGCTATTTTTGTTTATATCATATACCTTTTCTCTACTCCAGAAAAGATACTTCCCTGAGAGAATAATTTAGTTGTATTTCCCATAAAAACATTGTTTGAAGACACCAGCTGCATGAAAGCAACGAGAGAGAAAGCAAAACAATTCAGTCAATGACTTTTTATGTTCTGGTCCATATGTCCAACCTATTTTAGCTTATTTTGGATCAGTATTGTTTTAAATGTTATTTAAACTGGTGGTAAGAGTGTCCAAATAAATTAACTAGTTAGGCCATGAGTTGCTATTCTTATTTGAATCTTATAAATGTTAGACTACTTTCAGTATTGCTGTCAATGTAGACAGAATAGGTTATAGAATTAAGCAAACAGAAACAGAAATTTGCAAGCCAACTGAAAAATTACCTAACATATAATAAGAAATATGTAAGTGCTATAAAAAAAAATGTCTTTTTCAGTGTATCAGATGTATGTTCAGTTCAGTTCAGGCACTCAGTCGTGTCCAACTCTTTGAGACCCCATGAATCGCAGCACGCCAAGCCTCCCTGTCCATCACCAACTCCCGGAGTTCACTCAGACTCGCGTTCATCGAGTCAGTGATGCCATCCAGCCATCTCATCTTCGGTCGTCTCCTTCTCCTGCCCCCAATCCCTCCCAGCATCAAAGTCTTTTCCAATGAGTCAACTCTTCGCATGAGGTGGCCAAAGTACTGGAGTTTCAGCTTTAGCATCATTCCTTCCAAAGAAATCCCAGGGCTGATCTCCTTCAGAATGGACTGGTTGGATCTTCTTGCAGTCCAAGGGACTCTCAAGCTGTCTCTTATACACATCTAGATGTGTATAAGAGACAGCATTATGGTACAACAAGCAATACTGTGTGCTTCTTACAAAGTCAGAGAAATAGGTAAATATAAAAAAGGATCCTTTATAACTGGTTCCATTGCATTAATTTATTTCTATAGCATTACATTTTAAAACAAGTGACATTTTGTCTCATTTAACTTTTATTTTAACAACTTTATCTCATAATTTGCTCTCTTGTAGACTATTCAAAAATATATATNAGAAATCCCAGGGCTGATCTCCTTCAGAATGGACTGGTTGGATCTTCTTGCAGTCCAAGGGACTCTCAAGAGTCTTCTCCAACACCACAGTTCAAAAGCATCAATTCTTTGGCGCTCAGCTTTCTTCACAGTCCAACTCTCACATCCATACATGACCACAGGAAAAACCACAGCCTTGACTAGACGGACCTTAATCGGCAAAGTAATGTCTCTGCTTTTGAATATGCTAGAGGAATAAGAAAAAATAAGTCAGGGAAAACTTCTATATCTAATAATTCAGATGGTAATTTCAGGAAAAAATATACTCTAATATTCCACATCATTCTTCTGTTCGACAGTGGCCTCTGATATCCTTTTCCAATTAAAGTTAATTTTCATGACTTATGCCCATGTATTCAAAATGTTTATCCTCTGTGTAGTGAAAACTCATTGTATTGTATTAAACACTGTGTCCATCCAATATAACCAGCCTTCAGAGTTACAGTGAATCCTTGATAAAAATTTAATATTCAAAATTCTACCACTTCCTTTCACTGTTGCTATGGTAAGTACATGATGAGACAATAGCAGTTTGTATGGAATAGTAAATCTAAAATGCAAAGTTATAAATTCCTTAAGAAATTATATGTAGTAACAGAAGCATCAATGCTATCTGATCAATGGTGACTCCCACTTATGTTCTTGACAGCATTAATTAACATAATTCATTATAATAATTTATTATTGCATAAGTACAATAGTAAGAGACAATGTTTATTTACTCTTACTCTGTTTCCAAAAGAAGAATTTAAATCTATGTGTGTGAAGATCCTTACAATGAAATATAAAAGAACTTTAAAATCTGAATAAATTAGGGCAAGAAAAAACTGTAGGTGATGTTGGTACACAAAATGCAGGATAAGTTTGCTATCCTGGTAGAGATGGATCATACTTTGACTTTAAACTTTCAAGTAACTTGTAAGAAAATAAACACATTATAAGATACATAATTCACAGTATCCATAACCTAAAAATAACATAGTTGCCTTGGCAACACAGAGAAACTGATAACAAACTTCTGGGTCTTCACTGAGCAGACACTGTTTAACTTAGGGGATATTATCTGCATTCCCATCATACAGGCATACAGGCAGTAGGGTAACCCATTTCATATGGCTACTTCTTACCACATTCCTCAGTCTATGCTGATGGCATTTTACTAGATTACAACATTTAAAAAGCTGTTTTATAGTTATGAGAATAAATCTATGTTGATGTTAGCCAGTACCCCTAATTCCTAGTATGTTTCAGAGAGCAGAATCATGCAGAATCCCTTTCAATTTTGCTCAAAATCAACTAAGAAGAGTGATCAAAGTGAAGAAAAGCAATGAGGAGGAGTATATTGGTGTCATCAGATTATACATGTGCTGCTGATGGATAGTTTCCAAACATCTGCATCAGCCCCCAGATTTTAAAATGCAATACAGAGCATCACTGTAATTCAGACAGTGGGGGTATGGTGAGTACAGATATATCCATTCACTTCACCTAATGGGAAATTGGTTGGCTTAATTGTTTTGTTGTTATTGTTCAATCACTGAGTCATGTCCAACTCCTTGTGACCCCATGGATTTCAGTATGCCAGGCTCTTCTATCCTCCCCTATCTCCTGGAGTTTGCTCAGACTCATGTCCAGTGATTCAGTGATGCTGTCTAACCATCTCATGCTCTGCAGCCCCCTTTTCCATTAGCCTTCAATCATTCCCAACATCAGGTTCTTTTCCAATGAGTCAGCTTTTTGCATCAGTTGACCGAAGTATTAGAGCTTCAGCTTCAGCTATTCAGTCCTTCTAATAAATATAGAAGTGGTCAATGGCTTGGTCAGGGCTGGATTCAGGCTTCCGCATGATGCCTTTGGGATTATGATTTGTAATCTCCAGGCTTTTCTTATCTCTGCTTGTATCCTGACAGGGTCTCTCCATATGACAGTGAAACCACATTACCATTGGTTGTCATAGTCAAGAATGTTGTTATCACAGGTCAAAATTCTGAGGAGATCTATTGCTCAATTCTTTACTAGGGCTATGCTGATGTGATTTTTTTTTTAAATTTGATTGACCATCATTACAACCTGGGCAGCAAATGTTAGTTTCATCCACACTATGTGAAATAAATATAAGGGTTGCATAGACTTCTGAAAGTTCTGATGAAAAAGAGATAAAAACAACAATGAAACGTGTTTATACCCTATAACTTTCTTTCTTTTTGTTAAGGCACATTTTGTATAAAACAATACCTAAGGCAAACAATATTAATCTCTTGGTTCTTTCTATATTTTCTTTTAACCAGTATCTTAAATATATTAAAAATTAGTTTATTTTAGTATGTCTGTCCTAATTTCCTAGAAATAAGCCTGTTCAGGGGTAAAATATATTTCTTGATTAGAAACAGCTAGTAATGTTCCCGATTATTCATTTTCCATACTTTCCTTTTATTAAACGAACCCATAATGTAAGATGAGGACATGGATATGCAACAGTAGACTAGATTTCCAGCTCTCTTTGCAGCTAATTGTATTTCTAAGATGCTTCCTATTGGATACAGCAGAAGTAAATATATACAACTTCTGGAATACCTAGATAAACAAAATCTACTTACCTAAAACAACCCCTAACCTCCCTTTTCTTGGGATAGAATAAAAGATTGACTTATGGAGAGCTATCTTTGCTTTTGGGCTTTCCAGGTGGCATTGGTGGTAAATGCCTGCCAGTGCAGGAGACGTAAGAGATGTGAGTTTGATTCCTGGGTCAGAAAGACTTCCTGGAGGAGGGCATGGCAACCTACTCCACTATTCTTGCTTGAAGAATCCAATGGACAGCGTAGCCCGGCAGGCTACAGTCTATAGGGTCACAAAAAATCAGACATGACTGAAGAGACTTAACACACACACACACCCCTTTGCTTTTGTAGATGTGAACATCCTTGGAGAGATTCTTAATCTCATGAGGTCTGTGAAACAAGGGATCTATGGATAGAATCCAAGGGAGGCATGAACTTAGAAGGGAACAATTAATCTGAACTTTTACTAACCTCTAATTAAAAGCTAACATTTCTTTTAATTCTAAATATAGGCAAAACCCATTGTAGTTTTAACTGTATCTGTGCCCTTTTCATTTATAGAAACAAGTTTTTTTTTTTTTGTATCTCACTATAATTGAAGGTGCACCAAAATATCATCTATTTTCATCCTTTTTTTAAAAATTTATCTTTTAATTTAAGGATAATTGCTCTACAGAATTTTGTTGTTCTCTGTCAAACCTCAACATGAATCAGCCGTAGATATACATATATCTCCTCCCTTTTGAACCTCCCTCTCATTTCCCTCCCCATCCCACCCCTCTGGGCTGATACAGAGCCCCTGTTTGAGTTTCCTGAGCCACATAGCAAAATTCCCATTGGCTATCAATTTTACATATGGTTGTAAGTTTCCATGTTACTCTTTCTATACATTCACCCTCTCCTCCCCTCTCCATGTCCATAAATCTATTCTCTATGTCTGTTTCTCCATTATCGCCCTATAAATAAATTATCCAGAACCATTTTTATAGATTCTGTATATGTGCATTAGAATATGATATTTCTCTTTCTCTTTCTGACTCACTTCACTCTGTATAATAGGTTCGTTGGTAGTTATCAGACCAATTACATAGTCCTGGTATTTAGTGTATTATTAAAGAATCAAACATATTACTCTACTATAGTTTGCTTTTTCTAATATTCTGATTAAATTTATGTTTTAATATAAACTGATGTCCTTTGTAGTCTTATTTATATTCAGTTAAAATGTTACTCAAATAGGTGTCCATGGACCCCTGAGGATGGCTCAAGATGACTGGGAGTCAGGGAGCAATGTGGAGGGAGAGATCTCTGGGTTTCTTAGTTTCCAGATTGTCTTTGTCATGCCAGCCTCAAGGCTCAACTATCACTAGGTTTATTTATTTTCCAGAGCTGCTGAAACTAGCACCACAAACTAGACAACTTCAAACAAGAGAAATTTAGTGTCTCACAGCTCTCAATGCTAGAAGTCCAAAATTGAGTTATTGACTAAGTCATGCTCTTTCTGAAACTTTTAAGGAAGAGTTCTTTCTTGCCTCTTCCAACTTCTGATAGCCCCCATAAATTTCTTGACTTGTAAATGCATCTTTCCAATCTCTTCCTTCCACTCTACTTGGCATCCTCCCTGTGTGTCAGTGTGTTCATGCTGTCCTTTTAATAAGGACACCAGTCATTTTGGACTAAAGGCTCATCCTACTCTGATACAACCTCATTTTAACAAGTCATTTCTGCTAAGACTTTATTTCCAAATAAGATCACATTCACAGATACTGGAGAGAATGGGACTTCAGTACATCTTTTGAGGGGACACAATTTTATCTGTAATACTTGGATAAGAATACATCTCTGTGTAATTTAAGTCATTCTATTTTGAGGTCTCTGTTTTCTAAGCTTAGCCTGCACTTGGGTACAAATATATTTTGTTACAAAAGTAAGATGAATTCTAATTTGTACCACAAGTAACAGAGCTCTTGTGGGGTCCTGATGGGATCCAATCAAATAATTATCCCTAATATATTATAGTTCACAACAACTGTACTGTGTACTCCAATCAATCAACAGAGTAATTCCTCTAGAACAACAGCTTAGCCCGTATTCTATTTTTAAATAAAATTGTATTGGAGCATAACCATATCTGTTCATTTATGCATCATCTATAACTTCTTTCACATTACTGTGCCAGAGTTGTGTAGCTGCAACAGAGAGTGTGTGTCCTTCAATGTCTAAAATGTTTGCTACCTGGTCTTTTACAGAAAAAGCTTGACAACCCCTTCTCTAGGACATGAGAAGGATAAGTAAGAGATCCAATGTATTCTTTCACTTGCTCACTGTACAATGAGGGTGAAAGAATCTTATTAAATCAGAACTCAAAGAATAACATATAAGGGAACATGAACTAGACCTTAAACTGAGCCTATGAATTGCTCAAAACTCAATTTCTAGGTAGAGGATGCATTTACCTGTCATTGAAATCAATTATCTGAAAATAATACCAGACAGAAAGAAAGCATATAACTTCCAAGTTCCCTTAATAATAAGAAAGCAACAATAAATTAAAACTCCCTTGTAATAGGAAAAAATAGTTATTTCAAAACAAGAGAGTAAAATTCTAACAAGAACAATCATTGGTATAATTGCATGATATTTCTTACTTCCACTAGCATTATTAATGGGATTATGGTTTGACCTGACAATGAGAATAGCTTCCCTTGTGGCATTTTGGCAGTTCTATTTCTGTTCTTTGAGAAATAAGGAGGCAGACAAAGGATAAAAGTCCTTGCTTGAGCTGCTGAAACAATAACATAGTGTGAAGAATTTCCAGTTCCTCAGGAGCTCAAAGGATCCCATTTTTATGGCTCCTTGAGAACTGGAAGCTTGATCGACACTCACAGAAAAGACCTTAGTCCCCTTGAAATCAGCAGTCATTTGAAAGAGTATCACTGCATTGGGGGCCTTATGGACAAATGAGTATAGCAATGAAATTTCTTCTGGAAAGGAAAAAGATATCTCATGTGAAGCAATCACGAAAGGCCACAGTCAAGCAGTCAGTATGTCAAGTTTGGGGTGCATTGTAGAAGTAATAGGAAACTTGTCTATCACAGGCTCAGCTGAATTACTGCAGGGATCAGAACTTTACTACTGTGCCCACATAGAAACTGGATTTCTGTGAAAAGAATGTATTCTACCTTAGAATATTTTGTTTATTCTTTAATGAATATTTTCCACATCCTGGGAAAAAAGCAGAGATAACTGTATAGTTTATCCTGGTTTGAGAAAAGGATTAGGGGACCAAGATTGCACTTAATATGGCCAGAATTTAATGGAAAAAAAAATCAGAAAATCTAAATCCAAAAGCATCAGACTTTTTAAATGTGGAAATATTTTCCTATTCCTATCCAATAGGATTCAATCTAATCCATAACAAATTATCATCACACTTCAAAGAACTTTCCCTTCAATCATTATCTTCTCAATGCCCCTCAGTCTCCATTTTTCCTTTGTGCTTTTCCTATTTGTCTCTTATAAAACCTGATTCTGTGTGGATACTTTTATCTGCTTTGTGATAAGTGTTACTACACACCAGGCATATGAAGACATCCAGAATTAGAGTCAAGGCCTTATTAGATATTTTTTTCCTTGGGGGCAGGAGGAGAAGGGGACGACCGAGGATGAGATGGCTGGATGGCATCACGGACTCGATGGACGTGAGTCTGAGTGAACTCCGGGAGATGGTGATGGACAGGGAGGCCTGGCGTGCTGCGATTCATGGGGTCACAAAGAGTCGGACACGACTGAGCGACTGAACTGAACTGAAACTCTGTGGTAAAGAAGGTGAATTTTAAAGGAGAACACAGTAATATTTAGAGTAGAACCTTGAGTAATTTTTCTAAGCAGTCATAGGCCAGATTTGGAAGTACCGGGAACCCCCTTCCCCAGGCACCTAATCATGTGCTGTACACACCTTGATCATGAAAATGGAATCAATGAGAGGAGTGAGAGTGAGCTAAGCCAAAGGGATGAACAAACCTTGGAGGAAGGAAAGTACAAGGGTTTTAAAGGATTAATCAGTAGGACATTTGGGAACAGGAAGGAACTTAATGGGGCTTAAATATACTGAAAATATGGGTAAGATCCAGACTGTAAAAGAACTTGGATACATTAAATATAACTTCAGTCCAGTTCAGTCACTCAGTCATGTCCGACTCTTTGTGACTCTGTGCACTGCAGCACGCCTGGTTTCCCTGTCCATCATCAGTTCCCAAAGCTTGCTCAAGTTCATGTGCATCAAGTTAGTGATGCCATCCAACCATCTCACCCTCTGTCATCCCCTTCTCCTCCTGCCTTCAATCTTTTCCAGCATCAGGATCTTTTCCAATGAGTCAGCCCTTCGCATCAGGTGGCCAAAGTATTGGAGCTTCAGCTTCATCATTAGTCATTCCAATGAATATCCAGGATTGGTTTCCTTTAGGATTGACTGGTTTGATCTCCTTGCAGATTAAATATAACATAAATATTTATTATGTACCTCTTAAGTATTATCCCCAGTGAAAATGTTCTTGTGACAATGCTGTAGAAGACATATATATATTTTTTAATTCTCTGTGTACTGCCTCCTGGTAGCAATAAAGATAACTGCAGTTCAAGATGGTAGTCATGAATACAGAAACATGCTCAGTCAAAATATGAGAATACAGAGAATAGATACTTTAAGGAAATGTTGCTGGAGAAAATGATTTCTGAGACTATCCCTAAAGGCTGCATGCAATCAACCTGATTTAAAAAGCTGGAAAAGTTTTCTTACTCAGGGACCAGAATGAAAAATGTAAGAGAGCAAGGCGAGATATAGAACCTTGAAAAATTTGGTACTACTGGGCAATACAGATTTTTTTTTTTTAATTTGTTACTACTGGGGAATACAGCGGAGAAGGCAATGGCACCCCACTCCAGTATTCTTGCCTGGAGAATCCCAGGGACAGAGGAGCCTAGTGGGCTTCCGTCTCTGGGGTCGCACAGAGTCAGACACGACTGAAGCGACTCAGCAGCGGCAGCAGCAGGGGAGTACAGAGTGAAATGGAGAAGGTATTAAATAAACTTAGAGATTATAGAAAGGGCCAGATTTTTGAGTCTTTGCCAGGCTAAAAATGTCTGCAATTGGGAGATAGAAGGTGTATTGGGGGTAATACTATGTTATTATTAGATTAATTATGAATTAGATCATTCTGACTAGAGCATGAATAATCATTTAAAAGTAGTATCACTGCAAGCACACAGAAAAATTTGGAGGCTATGGCCCTGCAGATGGAGAAAAAGAAGGATAATTGACTAGACTGATGGTTTTAAACTTAGAAATTCATCATAAGTGTAGATCTCATGTCAGTATAACTGAGAGACTTATGGTACCTTTAAAAGGGAAAAGGAGTTCAAAGAACTTTTTTGTTTTGGAATGAGGAAAAAGTTTGATTTTTGACTCAAATACACTGAGTCAAAAGCATCAAATACACTGAGTGTGTGATGCTTATGAATATTTATAGTATCATTATGCCCCTATATATGTATAAAAATTGATATAATATAGAGAATCTCCTCAAGTTTAAAGTATACAGGACAATCCAGTAGAAACATTGAATAGGCAGAATTTCAGCTTGGGGTATCTGGCACACTCTTGTGATAGTCATAGGTTTTTAGTTCAAATCCAATATAAATTTGCAAACCTACTATTATATAAAAATTTATTATTTGCATAGAAATATCTAATTATACTTTGGGAGTTTAGTTCTCCTGTAGCTATAGTAGAAAAGACCAACTATCAAAATGCTCAGCATTATATTACAGTTTATCCATGGACTCAATTTGGAAAGCAACTGCAGAAATCATAAATGTCTATCTGTTCTTTGTAAAGTTTAGCCTTACTTCGTATGCATTAACTTTTAGTGTTTCATTATTAGGAAGCCCACACTCAACTCACTTCCCCAGTACTATCTTGCTATGACCATGGAAACAGTTACTTTTTACTAGTTCTGAAAAATTGTTGTGAATTCTGAATGACGTTAAAACTTTTTTTTTAATGGCTAGAATATAAGCTCCTAAAATACAGAAGATGGGTCTTACTTATCTTTCTTCTCATTGGCAAAACAATGAATTTTTCAGTCAATAAGTTTTTATTGAATAAATTGATTATTTTGTGTATAAATGATTTATTCACATAGTTATTTAACAAAAATTCTAATCATTTATAGTTATCTGACTGCCTGTTTAGTGCCTCTATACCTGGCATTTGAAAACTCTTTCTGGGTCAATAAGTGTTTCAAATAACTGAAGCTAATCTCTCAAGCCTCTTTGTTTTAACCACTTTTGATAAACATCTTTCCAAATTGTATTACATACTGTAGATAAGAGAATAAGCTTTAATTAATTTAACCATTTCATGATGAGTCAGGTCCATTATAATAAGCATTAATCATTGTACTTTATAGCAAAACAATGCAGACCTTAGGGACCGTTGAACCAGGCAGAATGGTTTGTGTGTAATATCTAATGGACTCAAACTGCTGTATTTTTCTGGTTGGCCTTCAGTTCTCTACTATTTTCCTTCTGTCACCTGTCACTCTGAGTTGCTAGGGAAACCAGACAACTACATTTGTTAAAACAGTTATCTTAATTTTAGATGTGTAATATCTGAATCAGTGCATTTGTTACATGGATCCTCCCAGGTAGTTGATTTCACTGAATGCTGTCAGTTGGCATATTCCCCTTTCCTAGAACTCCTGGAAGTATATAAAATGAGAAAACATTTTTAAAAAATTTATATTAAGATATTTAATAGAACACAGTATACAACTCACATATAAATAATGTATGTAGCTTGCAATAGACATTAAGAGTTTCTGCTTGATATTCTCCTTCCTTATAAACATTGATTCCTGGGCTGATATGGAAAATGAGTGTGTGTGTGTGTGTGTGTGTGTGTGTGTGTGTACAACTGTCCTTGTGTTGGAGTTCAGCCTATTTATCCAGACTATACAGTACTCTTTGTTTCCTTCAAATTTATTTATGAGATATTTTCACTGGCACTAACAGCTTATTAGTTTCCCACGGTTAGTTCTTAGATACAGTACATACTACAGTCAACAATCGTCTTTCAGATCTGCTTAACTTAATTACCATTTTCCCCATCTGCTTTAGCCATTCTCTTTTCCCATTTACTTTGGTTTTCCTGAAATCCAAAAGCCGCATGACTTAGCACCTACTCTGTTAAATCTCGCTTTGACTCCTCATTTTGAGGTCATCCGTGACCTAGATGTTGCTAGATCCGGTGGTACAGTCTTAGCTTTCCTGTTCCTGGACCTGTACACCGCGTGTTAGCAGAGCTGATCACTCTTTTTTTTTTTTGGAAACACCTTTTCACTTGCCTCCAGGACCTAATCGTATTTGGTTTTCTTCCAGTTGTAAGGACCACTGTATCTAAGTCTGCTTCACTGGTTTCACTTCTTCTCCCAGGCTTTGAAATGTTGAAATGTCTCAGTGTTCTCACACTAGACCTCTTCTCTGTTTATACTGAATCTCTGGGTGAACTGATCCAGCCTTGTAGATTTAAATGTTATTTGTATGCTGATAGAAACAAATTTGTATCTCAAACCCTGCATCTTGTCCTAAACATCAAATGCTTGTTTATCATCTCTGCCTGCTGCTGCTCTGCCTAGATGCCCCAAATTTACCTCTAAACTTAATAGCCATAAAATGGCTCCTCTTTCTCTATTATCTCAGGAAATAGCTCCATTCTTCCAACTGCTCTGGCCTAAAACGTTGGAGAAAACATTTATTTATTTTTTCTCACACATCCATAACCAATTCTTCTGTGAGCTCTACCTTAGAAATATACCCGTAATCTGACTAGTTCTCTCACCCTTACCTGCTTGGTCCAGACTGCAGTACCTCTTAAATGGGGCAATAGCCCCTTAGCTGATCTTCATGTTTCTGTTCATTGCCTTCCACAGCCCAGTGTCCTCACAGAAACCAGAGTGATCTTTAAAAGATGAAACGCCAGATCTTGTCATGCACACCTCTCTCCCCACTCTCCAAAGACTATTTGTTGAGTTTAGAAAAGCAACAAGAACCCCTGGCATGGCCCTTGAGGTTCTCTGTAATCTGCGTAATTTGGTTCATCTACAGTTTCATTTCTTGCGTGCATCTATCTCCCTCTGTGAAGCAGGCACACTGGCCTCCTTCCTGTTTGACATATCAAGTACAGCTTTAGGATTTGCCACTCTTTCTTCTACCCCCTTTCCTATATGTCCATAACTTGCTTTCTCAATAACTTAACCACAAAAACCCCTTTCCCAGAGTGTTGTTCCCTGACCAGTCTTAGTATAAGAGTATACACATTCTTTCTGACTGTCCCCGTCAAATTCTGGTGTACATACTACTTTGTTCACTTTGTGTACATCTATCTGTACATCTTTCATCCAAGTAGATTGTAAGCCTCTTGAGGACAGAAGCTTCCTTTGTTTTGCTTCCTATTATATCTTTATTGCCCAAAATAGTGCTTAACACGTAACAATGCTTCATACGTACGTGTGGGATCAACGGATTGATATATAATGGTCTTCAGTTTCCCAGTTATTTGCTAGGCTTTTCTTGAGAAAAGTTTTTTGCTAATCTACCCCCAGATTCTTTTCGATTTGTACTGTTTACCCTTTCCTGTTTACTTTAGTCAAGCATACACACTAAATCAATTTGTTCTGTCCCAAGGATCATTTGTGTCTAACCTATAGAACAAGATCTTTGTGACAGCTGCTTTCTCTGATGCTCAAGTGCTTTTCATTGCCTTATTTTGGGCTTGTGGTTTTGTTGAAGCTGACTGTGGTTCTCTGAAGTAAGATTGTCAGTTAAGGTAGGAATTAGTCTATGGATTTTATTGTTTAAAATACTAGAAGTTTTTGAGTAAGAACATCTTCAGGAAATTATGCTTGATGTGTATTGGAATTTTATATAGCTCCTTGGCGTGATTAAGCCAAATAAAAGCAATTTAACTTTTCTTTTTTTATGTTAATAATTTGTTTACATACCATTTAGTGAAGTGGCATTGAAATATATTAGAGATAAATGGAACTGAATATAAATAGAGAAATGAGTTAAAATGTGTTTTATTATAGGTCCCATTTGGAAATATGAGGAATAGTGGAGACAGCAGAAGTTTCTGAAGTAGAAAAAATTAAAAGGAAAGTTGAAACAGACATTCATTTTATGTTGATGAATGGTGAAAATTATATAAACAGAACTGAATAAAATAAGTGCAATCAATACATAATATTGTAATAGCTGTTCTAATGCATCATACTTATTATAATAGTGATCCAGTATATTGAAATCTCTTTTCTGCTAAGGTTTTCAGAGATTGGCTTATACCTACATTATGCATACCATTGACTTGAATGTAACTGTTTTCAGTTACAATATGAATGTAAAATAAAGTTATAATAGAATTTCATTACAGTTTATGAGTATTGCTTTTTGTGAATCACAATCTCAAAGATACTCCAAGAGAAAAAAAGAGACTATAAAATAGGTGAACAGATATAGACAAGTCTAGTATTTTAAATGGAATTGGTTGAGAACGCATGAAATGTTAAAAACTGGGCACTAATTAAATGCTGCCATACCTGGAAGTATTAAAGATCTACTCAGATGATAATTTTTTCTTATGTCATGAGCCCTCTGTTACAGTATTNCAAGAGAAAAAAAGAGACTATAAAATAGGTGAACAGATATAGACAAGTCTAGTATTTTAAATGGAATTGGTTGAGAACGCATGAAATGTTAAAAACTGGGCACTAATTAAATGCTGCCATACCTGGAAGTATTAAAGATCTACTCAGATGATAATTTTTTCTTATGTCATGAGCCCTCTGTTACAGTATTAGCTGAAAACATTTCTATGTAGAATAAAACAAACTCCAAACTTCACTGACCCAACCAACTAAATAAATAAACAACAAAGCAAATAACTCTGTTGACTTCTGTTTTATTTGATCTTTGTTTTAACAATGAAATACTTTATTGGCACACTTGATTAAAGTGTCCAAGTTTGGGTGGGATTGCTGAGACTACTTGTTACCTAGCCAAAGTATCTTTTCCCATTCTTTCCTGTAAACAGAAACTTGATTTTATTCAGGGAGGTAATATATGTAGATTAAAGACAAAAACAAACCCTCTCCTATTGCTACGTCTAGTTGTGTGTCATCAGTTCAGTTCAGTTCAGTCACTCAGTCATGTCTAACTCTTTCCGACCCCATGAATTGCAGCACGTCAGGCCTCCCTGTCCAATCCCAACTCCCAGAGTTCACTCAGACTCATGTCCATTGAGTCGGTGATGCCATCCAGCCATCTCATCCTCCATCGTCCCCTTCTCCTGCCCCCAATCCCAATGAGTCAACTTTTGGCATGAGGTGGCCAAAGGACTGTAGTTTCAGCTTTAGCATCACCCCTTCCAAAAAACACCCAGGACTGATCTCCTTTAGAATGGACTGGTTGGATCTCCTTGCAGTCCAAGGGACTCTGAAGAGTCTTCTCCAACACCACAGTTCAAAAGCATTAATTCTTCAGC